>OX454417.1:85982897-86449341 GCA_949715475.1 Microchrysa polita
CCTCTTCCCTAAAACCCCTCCCGAAATATTTTTCTGCGTACGCCCCTGCCTGCACGGAACGTGAGCAACAGCACAGATCCCAACAAATTACCGGGGTCAAATCGGTTTCAGAAGTTTCCACAATGTTTTCGTTTGCACTTTCCAGACTCCTTTCTCGGCACCCTCCCGCCTCTTCAGTGTTTGTACTAGAGATGTAACGGATGTTGTTTAGCGGATGAGGATGCGGATGCGGATGCAAAATAGTATAAGATTGAGGATGCGGTTGCGGATGCGGATATTCATGGAGTCATTTTTGAGGATGCGCTAATTGTCTGCATACAAAAATGAGGATTGCGGATGAGGATGCGGATGTAAATATTGGTAAGATGAGGATGAGAATGCGGATGCGGATTTTAATTTTTATGCGAATAATCCGCGATTGCGGATGCGGACATCCTTTACATCTCTAGTTTGTACTACGATTTCTGAAGGAAAATTAGACATCATTTTCGGGTAAAGGGCTGAATTAAGCTCGAGAGTGAAATTTATTCCGCTGCGATTTTATCAATAAAATTGAATACTTACTACTATCGTGGAACATGTCACAAACGATGGAGAATACCATAAGCTACAATCCGAAAACGGTTTCATAATTTTTCTCGGCAATTTTATGTAGTTTTTTCCGATTCCCCGGTCATTTGACTTTTCACGATGAAATAACCGGGGAATCAAAAAAAAGAACATAAAATGGCCGAGTGGTTTTCGGATTGCTTATGGAATTCTTCAGCATTCCCCACATATTCCACGACAGTAAGAATACATTTTCATTGGAAAAAAACGCAGCGGAAAAAAATTTCACTCTCGATGTCAATACTAGGCTTATCAAACAAACAAAAAACGCGACCAAGGCTAATTTCGGGCGCGGCCAAAATGTTGATACCCTTCGCTCTTCTCGCACTAAAAGTTTTTTTCGGGCGTACCTACGACTTGTATTTAATCCCCCTCATTCTTTTCCTTCCGTCTTCACAAAAGTTCAGTTGCGTCGACAAAACAATATTTGTGTTGGGTTTGGTTGGAATAAGTGGCTAAATAAAAATATTTACTCAGAAAAATGTATTGAGGGATGCGGGAGCATGGCCCCATAGTACGATTTTATTTGTTTTGACCTTTTTTGTTGCTTTGATAAGGACACATTAACTCAAGGTTTTTCTGAAATTGGCGTACAAAATGTTTCTTAAAAGAACCAAAATGGTAGGATGGGTTTGTATGGCAGCTTCATGACCCCATGGTCCGAATTGATCCATTCTTATAATTGTTTTGTTTCATTATTATATTACATATTTGTTTGAAATTTCACTCAAATTGGTGTACCTACAAATAAAAAAGTTTTTCTTAGAAGAACCTAATTTGGGGGTTAGGTTTGTATGGCAGTCGATTTGATCCATTCAAGCATACAAACCGCCTGCAGCAAAAAGAAGCATTAGTGCGAAATTTCACCTTCATAGCTTTTAAATTGGCCGAGTAAAACGCATCGCCGCAGACGGACAAACTGACATCGCCTAATCGACTCCGCAAGTCATGCTGATCATATATGTATACTTTTTATATTGTCAGAGATGCTTCCTTTAATGCGTTACAAACTTCATGACAAAGTTAATATACCGTTTCACTCTATATGAGCGAAGGGTATAATAAGAATTTACCTATGTGTAGGCGAGTCGAGAACTTGCTGTGTTTTGCAATACCTTGCGCAAATATTGCAAATACCTTTTGCCTTCAACCCTTTGAATTTGGTGGTGGACGGTTTTCCTGGGTTCATTTTTACAGAATATTTATCACAAACACAAACGGCAGCTTTACGCACAATAATACGAACGAAACTACGTAGTAACACGTAGTAACAGTTGGAAGACGAAAAATAGGATTTTTACATTTTTTTACATTTTTTACGTGCTTTTTACATTTTTTACATATTTTACCGATTTTTTACAGTAAAAATGTAAAAAATTGTTTTTTACATGAAAATGAACAACTCTGGTTGTATAATAAATTTAAAAAAAAAGCACAAAAACTCGTTTTAAGTCCTAATTGGATCGAATGCCTTTTTGGGTGAATTAAATGCACGATGCTGCGGCATGGCTTTTCAGTTGTTTTGTATTTATGTATTTAATACAAGTTACAGATTTGGTACTGCCCCGAGTAGAATTGATTCCATTTTATCGATAGATATATTGCTTCAGACCAAAACCTAACGAAAATTTGAGGGTATGTGGACCTGGTCCAACCGTTCTTAGTTCAACATAAGCCCCGGGGTGAAAGTTTAGAACAATAATTATTTTAGACCATCGAATCAGCGTTATTCTTACAATTTCCGTGGTGATAAGTTTGAATATTTAGGTTACAAAAAGGTTATTCTTAGAAAAACAGTACAAAATAGCGATATGCTGCCCTTAAGTGCCAAAAAATATTCAAAACTATTTCAATGACTTCTTCTAACCTGTTCCCATCGTCCGAAACCCATCATTCCGATCCACAACAATTTCTTTAAAAATATCCCTTTCAGAAGAAAAGATAATTTCCCCAAAAATCGAAAATGTACTACTTTACTGTACTTAGTATTCCGGGGCACTGGTCTCACCAAGTCCTGTATTTTCATATCCATATTGCTCATATTGAACTTCTTCGCCGAAAAGGGACATTTTGTCCTTACGGGCATTCCTTATAGGATTAGTATGCACTTTTGAATATAAAATCTCCTGCTGATAAATAACTACTTATGTATTATTGAAATTAGTAGACGAAGAGAAGCAAGGCAATTGAAAGGAATTGCATCTTTAGGAAATAGCATGATGACATTTTTTTTATGTTTTTTAGGGCACTGAGTTCGAATCCAACCAAAATTTCGTTGCGGAAAAAAACAAATTTATTGAAGTTTTTTGGCTTATAACTCCGAAACTGTACATTCCTGCGAAAACCTGTCCTTGAGCATGTCAGAGAAAACATGATTGCTGGCCCAACGCAATGATAATTTTCAAAATCGCTACAATTAAAAATCATTGATATTTTATGCGATTTTGACCGGTTTCACAACGAAGTTTGGGCTCAGCACTGGGCTGAACACGGCCCACCCCATAATTTAATACACTTATTTATTCACATTTTTACCATTAATAGCTTTGATGAGTACATACAATAAAATTTTACGTTTAACTATTATTTGGTGAACATCATATATTATTTGTTTTCCGTACTCCTATACCAAGACTCTTGTTTGGCAGATGATCCATGTCATAGCCTGGATGGGACAATTTACTTTTACGTATTAATAGTGAGCATTGGCGTAGGTAATTTGTGTTTGGGGCTAGTGTGATTTAATACTTTTGGCATTTTCATTTTTTTTTTGAGTATCCAGGGGCAATGCCTTGAAATACAAACTATTTAAAACTTTGTATTTGAACGAATTTCTACCACATTGCAATCCCATTTGAATTTTTCTTTTGCAATACTGTAGATTTTTTTGATGCTAGTATTCAGTTATCCAACAGTTTTGATCCTAATTAGTTAGTTTGAACTATCTATTAATTTTTGAATTTTGTGCCCCCGTTTTTCCTACGCCCCCACTACAAAGTTGCAGCATTGACCTGCGCATGTGCATAAATTTATTGTTTTCATATAAAATTTGTATTTACTCATACCTATAGCAAATGCTATAAAAACTACAAAATAGGGATGTCAAAAACCGGACGATTAGTCCGAAAACCGGTATTTTCAGAACGGTTAACCGGGTTATTTTTGATTTTTTCCTCCTCCCGGTTTAAAACCGGGAAAAAATTTCTTTCAAAACTCATACAAATTTTTATATTTTCTTGATTTTCCAGTCAGAAAATCTATTACTTGTCCTCTATGAAAAATTTCGTTTTAAAATTTCAGCCCTTAAACATATTTTCGAACACTCCTTATTACCACAGGGTGCGCCAGAGAAACTTAATTATTTGAAAGGTCTATAAAAATAAAAGTACTACTGATATGGTTTTTATTATACCCGTCACTACGTGAAAGGGTATATTAACTTTGTCATGAAGTTTGCAACGCACAGAAGGAAGCACCTCCGACTATATAAAGTCTATATATATTATTGATCAGCCTGACGAAAGAAATCGATTGAGCCATTTCCGTCTTTCTGTCTGTCTGTCCGTCTGTTGCAACGCAAACTAGTCCCTCAGTTTTGAAGCTATCGGGCTGAAAATTTGTACACAAGTTTCTTTTTAGTGTACGCTGTATATATGTCGGAGCGAATGGAATCGGACCATGGGGTCATGGGGCTGCCCCTGAAAATTAGGTTTTTCTACGAAAAACTTTTTTCTTTATGTACCAATCTTAACCAAACTTCACCCAAGTGTGTTTCTAGTAAAGCCTCAAAACATATCTAGGAACGAATTGAATTGAAACATTACGTCATAGGGCTGCCATACAAACGAACCATTGAAAATTAAGTTCTTCTAAGAAAAACTTTTTCTTTTTTAAGCCGAACGTAACCAAACTTCATCCAAATGTGTTCCTAGTAAAGCCTCAAATAATACCTAGGCACAGATGAAATCGGAACATTACGTCATAGGGCTATCATACAAACCAACCCCTGGAAATTAGATTCTTCTAAGAAAACTTTTTTCTTAATGAACCAATCTTTACCAAACTTTGCGCAAATGTGTTCTTAGTAAAGCCACCAAACATATCTAGGAACCGATGAAATCGGAACACTACGTCAAAGGGCTCTCATACAAACCAACCGCTGGAAATTGGGTTCTTGCATGAACAACTTTTTTCCTTGTGAATCAATCTTAACCAAACTTCACCCCAATGTGTGGCTAGTATAACCTGAACAGACGCACACCATTTTGCTGTAGAGTACAGCATCTTGAACTGTCGTACAGCATTAGTAAATGTACAGCATTCCCAACGCCACACCAAAGAAACCTAAATGACTGCATAATAGCCTCCTCGGTGAGGCGTAGTCAGTCTGTTAGGTGTTATTAGCTAGGTCATCGCACTTTCATGTGGCAAACGTTCATTTTCAATAATTTCGGAACTCTTTGGTCAATCGTTCTGAAATTCAATGTACCTAAATGTAAGCGCCAGGTAGCTCCCAAACCTGGGGATTACATTTACTTACATTTCTCCATATTTTAGGGTCCCCCAATCTGCGTTCAACGTTCCAGCAGCCCAAATCGCACTTTCGCCCTTTCTAATCAAAAAGTATATAAAAGTCCAATAAATTTGAAAGTTGTGAAAATTTCAAGGCTCTAGCTCACACATGTAGCTTGGCGCTCACCGCTCACATTGTCTCCAAATTTCAAGGTCCTATACCTATCTGCGTTCGGGAGTTCAATCGTATCAATCGAAAATTGTCCCTAATTCGGGAATTTTGGAGCGGAAAATTTTGAAATTTAACAGCCATGTATAGAGGACCGCCCTGTTCGTACACTCAGAGAAATATTCACTAATATTGAACGAAATATATTTAATTCAAACGATTTCCGCTTTTGATTTGGCTCCACACGCAAATGCGTTTAATTCTAACGAGTGGCGTTTCTTTCAAAAGCATAATGAGTTGTAAAAAAGCGTTTGAATCAAAAGAATTTACGTTTACCTGGAAAGAAGGAGCCAGTCGATTTAAACGTATTTTTCATTGAAATATACACTTATTCTTTTATTGTAAACGGGTAAAACATTTTAAATAAATGAAAGGCAATTGTATCAAACGTCTTCGTTTTTATATTGAACATTTTTGTTATTTAAACTAAACGAAGCATTCTTTTTAATGAAACGGTATGTATTTCGAAAGTAAAGTGCAAAACAGAACGCTTACGTTACCTTACGTGCCGAACACTTGTCAAAGATGATTCAATGGAGTTTGTATGGAACTGCACAGAACGCACGTAACGGCACGGAAGCTTTTGAAAAACTATTTGAAATGTCAAATCCCACGGAATCCAAGTGAGTGTGTTGTTTAAATTATTCAATTTAATTAAACTGTTTGGCATTTAAAAGTATAAAATGAGTGAAATCGACGAGGATGAAGTTTTCATTTGACGTTTCGGAAGGGAACGTATGTGACCATCTAATGAACGGCACGGCACGGAAAGGAACGGCATGTAACCTAACGCAAACGTTCTGGTTTGCCCTTAACGCATCCCGTTTTCATTTCATAGAAATTGCCCCATTCAAAATAATTGAGTTTTACATGGAATTAAAGGCAAACTCTGCTGAAATAAAATAATACATTCCGTTTGATTGTCCATTCTCCATTCGATTAGATACTTACTGTTACCTGTGTTGACAAATGAATAAAGAATAAAACTTATGAAAACTTCAGAAAAACACTTTATTTTTTATTTAGGTCTAATATGAATACCATTAATACAATAAACTTTTATTTTAAAACTTAAATTGCACGTGTGCAAGCGTCCATTACTCCAGATAAATGCAAAAGTACATTCTCGAAATCACTCTTAACATCAACCAAGATTGTAATACGCGTTTGTTGTTAGACACTATACACATTTGTTTAGAACGAATATGAACACGTGAGACTCATCGGACCGGCCAGAAGTATTAACTACCTGTTGTGCTACGTTGAAACAAATGATATTTTGGCATCGCGTCCTTTAGGTATGCGTATTTGTTACGTAAAGGAATGTATCCACATTACTATGTAATGCGGAATCTTTTGATTTAAACGACCGTCGTTTGCGGTTTAGCTGCTCTTTTGTTTTAAAAGAAATTCTCTTAGCGTAAATGAGAACTCGTTCAAATCAAACGAGATTTTTCAAACGAATACTGCGTTCAATTTAAATGTGGAGCTTTTAATATGAATGTGCGTTTTTTTCTCTGAGTGTATTAGGTGACAATTTCAAGCATCTATAGGAGATGCCAAGGTTCAGAAGTAACAGCCATGTAAACATGCGTAATTGTGTAATTTTCGTACTTCAAATAAGCAGCTTCATGATTTTTGTCTCAGGGTCACGGATAGTCATAGATAGGGAAAGGACCATCATCATCCCTAAAATGCTGCTGCGACTGCAGTTTCTAACACTGAAATTCAAAAGTTGAGAAATCACTGAGTATCGACTGTCTAGAAAGTGGAAATCAAATCCGTATTGAAACAAATTGGATTATAAATTGTCCTTTCTTGAAATATGGTTTTAAAAAAATACCTTTCTAACAAAATGGAACCGACAATTTAAACTGACATAAAATCCTAATCTTTGTCGTAGATTTGAATTAAATACCAATTCTAAACCCTAAAAAAATTCCGGGTTCATTGTGTTAAACAATTGTTGGGTTTGCCACTTTTAAACGACATCCTGGCTACACTTCTCCCATGCCTGTTATAACTTTGAGTGTTAAAACATACATACATTTGCACTTCACATGCTGATGATGCATTGTCATTGAGGACATTTAGAAGTTGAGGGATCTTTTCTGGGTCCAACAGAACCTTGCAAGGACGTAGCCAGGATTTAGCTGGGCTTCAGAAGTTATGACATTATTAGAATCATGGTGTTAATTGTAGACACTAGTTTCAGCTTTGCCCCAATGAATAATAATAAATATGAAAGGATGGAGAATATGTGGTCGGCTTATGGCATCCATCATGGTGGCAGCCTCGTGACATACAGTTGACGCCGTTTAATGCGATCACATGGGGACCTTGCTGTTTTGATAACATTAAGCGAATGATAACAAATAATAAATTAGTACGATTGAGGGTTTGCCTGAAAACCGAATTCCGCAATGTGTACTGCATTGGGCCTTCGGGAATCTGGTCACCTTAGGCTAGTAAAGCCTCAAAAGATATTTAGGAATGGATGGAATCGGAACATTACATCATAGGGCTGCCATACAAACAAACCCCCAAATATTAGGTTCTTGTAAGAACAACTTTATTTCTTTTCTAATCTTAACCAAAATACATCCAAGTGTGTTCCTGGATTAACCCCATTTCGGCCGCGCCCGAAATTAGCCTCGGTCTCGTTTTTTTTTATTTGGGGTACAATATCCCAAGTTGTTATCATAGAGTGAAAGGGTATATGTATTAACTTTATCATGAAGTTTGTAAAGCATTGAAGGAAGCATCTGCGACCATATAAATATGATCATATATGATCAGCATGACTTGGGGAGTCGATTTGTCGATGTTCGTCTGTCTCCGTCCGTCTGTTCGTCTGTTGCGACGCATTTTACTTGGCCAATTTAAAAGCTATGAAGCTGAAATTTTGCACAAATGCTCCTTTTTGCTGCAGCCAGTTTATATGTTGGAATCGGGAAATTCGGACAATGGGGTCATGGGGCTGCCATACAAACCCAAGACCCCAAATTAGGTTCTTCTAAGAAAAACTTTTTTATTTGTGCACAAAATTCAACAAAATTTTACACAAAAATTTGTTTCTATTGATAACACAAAACATATGCATATGCGTGGGGTCATAGGGCTGCCATAAAAACCCAATACCCCATTTTGGTTCTTCTAAAAAAAATTGTTTATACTAATTTCACAAAACCTTGAATTAATGTGTCCTAATCAAAGCAACAAAAAGGGCAAAACAAATGAAATCGTACTATGGGGCATGTTCGCGGATCTCCCACTAAAATTTTTTGAGAGAATATTTTTATCTGCCCACTTATTCCAACCAAACCACACACAAATATTGTTTTGTCGACGCAACGGAACTTTTGTGAAGGCGGAAGGAAAATAACGGAGGGGGGGGGGGGGTTAAATACAAGTCATAGGCACGCCCGAAAAAACTTTTAGCCCGACGAGAGCGAAAGGTATCCAAATTTCGGCCGCGCCCGAAATTAGCCTCGGTCTGGTTTTATTTTTATTAATACAGTCTTGAAAATGACATCGGTTAAATCGCGACCCTCATTGTGCTGATACATACACTGATTAAGTTAATTTTTTAAGTTCGTCTCCACTCTTTGCAGCATATCAATCGGTATGTTGGCAATGACGTCGCAAATGTTGTTCATGAGGTAAGCTATGGTCCGTGGTCGATCGACATAAACCAGGAATTCCAAATAACCCCAAATCTGCCAAATCTGGAGAGCGTGTCGGCCATGGGAGATCGCCTCTCAGAGAGATGAGGCGATCGGGGAAATGTTGTCGCAACAAATTCATTGAGCCTCGTGCTGTGGCTCCATCTTGCTAAAACCACACGTCCCTCCCTAACGTTAATTTCTTCAAAGCTTGGAAGAAAAAAATCCTTGATCATGTTCCAAGTGAGCGACCGTTAGAAAAGAAGCTCTCGAGGCCCGCTGCTCACTAGACCAGAGCATGATGCCAACTGACTAGAATGGGAAATAAACTTGGGGACTACCTCCTCTATATGCGCCTCCTCCCACCCCTCTACCCACCAGGCTCAGCTCAGGACTTCTTTCAAATAAGTAAAGAAACTTACGTGAATTTTGGTTTGATTTTGCATACGATACCAATACCAGCAATACGAGTGTGCATGCATTCTTTTTACTAAGATTCTAAGCAAATCAATCAAAAAACTCGGTTAACAGGAAACCGGTACTTTGAGCGTGGTTAAAACCGGACGGTCTAACCGGCTTTGCAAGAAACCGAAAACAACCGAAAACCTGGTCATGGGTCGGGTTTTGACATCCCTACTACAAAATCATAGTCAACATAGAAAATATTGTGTTCCCTTAGCAAAGTCGCATATATGTACAATGTATTATGCGATAATTTGTGGCTGCTTTTTATATTTCCTTAGTCATTGATTACAAGGAAATGTGTTAACACGACTCAATTGTTTACGAATTTGAAGATGGAAGACTGACCTACTTATTTTATCCATTTAATTTAAAAAGAACCGCTTACACGGAGAGAAAAATGTGCAATGAATTCAACAAAATCATACAATGAAATTCACAACATACAATTTCACTAAATTTGTAGTGAAAGTTATTAAAATGTAGTGAAATTGATTACAATTCAATTACAATAAAGTTGTTTTTACTGGTGCTGGCCTATTGTTCAATTTCCAGTAGAGGCAAATTGTAAAAAATTAAAGTTAATATAGGGAAAAATAAGTTAAGTATAAAATAGAAGTAAAAAATAAAAAAAAGATAAAAATAAAAAAAAAAAATTTTTATTTTTTTTTCTATTATCGCCAAATTATCTTCCTGGTAAATTTTATTACCAACCAATTGTTAATTTTATTACAGCGCAATGGCATTTTTCATTACAGATGTAATAACTTTTACATCAGTTGCAGTAGGGTAAAAAATCATTACAAATGCAATAGTCAGTTTTAATACCTTTCACTACATTTTTTCTCTCCGTGTACACTGCTTCAAGGCAATATTTTTCCAAAATGTATCGTTCAACTCAAATGTTTTGAAATTTAAATTCGAATACCATCATAATCACGATTGTATCAAAGTGGTGATGCAATTGCAACTCCATTGCCCCAACTGCTTAGTATTCCACTCCTGTATACAGATTTATAAATCTTCTGCAGGAATCCATCATTAAAGTCTAAAAAACCATCAACACAAACTCAGTAAATACCATGGACCCTTTAAGGTATTGCAATTAATTATTTTTAACTGCTTTATTCATGGCTGTGATACACTACACGATCCATTTTGACTAATTCCAGAATGCCATAATAGCGCAAAAAGTGACCTCAAAAACTTTAATTCAATCGCATACGTTAAGTTTTTTCGGAACATATCATTGCGATATTAACCAATCGATCCACTTTTCCGGACACCAAAAATATTGCTTTCAATCAAAGCGGTAAAGCGGACCTTTCGCGGTAGAGGGTAGATGCTGATATACCGGAGGCAGTTTGGTGGTGTATGTTGAAGTAAAAACATTTTTGAATCAACAACTATCTCGGGACTAATTTCGGATGCTGACCAAACGAGCTCCACGGAATCCTGTTGTATGCTTGGATCTTATTGTGAAGCACGTCGCGTCTTAAATTTCCGACTTCCACGATGATGATAGCAACTGAGTCTTGATGATGGACAATGGCTCCAAGTACCATAATATCGCCACAAATTGAATAGTGGGGTGCCGAACGAGAGCCAACGTGACGTGGTCCTATGTATTTAGCACATCACCGTTCAGAAATTATTATTCCGGATAAACCAAACCAAGTATCTGGGCTTTTTGTTCACATAGCTGGTAGCAAATTTTTTCCTGTAATTTGTCATTTGTTTAATTGGTCGGACATGTTGACAAAAATGGCCGCTACCCGTTTTTCTTCAAGAGCCATATAACAAGTACTGTCCGCAGTATCAAGCCAAGGCCGGTTTTTCTTTTATTTTGGACAACATTTTGGCACGGATACGGAATTTTCTGGCCAATTTGGTAACGAGTAAATAAACTGGAAATATCTTTTTAGAAATTGAATATTGTTGGTTGGTTGGGGCCGTGGTGCGACGATAAGCGCGGTTCGAGAGGAAGAATTACGAACATTTAAACGAATTTGTGGAATTTTAACAAGATCCGCACAAGCCGATCGATTGATATTTTTGGTGTTGGACTGATGGTTTGATAGCCTATACGTTTTTGCTGGAAACAGTACCACTCGAGTTTCGTAAGAGTTGACGTTAAAAGAGATTGAACATCTTAACGTTGGCGACATTTACAAATGACGGTAGTTTGATAGTCGTATGCAATATGCCGACACGCAGCAGGGTTGTGGTTGTTTATCATTCTGCAATAACGTGAGCCACTGCAAAGTTTATTCAGCTAAAATTCAATTTGATTTGTTGTCTATTAAGTGAATAATTGGAAAATTCATTTTCTCTCCATTCAACCGTACTGTTCTAGCATCTTAACAACATCATTACACCCCGTCCTATAGTGGAAAAATCACCAGCATGCAGCCAGACGATAATTTGTTAAATTGGCTCCTGCGACGAATCCACTCCGAGGCTCACACAGTCTGCACTATTACATATTTTGCTGCGATTCTTCGCTCGCTTCCAAGTGAAATGAGTTATGGCCAATTGAAATTCACCAATGCCAAGCCATGTCCAGAATATTTTTCTGGCATTTACTAACGAGGCTCAATTATAAATACTTGGCACGTCCCTGACAGTTGATCGATAAATAATAACAACCAAAGGCTAATCTGTACCACGACTGGAAGATGCCCTGAGCTCGTATTACATAGTTGAAAATGGCTCGTACTGAAGATTCCACCGACAACGGATCTTGTCAAGCCTGCCTGGCAGGCATATGCAATTGTAATGCCTATAGCATATGCCTCTGTCATTGAATTCATAAATGCACAACACATAAAAATTCATGCATTCTAAACTGAGTTATCTTCTAATTAGAAATTTATTAATGATCGAGTGCTTTAATTAATTTTCTCGTTGAGTGCAATGTCTCTGTTGGGAATCGATTCCACAGGTCGTAGATTCTTGTTATTGGCAGGAAATTGCATTCAATGCAATGTTTTTGCGTATCGTTTGTATGGTGACCGGTTGGTTGATGCTGCTGCATTTGTTCTGGTCGTTACCACAAGGCAGCAAGCAGCAGTTAGTTAAGATGCTCCTGCACATATTCCATTTGGAATGCAAGTATGGTTGTGGTGACTTCTGGGCATTGTATCGTTTAAAGTGCAATGAATACTTTGTCGTTGCCTGCAGCTAGACATTTTGATATTATAATTCAAACGCGGTGTCGTCAGTAGGTGTAGGGCAATCTTATTATTAATTGCAAACAATGTTTTAGTGTTAATCAAATTTATTATTCTTTCGATTCCAATTTAAATGATTGAGTTGTGGTCTTTTTAATTTGAGTCAAAACGGACCAAGGGTAATTTCGGTTGCTTATGATTTAGGCGAGTGGTCAAATTTATTATAATAGTACATGGCGTGATTTTAATTGACTGCCATAAAACACACTATAGCACAATCACGGTAAAAATTTTACCAATTCACATGATGGCGTTTTTGCTCAAACAAATTGTCCTATCGATCCTTTGAGTACAAATTGACCACCCAATGTGGGAGAACCTGTACGCTGCCTGCAAAAGAAGGACATTTGTGTACAATATTTTAAATCCAGTAGCTTATAGAGACTAGTTTGCGTCAAAATAGACCGACAAATGGACATCGCATAATTGACATGTAGCTAGGTTGTCTTTTATATTTCGGGGATGGACAACCATAGTGTTGCAATCTGACAACTGACAGCTCTATCGTAAAGTTTGACTTTTTTGAGGTTATACGTAGTTACTCAGAACGTTTTGACATAGGAGCGCTATTTTTGATTTTTACAGTAACTTATAAGATTCATCTCGGCCAAATAATGGAATTAAATCGTGAACATTTTTGTGCGATTATTTTTTACAACTTTCAACGTGGATTAACTCAGCAACAGTGCATGGATGAACTAGATTCAATTTTTGGCGATGAAGCTCCATTAAGGACCAGTGTTTATCGTGATTTCAATCGAGGTCGTAGTTCTCTCCAAGACGAATTTCGTGAAGGTCGTCCAAAATCATGGTTTGATGGTTTGATGCTGTGCGCCAACTTATATTGCAAGATCGTCATGTGACCTATCGTGAGATTGAGACAACCTTAGGCATTAGTGGGACCAGCATACATTCAATATTGCATGAACATTTGACTGTCAAAAAAAATTGTTCGCGTTGGATCCCACACAATTTGTGAATCGCTAAAAAAAAGGCTCGTGTCGATTGTTCGAAAGAAATGCTCAAAAAATACGATCGCGGTGCTTCGAAACACGCCTATGACATCCTGACAGGTGATGAATCGTGGATTTACGCGTATAAGCCCGAAAGTAAACAGCAGTCGACTGTATGTGTGCTTCAAGATGAGCCAAATCCAACAAAAGTTGTTCGCGCACGAAGCACTTCCAAGCAAATGGTCACCTGTTTTCTTCGGAAAAACTGGACATGTCGCAACCGTACCACTAGAACAGCGCAGAACAGTCAATTCTGGGTGGTACACAACCATTTGTTTGCCAGTTGTCTTTCAAGAAAGCAGGAAAACCAACCGCCGAAGACGGATCACTCTTCACCACGACAATGCGAGCTCTCACACCAGTGGCGGCCAGTGCCTCCTTGCACAGGATGGGCACCTTCACGAAATAAAAATCTTTTGGAAACACCTAAAATTAACGACTTTCCACGTAAAGTTCGCTTCAATTTCACGGTTTAGCAACCATTTTTCAGATCAAGATATTTTTTAATTTATGATCATTTTGTTTTTAAATGCAGTGTCCTAGTATATAATTATTAGACGGGAACATGCGAATGAATGTTGAGCGCCTTTAGCATTTTCAATGTAAATGTACATAGTCTCAACTAAAACAAATCAAAAATGCTAAAAGTGCACGACAATAATATTCATGTTCCCGAAAGTTTATTTTACATTCTAATACATATTACAATAAACACTTCAAATTCATTAATCTAATAATCATCATTACACAAGAAATCCGAAATCATCCCGTGAAACATGTTTTCCTACATAGCATTGAGCCATCGTTGGTTTTTTATTAATTTTGATCAGCTCATGGTAACCCCAAAAATTGTACTTTTAAATTGTCTACGTCATCATCATTCTTATTAGACTGATTCCATTCGAGCTGCTATAGGCCGGCCTACCTTGTCGGTATTGAATTCGATGCCAACGCTTCCAAAAGTTTCATAAATATCGAATGATTTGTTGTTGTAAGTTGGTCACCGGCGCAAGTGGCCCATCTTTGGACCATTTCCCAGCCAGCATTTAACACATTTGTAATCATTATTTCATGCAACACGCGTAAGCACATATTGCTTATTCATTCATCACGTTTTCATACAAGCAGTATATGACGATGTCCCCCTATTTCATGTATATACGCATTTGCGCCTTATTACGGATAATCATTATAAAATCGTTATTCGTAAACATTATGTAATAGTTACGTTGCATACATTTTTAATGCATCACTCGTAAAGACTACATAATCGTTAGTCATAAAGATTACGCAATACTTATGTAACATATATTTTTAATGCATTGCTCGTAAAGAATGTTAATGGCTTATACGAAATGGATCAATAATGCATGATTCGTGGAGATTAAAAATGAATTATGCTACATATATGTATAATGGTTTATATGGTTACTGAAGATTATGGAATGAATGTTATATTTTTTGAGAGATAGAGTTTTTAAGACGATGTTCTTGAATGGAATTGAAAATATATGAACACTTGAATCAAATTAAATGTGTTCAAGTATATTTTAAAAGTTGGCCTTGGTTACCTTGAAGTCGCATATCATATTAAAGCTTGATGTCTCATCTTTATTTTGTACCAATTTTATCAAAGCTTACTGATGATTTATGGAGAGAATCGGCCGGAGACAAAAAACCGACCGAAAATAGGATTATAGGTACTTGTATGAAAACAGTGTAACTCTACGTTTTTTTTTAATTAAACGAAGCTTCTTGAAGGAAATTTTAGTATTCATTCGCATAGTTTGTGCTACTATACCTAACCTAAGAGGTTTGGTTTTCACAGAGTTTCAAAGTCAAATTTGTGTGATTTGACCCAAAAACAGTCAATTTTTCCATCTCAATTTTCTCCAACTTCTGCCAAGGAGAAGTGCCTGTACGATTCTTTTAAAAATTGGCGCATAGTCTAACGACCATTTCTGTAGCCGTGATCGTTCGGTCGCCACTCTGTGAAATAGACACTCATAGAGAAACGAGTTTCCAAACTCGGCACGACTCGTCGCTAGTTTATTATTCAGAAGAAGATGATAAGAAACATTCTTATCGTAGAATAATAAACTAACAATGCGACTAGGAAGTGGTATGGCTGACAACCGTATCACAGTCCGAATTCAGTTGTCTTCGTAACGTTGATGACTACACACGGTAGTCATCAACGCACCATGCTCCACTAGGAGTTACGGTATCAAGAGAGAAGTGTAAAAAACTAGGGTTAATTTTAGCTCGAATTCAATACATTTCAATTCACACTGCTCCTAAAGATTTGCAATTGGTAAAATCTATTCAAAGTATGTCGAAATCGAGGTAAAATTAACCCTTAGTTTTTTGTATTTAAGGCATTCAAACTGTTAGAAATAATGAAGATAGGATAAAATGATGTAAGAAAAAATTATCGTTAGACCATTTTTAAAAGAATCGTACGAGCACCTCACCTTGGCAGAAGTTGGAGAAAATTGAGATGGAAAAATATATTGTTTTTGGGTCAAATCACAAAAATTTGACTTTGAGGTTCTGTAAAAACCGAACCTCTTATCGGATTTTAGTGCCGTTAGTTTTATTTTTTAGGTAAATTTGTTGGCTGTAGTAACCATTTTATTTTGCTATTCTAGCTAGTCTAGCTTTTGAGATATTGAGTTTTTAGTCGTACAAGAAAACTATTTTTTCAAAAATCTTCAAATGCCTGTGGCAGCTAAAGGGTTAAGGTAAGAGGGTATGTTCTATGCAACTTTTTCCTGGAAAATACATGAGGAATCACAGTCCGGTGCGTTTATGCGGCAGTTTCCGGACACCCTGTATATATGTAAATTAACAAAAACCTAGCCGAGTAAAACGCGTCCCAACAGACAGACGGACAGACGGACATCGTCCCATCGACTCAGCTCTTCACGCTGATCATAAATATACATATTTTTATGGTCGGAGATGCTTCCTTCAATGCGTTACAAACTTCATGACAGAGTTATACCCTTTTCGCTTAATAAGCGAAGAGTATAAAAATTAGTTTATGCGAGGTATCAAAATGAAGACCAATGGGACACTATGCGCTGCGCCCAATACCATACTACGCTGTGAATCACTAGTGATTTCAACGTTATCTATAAATCACCTGGCTTACGATTTCCGAATGTAGAAGGATTGTAAGTAAATGTTTTATCTAAAGTATTTTTTTTAGTCATTAGATTATTTACAAGAGTAATGTGTATAAAAAAATCTGCTGAGTTTTGAACAAACCGAGACCATGGTCCTTTTGGAACTAGGTAAATAAACTATCACTTACTTGCAACGTTATGATTTCAGACGCACAAAAAAGAAACATTTTAAACACAATAACACTGAGCAAAAGTACATCAAAAATAAATAATTACTTCACTGCAATCGCGACCTACACACTTTTTAAACACTTTCGTTTTAAAAAAAAGTTTGTTTTTTCATCCGATTGTTGCGGACTTAGGTACGCAGTCTCAACGAACGGAAGAAATCACGAAAACTAAGCCCATCCAATATACAAATAGTGGGTTTCAAATGAAAAGAAAAAAAAATAGCTATACATTGTAGTGAATAGCTGATGCGTGGGCATTCCTTCAGCTGGCCATCATGTGTTGCATTTCAACAGCGTGGTCTATCGATACAGAACGTCGACTTGTGATGCATGAAGTAAAGATTATTTTGGTCTATGTTTACGATATATGATGCCAATGCTGGCTGGGAAGTTAACCCGTGCAACTACCCTACACGGGATAGAGCTGAAATGTAGATGGCGGACGCATAGGGGAAATATGAGGGAATTTGTTTTTTCAAACCAAATGTGAGAGTTTTTCTCATCACGAGAATAGATTTTGCAAAGAAATAATCATCTTTTGTGATAAAATCCACCACATCTAAAAAATAAGCCGACAAAGGTGAGTCAAAGATGCGCAAAAACTGTCAAGTGTCAGCTGTTTGGTCTTAACCGGGATGTTACCCGCGATCGTTTTTTTCGAGTCAGATTTACACGCGATACGAAAAAAACGTCGCTATTATTTCATGCAACACGCGTAAGCACATATCGCTTATTCATTCATCACGTTTTCATACAAGCAGTATATGACGATGTCCCCCTATTTCATGTATATACGCATTTGCGCCTTATTACGGATAATCATTATAAAATCGTTATTCGTAAACATTATGTAATAGTTAAGTATCATATATATTCAATGCATCAATGAATAATTAAAAAAAAATACGGGCGACGGAGAGTCTTGAACTCATAACCCTATGCACCGAAGGTGCGCGCCCTAACCACTGCTCCAGCCAGACTATATGAATGATCATGATTTATTCGTGATTCTAATCACCCCAGCAACAAAAATCACACTTGAGGAGAAAACCATTATATTTCCTATATGAATGATCCGTCGACATTCCTTCAGCTGACCATCATGTATCTAACTTTCAATGCGTCCTATCGATACATAATGCCGATTCGTGATTCATGAAGTAAAGCTTATTTGTCGCTATGTTCACGGTACATGAGGCCGATGCTGGCTGGGTTGTTTCGTCTTTATGTCGATGGTAAGTAGATTTTCAACAATACCTAAAGGTTTGAGTATGCGAGTTGAATATTGCATACGCATAGGCAGTTTCGATTTTGATCGAAAAAAATAGCCTAAAAGCAGCCTAATTTGTTGATTAATACAAACACCGAAAATGTTTTTGTGCAGTGGCTCCCAAACAGTAATTGATAGATTCTTGGTAGTACATACTGGGAAAAAACTATTAATATGAATGATGTTCACCTAAAAGTCAAAGGTAAAATTTTGTTGTACATTTCTACTGATGTTAAAAGATGTGAATGTACAATAACTGTATATATTTGTAGGGTAGGCCGTGCCCACCTTGCCCACTATGACGAGCCGCCACTGTCTCACACATCAGCTCAAACAACTGCATTTTTGAGCACTCAAAACATCGATTTGATAGGTCATCCGCCGTATAGTCCTGACTTGGCACCGAATGACTTTTTTTTATTCCCGTACGTAAAAAAACAAACTGAGAGGTCAACGTTTTTCAACACCTGAAGAAACGGTTGCTGCGTTAAGAATGCATGATTTGGAGATACCTCAATCAGAGTGGCAAAAGTGCTTCGACAATTGGTTCAAACGCATGTAAAAGTATAGATATTCATTGGGAATGATTGCTCTGACTCAGAATCGACAATCACGATTTCGATAAGTTGCAGGAATAGCGGTAAATTCGCCAATGAAGCGAACGAAAATTCATCCTTCAATTGGTTCTCCTGGCTCTCTCCGTGGACCGATGACGACGAAACTCGGATGGAAGTGAAGTGGTGCGATCCTTAATATTTTGGTGCCAGCATTTGTTATGAGGAAGAAGTCCTTTTTTCTGTGGGAATGCATTATAGACGCTATGTATAAGGATATGGATATCAAAATACAGAATCCCTTGCGACGAGTCTTGTAAAATCACGAAAAGTTAATTTTGAGTTTTGTTAAAGGATATTACCACCAAAAAAGACATTTTTCTAGCATAGGAAACAGAGTATGGGCATTATGGGTGTCGTTCGAAAGGTGATATTTGGGGCACTGTATGTGCTCGGTTTCAAAATATTTTTTTTAAGAAAAAAAAACCTGATGCATCATTTTGAAGGCAGAATTATATTTTTTCACTAACTACGTAGCACACAACTCTGACCGGAGATGACTCTAACCGAAAAATTTAATTTACGAGTTGCGGCTAGTAAAATAATAGTAAATAATGCCTATCTGACAAACAATACCGACCTACAAGTAGTAACCATTAACATAATGGTTGTGTTAAATATTTGCTGTGCATAGTTAACAAGATTATATTAGCAATCCCTCACTATAACTTACAACACCAATTAATGTATCCCATCAGTTTAAATTTCGAATTATCAGACCTATTATCCTCAATACTTTTGGAATCCTTGCGAAAAGAAAACCTTGGGGTGTCACTAAGGGAAAGATTTCTATTATGAAAGATTCGGGTAAATGCAGTATTTCAGGATCTGATATGAATGTAACGGAGATTAAATAACGACAAACGGGCGTTCGTTTGGGCCTGAAATGAACTAGCATAAATTTCTTAATAAATTTAATCTGCAAGTATGTAAAAAATATCGTGGTCAGGACGAGGCCCCCCCTCCCTCTCCGCTAGGCTACGCAAATGATTTCTCTTCAGCTGAAAAGGATACTGACTGATTTTTCAGTCTCTTATTTGTTTCCATATCGAATCTTAGGAACGGAATGCATATTTCTGAATTAGATTCAAATTTAAAGTGTGGCAAATCCTAGTTGAGGAAATGAAATCGACGCTTACCATTAACTATGTATTAACAAGGGGTGGCGATTTGAAGTCTTGGCCGAGGCCGAGACGGCACGAGTGCTAGAGGGGCGCTGCAGAGTTACTGGTAATTTGACGCGTATACAGTGCAGGACGAGAAAAAGGGCAAAATTGCAACAAAATAAAGGCATACATTTCCTTGGATTTGCTAATGGGATACATACTTTGATTTATTTGGTTTTTTGACGAAAATCGTTATTTTTGAAATTTGAAATGGCACACTGAAATTTTAAATGGCACATTCACAAGTATTTAGTGAATGTATTTAAACTTTTTTTTTTAGTTTTAAGCTAACACTATGGTAGATGTTTTGCATTCGTTTGTATAACTTTACAAATATGTAATTCGAAATTATTTATTTTTGATTAAATAGTAAAAATGACAGTAGCGTCCGTCCAACATTGGACTAAGGCCGCAGATGTGTTAGTGACATTCAATTTCCAAAATCCAGTTAGCTTTTTTGTTGAGGTTTTGATATCAACAGCGCGCAACAATTTTTTCAAAGAAGTTTTTTTTTAAATATTTCAAATCAGTTTGATTAGTAACAGAGTTTAAAAAAAATTAAATTATAAAATCAAATATAACCGGTAACCGGTGTCCGTTAGGCCGAAAAAATTAAAAAGTCAGTCAGTCAGTTATTTGTAATGTAATGTAATCGAAAAATCGCAGACCTTGCTGTCATTTTTCATCCACTGTAACTGCAAATTTTAATATTTCTCAAATTTTCTTTGGAAGCTGCAACAGCAACAAAATGCTCTATTACCTACAACGCCCCTAGCCGAAAAAAGAACTGTTTTGTTTTGAGAGAAATCTGACCTTTGTGGAACCAAGAGATCGTCTAGTTCAAATAACTATACGGTAAAAAAAAATTTCTCTGGGACCTCCGGCAAGTAATTTTATATGTTGACGCTCTCTCGGAACCGGAACCTGCATGCTTTTACGTAAGATTGGATAATTTTTTAGTAGATTTTAATTTATGTGAAAAATTTATCTTCAATTTTGATATCTCCGACCACTCGATGACCGGGCTCTTAGTAAATTTAGGTTTGCAGTGCAGAAAGTAAATAAGTCAAAAAGTAATCATAAAGGCCTAAAGCGAATTGATTTGAAAATGTTAAATACTTTGCTGTTTTTTTGAGCCTTGGAGTAATTCTTATTCGGAAAATGATGCCTCAGTAGCTTACGAGCTTTTTAGTAATTCATTGTGTGAACATATTTCAAAATGCACTCTCACTCTACCATTGACAAATAGTAACAAAAAATTGAAGCCTTGGATCTCTAATTCACTTTTATCATTAGTAAATTTAAAGAATAAGCTTAGTAAAAAGTTATCTAAACATCCACATGACCCTAAATTGAAACTTAAAGTAAAAAAAATTCGCTCTAAACTTAAAAAGGATATAAATATTTGTAGAGAAAGCTATTATAAAAACCGTTTGGAGTCTGCAAAAGGCAATTTAAAAGACGAATGGAAAATTATAAATGGCATTTTGAATAAGTCTTCTTCCAATGGTAATCCTTTAGTTGTTAATGTTAATGACTCGTTGATTTCAGATGAGCTGTTAGTGGCTAATATTTTTAATAAACACTGGGTGTACTCCAACAGTTCCTTCAACACCCGGTTGTACATGTGACGCTTCTAGCAGCATCGCTGGTATTCGAAGCAAATCTAGTTTTGCTTTTGAGCCGATAACGCCTCTAAAAATTATAAGGGTGATAAGATCCTTAAAAAATTCCCTTGCTTGCGGCTACGATAATATTTCAAATTTCGTTGTGAAACAAATATCTTACTTTGTAGCAGACATATTATCTGTCATTTTTAACAGAAGCATTTTTTTCCGGAATTTTTCCTAATGCCCTTAAATTAGCCGACGTTTTACCACTATTCAAAAAAGGGGTGAAAACAGATGTTTGTAATTATAGGCCTATTTCGTTACTGCCAGTATTCAGCAAAGTTTTTGAGAAACTTGTCAAAAAAAGAATCGTTTCGTTTCTTAACATGTCAAACTTCTTCAGTCCACTACAGTTTGGATTTCGGGAACGAAAGTCGACTGAAGATGCGTTACTGCATTTATGCACTAGAATTTCCACACATGTTGATAGTAAAAAGTGCACGGCTGGTTTATTTGTGGATATTACTAAAGCGTTCGATATGGTCGAATGTAATATTCTAATAAGGAAACTTGAACAAATAGGCTTTCGTGGGTTTATGCTGGATTGGTTCAAATCTTATCTTGTAAATAGATCTCAAAGAGTGAAGATTGGAGAAATAAGAAGTGAGGTAAAATTTCTTAAGTTGGGAGTTCCACAAGGTTCTGTTTTGGAACCCATATTATTTCTTGTATACATCAACTCCTTATTTCAATTGAATTTCAAAGGGTCTGTAACCGCTTTCGCCGATGATGTAGGGTGTACTTATGGTTCCGAAAGTGCCCTAGATTTGACTGCTGACATAAACTGGGACCTTAATTGACTGCGAGCCTGGTTTTCCGACCATGGACTCATAATCAGCTCTAAAACAAAGTTAATGTTTTTCAATTTATCGTTAAAAAGTGTATCCTACGGCGAGTTCTGGTTCCATTCTCCAGATTGCTCGCGTTTCAAATTAAATGGTTGCTGCTGCTCTTTATCTCCAGATGATATCATGTTTACCGAAATCTATCAATGCAGCGATAAGTGTTTTCTAATCAAAAATGTAGATACTTTTAAGTACCTGGGTCTTACAATTGACTCTAAATTGACTTTTGCTCAACATACGCAAGAGCTAGGTAAATATTTTCGGAGTTCCCTCAGATATTTTTATTTTCTACGAAATGTTTGTTCTAATCACTTATTGCGAGTTATTTATTTTTCAATATTCAATTCTAAACTGCAATATGGAATCGCTTGTTGGGGTGGTACCTATTTTAACAAAATATAACCCCGGTTAATTTTACAAAAAAGCGTGATGAAAATTATCTGCAGGAAAAGTCGGAGACATTCAAGCTTTAATCTATTCCGTGAAATGAAAATCCTTCCGGTTCGTCATTTGTATTATTTTAAAGTATTGAACATATTTTTTGCGAGATCAGGTAACCTCAATTTTAGATTACGGTCTGAATATAATCTTCGGAAAATTTTTCGGTATATCGTTACGGTTCCCTTTTTTCGCATTACTACATTTCGAAGATTTTTCGTTGTGTCTTCCTGCCGAAAATTAAATATGCTTCCGCTATCAATTAGATCAATAACAGCTGCTGGGAGATTTGCTAAATGTGTTAAGGAATGGCTTTTTAAATTGGACCACAAGAGCTTGGAGTCCTTATATTCTAACATTCTGATGTAACTGTACTGATAAATCTTGAATTGTTTTGTTTTTCTCTTATTTTCTTTTTTTGTTCTTGATAATTTTGTATACTCAATCTTTCATATAACCTTTCACTTAGATTACTAAAACTTCTTACTCACTGAATACCCCACACACATGTTATTTGAATTTTAAATCTATATTTATAACTGGATTAACATTTAATACTATTCCCAAACTTTAATAGTTCGGAATACAAAATGTTCTATTTTTTCGTAATTTTCTAAGCTAATCTTCTAAAATTGTATATTCTATGTAACTTATATTTTTGAATTTTATGAATAAACAATACAATACAATACAAAAAGGCGTTGGCCGATTCTTATATTTTCTTCAGTTGTGGTAAAACTGCGGCCTTTTAGCTATGCAGGAGGGGGCTCATACTTTGAACGGCCAAGCCAATTCCTATGCCCTACACGGGGCGTTACTTTCCTGCATTATCCGAGTAAAACCCCTGGGGTGTGGGGTCAGAATAAACCTCAGTATTCCGGGCTTGTCGTATAAGGCGACTAAAAGGATAGGATGTGTATGCCAGCAACTTCTGCATCTGAAAATTAATTATGCCAACGAAGCGTCTTGACGCGCTATGCCCCACAAGGGGTTAAGGCAACTTAGTAACGCATAGTCTCTAGTTTTCATAACGGCATGACGTTTGCTTCATTATTCCCGATTGGAGTCAAAATATTTTTTCAAAGACCTGAAACCATGGCATTTTGTACCCAAATATTTCCAAAATCAAAATATCAAAAGACCTCTGGGTGCCTGAAACGTTAAGAATGAGTCAAATACCATCAATTCCGATTCAAAATTGAGCTTTACAGGCCTCTAGAGGTATTTTTATATTTTGAGTGTTGCAATTTTTAAGTAAAAAATGCCAATGGTTTCAGGTCTTTGAAAAAATATTCTGACTCCAATCGGGAATAATGAAGCAAACGTCATACCATTATGAAAACCTGGAGACTATGTGCCAGCTTTTGAAATTACTTGGCGGAAGTTCCCAGTGCAATTTTTTCACAGCACACTTTTATTTGAACTTCATCGTTTCGTGAATTTGATCTATCGGTTTCACAAAGTAGTGCCAAAAGATATTACAGTTACAGTGGATGAAAAATGACAGCAAGGTCTGGGTTTTTTCGCTTTTTTTCTTTAATTACAGGTGACTGTAAAAAGACGCGACAAATTTTTTAAATATTTTTCCCGTGACGGACTTGAATTTAAAAAAAAAATGTCAGTATGAAAACGCAGATAAAAAAAGTAAGCATAAAAGCCAAAGCATAATATACATAATCCCGAAAATCCTGCCCAATAAAAAAATACGCTATTTTAAAATCCCGCTAGTGGATAGTGAAATAATCCCGTCCAAATACCGCCAGAAATTGGTTAATATAAAAATCAATAGTTTTGTGATTCCCAGCAGTTAATGCGATACTTCTCTTTGCACAAATCCATCATAACTAGAAAATACTGTTTCGAACAAAGTCTCACGGAGTTTTTTATGAGGATTACATTTGATTTTTTTGAAAGCTGTATCCCGCCATACGTCCAAAACATTGTGTAAAAGGATAAACATGCAGAATAAAAAAGCCTCTACGAACTTTCATGGATCCCTCAGTTATTGATAACATAAATCTCAGTGTTTGGCATTTAAAAATTAAATTCTTAACTATTACTATTCATTATGCAATTAGGGGCAAATATTTTCCGATAATTCAATTTACCAATAATAACCCCATATTTGTTTTATTAAAAGAGAATTTTTATTTTATTTAAAATATGTCATCCAAACAAATTGTTCGAAATTTACCATTTTCAAGACAAATTTCCGATATCTCAAGGCAAATTCACGATCTACTAAATGAAATTATCGGTATTGCAAATGAAAAACTCGCTTTGAAAAGTGAAAATAACGATCTAGAAAATGAAGTTGACCATAATCCATCATCTAATTACATATCTCAATAACCATTGAAAATCGATGGAACATATGCTTTTATTTTGTTGCATTTTCATATTCTGCAAGTATAACCATGAACTAAACCTGGATATACACTCGGCTTCACAAAAATCGAGCCACTCGCCACTTTCAAACTCAAATTCAATTTTCTCAAGAAGTATGAGACTTACAACTATGAAAGTTATATCTACAGAAAGTGAATTTAATGACAATTCAGATGACTATGATTTTTATCTGAAGTACCGTTAACTCACATTACAAACAATTTGCCTGTTTTAATTAGAGTTCACGCTTACCGTGTGGCCCGGTTTCATTGAAGCTCAGTGTAGTTTTAAATGGTGTTCTATACGTTGTAAACTTCTTTACATAGTTAATGATACTCTTTCACAAAATGTGAAGAGTATAAAAAAATTTAAAATAATTTTTCAATAACACTGAACAGGAAGAAATTAATGAATCAATAGGCTGAAAATTGCAAAAAAGATAAAATTAAATAGCAAAAACAACGTGATCACAGTTCCTTACAAGACGACCCCTCTATGTCCCAACACGTTCGCTACAAATGAAAACTCCATCTCGTAAAAATTCCATCACTGATAAAATCCAACTTTTGATTCCTTTCTGGATGCAAGCAATTTCCTTTTCAGGATTTATTTGACGCGAGCCCTATTACAAAATTGAAAATACATACAATTCACGGCTCTTATATGGAATAAGTGACTTACACGAAACAGGAAAATTATAAAAAAAGGCGATAGATGCAGGAGACAGATAGCCTGCAATCGCACTGTACATACATGCAATTGGCAAAACAGCGCGCTCACCTGGACATCACCCATCGCCATATCATTGTGAAAACGCGAAGAGAAAATGTTGATTGCGTTTGTCAACAGTTTGTTGTCCAAGTGATTGTAAATAATTGATTTCAATCGATTACTTTCGTTGATAAGAGTTTAATGTCAATAGGAATCGATTGCACATTGTGTTCTGAGCATCAGTGAATAAGGTTTGATGGTGCTATCGGAATTAAAATCAAATTTGAGTCTATATCGGTTGGTGAAGAGAAGATGCAGAGTGTAGCATAGAGAGACATGTGTTCCATCAATTGGAACTTTACAAGCAGACAAAGTTGGGCATGATGCTCTGTGATTGATGGAAGATTCCTGCTTTATTTAAAGAAGATAATCAATAAGATAGTAATTAATTGTATGGAGCGAGTTAGCGTTACAATGATTTTTGATTTCTATCGGAATATGTCCATATTTGATGCACTCGATTTATGACGTAGTTTGATCGCGTATAATATATATAAAATAAATATAATAAATATAAAAATATTATACATATCTAAATCCTAAAGAATGGATGGATCACAATAGTGAAATTTCAAATTAAATTGCAAGGAACTTAAGAGCATTAAGAGCGAAGGGTTTTTGTTTCAAATTGTTTGTTCTTATACAGATACACAGTTACGTATCTAGAAATCCTAAATCATCAAATTGGGGCATGCAGTACAGGAACAACTATATACAAGAAGTTCTGGATGCTACCATAGAGAAAACAGATTGACACGTAATGGCGAGGGATAGATCTTTGTTTGTTCACTTAAATAAATCTGCATTGTAAACTATACTGAAAATGCGCAGTAATCGGAAAATGCAATTATTTATAACAGCTAAATACAATGATAGTTGATAGCTGATCAAATCTAAATAGTTTGTATGATAGTTGATAGCTGATCAAATCTAAATAGTTTGTGTTACAAAAAAAAAAAAAAAACATTTTTTGGTGGACTTGAATATAGGTCGGTATATATGCTTTCTTTGCCGCCTGTAAACATGCTACTGGATACACATATTGAAAAAAAAAACCGAAAACGAAATAAACTAAGAAAACTTTTTTGCCTTAGACCTTTATATTTTAGTCTAGCGCATTGTTTCCAAAGAATATATCTTAGACATTATTTACACATATGGTCAAAAAATAAGTACAAGCTGGGCCAAGTTCTTATTAAAGTAAATAAAATTGTTTGTTAATATTGTGAGGGTTTGAATAATATGCGCATTAACCATTTAAAATAAAGAACAGCTTTAATTTTCCTTAACAAAAAGTATGAAACGACTAAAAAATTCTGGACAAAATAATAAGTATATTTCAACTAGTTTAATTGAAGCTAGTTTTATTTAAAACTTTATGCTCCGATTCGATCAGAACTTGTTTTCATATATTCCATTTTGATGAAGCTATTCCTTGATCAGCTTATGGTGGTTAGAGTTGGTATCCTGCTTAAATTCCCATCCAACTGGCAAAGACTCTCCATAATGCTATGTTTGTTAGCAAACATTTCTAATCCTGGAATTGTTTAACAGCAACGGTAATTAGATGTATGTATTTGAATAACACCAAACGTAAGAGAACAACCCATTGACCATAAAGCAAAAAACTCGTTTTAACATAAAAAAATTTAAATCTGATCTGTATCCATATACCCACATTTATTTTTAAATTAAAAATGTTCTTCTTGATTAATTTATTGGAAATTCCAAAGTGGTTCTTGTACTTTTCAAATTGCTACACTTAAAATTCAAAAGGGCATATTACTTCATTTTAAGATATTAGATATTGAAATATGTTACGGTAATGCAGAGGAGGAGTTATTGGTATACAATGCGTTTTTGTGAATTTGAAATTGCATTATTTTTGATATTTTCTCCATTTTCTTGGCGCTATAACTCTGCCAATTTTGATTGTAGAGTAAGACTTTATAGGAAATTTTGTTCTCTACAAGATTGTCTCGGCACATTTTGTGGTCAAATGGACTGCAAAGAAGTTACAGGTCAAAACCTGATGAAAGGGCCGATTTTCGATGGTTTTTTCAAGATGGTGGCGAGAGCACAGGGGGAAAGTGACGCAATCTTGGATTTTAACTTACCCCACATATCTTTATAACATATCAAACATTTAAGACATCCCCAATTTTTGCAAGGTAAAATCTCCCTGTTTATTGGAGTAAACATTATTGCATCCTAATTTGTACGTGGGCATTATGTCATCTTAAAATATATACAGTAGGGCCTCGGTTTGCGTCGGTAATTGGTTCCTAGAAATCGCGACGCAACACGAAACAACGCAAAACGAATTGTGAGTTTTCCATAGCAAATTTTGGAATTTTGTAATAAAATAACGACGCAACGCGAATTTTCACAACGCAAATCGGAAAAATGGTGTTACTTCTAAAACAGCACAATACGGAAACAACGCAATGTGAATCGACGCAAATCGAGGCTCAACTGTATATCTATTTCGGGTATTGGATTATTACAATGTAATAATGAAAATGAAAATTGAGAGGAAAATAAGGTACACGATGGGTATACCTATTTTTTGTTCTTATGTGTACGTACGTACCTCAACGTAAAGTATCAGTAAATCTTTTGTATACTGCTCTAAACAAAATAAGGGCCACTAACAATTTTCTGATTATTTTTCTGTGGAAAAGGAAAATCAAAGTTTTGTTGGTATAATTTAATAAAACAATAGGTATGTTTTTCATTAAATATAATGAATTTGATTGAATTTTGACTAAAAGTTACACTTTTTTCTTTTGCATTTTTTCGAATTTCTTGTTTTTTGCAGTAGTATAACCGTAACAATAACAATTAATTTGTATATCTAATCTGTAAAAAACAACAACTAATGTTGCAGTTAAAGAACTTGGAGAAAACTAATTCTAAATAAAAATGAGAAATAAACAAAACTTCCCAATGAATGACTCGTGACCTCAAAAGAACTGTTTAAGCCAGTTATGTTAAAGCTATAATGTTGACGAATCATACTGTGATAACTCACATCACATTCAGGTACAGAATGGTATTTTCGAAATTAATTATCACACTAAAAATTCTCCAAAAGACGTTGTTAAAGTCAACGGACATTATTGGCCCTTTTTTTGTTGTGAGCTGTATATTTTAATTCGCTCTTAGTCCATTTCAGTTTTACTTTTATCGTTATGGAAATAATCGCCCATAATAGAAAATTCACATACCCCTGTCCCCTTTTTCCGCACCAAGTTTCGGATACCCTATGGGCCATTTCAAACTATACAAAAACGACCTTACGATTAAGCTTTTACAAAAACAAACATCATGGATAAAATTGTTTTTCAGTCAACCCCCACCCAAAACATGGGATTGTCTCCAGCGATCTCTATTTTTGTCAGACTATTCTGCGACATTTGATGTTTTTTTGCTTAATTCTTCTTCTTCGTGGGTGTATTTAAAAAAAAAACTACCGAAAATTTAGAATTTAATCAATCAAAATGTGCAAATTTAGAAGTTCTAGTAATTATGTCAGATGTATTCTCATGATACGATATTAAATTTTAAATATTTAATTTATTATTCCGCATTATAATTTCAATTATATTTTCGGTAGGTTTTATAAATATTAATATTCTGTCCAGAGTGGACGAAAACGGATTGATTTCGCCGTACGTTTTCAGAAATCACCGAAAAGTGTTCACAGTGCACTGTTTGTAATTGCATATGACAACCGACAATAATATTTTGCCTATAAATCGTTCTAAGTTTAAAAATGTGCTGGTGTAGTCATCGATAGTCATTTACAACATACACTGCCTGTCATAACAATAGCCGCACCATAAGACGGGCTGCTCCTTGGAAATTTAAAGAGAGCACAGTTATTCCACATACTATAAACAAAAGGGATACTTGAAACACAAATAATATCACATAAAGTTTCCTTCTACTTCAAACCGTTATCTCTGTATAAAGGAAAAACTAAATTTCCGGTATGTCGTAACTATAGCCGCACTTGGAATTATTATAGCAAAAACTGATTAAAAAGCAGAGATTGAGGAAATTAATAACGGGAGAGATCCTTTTCGAATAAAATAGACTCTGAGAGATTGTTTTGTTTATGTTTCACGAAATCAGTTTAACAGTTTTTCGAGTTTTAGGCGTATTAGCTTGTTAGCATCGCCAACCGCTGCTTTTACATAATAATAGAAAACTTTCTGAACTCGTGTCTTTTTTTTATCAATTTTAACGTATAATGTTTTTCGAAAGTTTCCTGTCTAATTTGGATCAATGGGAGGTTCCTCTCCATCATTTGAAACATTGCAACTAACTTTAAGTACTACGACTGGTGAAAGATGATGCAATCTCTTGCTTTAAAATCCGTTATGTGTCCTATCCGCCTTATAAAATGGAACCAGCTTATCGCCAGGACAATCCTATGAAGTTTTTCCGATGGTGGAGGCAGGGACGTACCGAGCACACATTTGTTAGGGGGGTGAAAAGTAAAATTTGCCGACTACATTTGAAAATTCACCAATTATAATTAGAGGTACGGAAATTTCGTTATTACGAAATAAAGAGATGCGAATTTCGGTCAAAATTGTTCCGGAGATCACTTCTTATTCGTAAAATCGCAGTTAGAGGATCAGAATGGACAACATGTTGTGGGAACATATGGGAACCGTACCCATTGTTAAATGCAGAGAGTTCGCTGAATCATGAGCAAGATGGCTTGCCGAACACTGAAAAACCTCTTTAGTTGTAGGTTTGATGAATGAACTTTGTTTTCTGCAATGCGTTTTTTTTCGGAGAGCGTTTTTTTCTTGGTTCGGCGGGCCCCGAAATTGCAATGAACTTTACATAAAGATAAAGACGTAACGATATTAGCGGCATATGCCGCAGTTTCTAGTTTTGCCGTTACTGTAAATCCTTGAGGAGTGGTCTTGTCGACTAGTATCTACGTGTGTTGTCTGAATTTGTTGATGCAGTTGGCAGACGTTTTTTTGTGCAACGCGAGTCTTGAAAAGTTGTTTAACTGTGAATCTACATAATTTCTATAGAGTTATAGAAAATCAAAATAACTACAAGAAAATTTACAAAACTAGGTGTTTATGCAAATTTCAGCGAAATTTCTAATATCCAAAATTAGTTTATGTGAAATTCCTGTTTTTTATTTGCTAAATTTCCGTACCTCTAATTATGATATATTTTTTGAGCGTTCATGTAAACATCGAAAAATACAAAGACAAAAACACGAAATTTGATTCAAGCAGTTAAGTTGTGACCCGCCATAACTTAATTTTGGACCATCGCTCCACAATTCGATGCAAATCCATTTTATCGACAATATCCTTTGCAGAAAACATTAGCATCGAATTGTTAATTATTAGTCTTAATTTACTGAATGATCGCTCACTCGAAGCTAAGGTCACTGGACATGTCAAAATAAGCTGAATAACCTTGTAAGCTTTCAGTCCTTAGTTTGAAAGCCTCTCTCGCTATCATCCTAAAATTTTGACAATCGAAGCAATTATCAAGAAGAATTTGAATTTCAACATGAAGGCATTCCTGTCGGCCGAAATTTTAAATATGTCTTGAAATGGTTGGAGCAGTTTAGCTGTTTTTTCCAATTCTTCTGTGGAATTTGAGATAAAAACGTCAAGAAGGATTTTGGACTCTTTTCGGTAAAATGTTGCAAAGTCTATTTCGGCTGTAGTTTGAGATGCTTCGTCTCCATTTTTTTCGGAGCACGACGAGTTCGGTGTTGTTTTTTGTAGCCAGATTCAGGGTCAATATCTATTTTTTTACGAAAATCATGGAGCTTTAAACTAACGCATTGATTTCGCTGTCGTTGTTAATGTCTTTAAAAGACTTTATTGTACTGCGAATGAGTTTCACGGCGTCAATAATGTCAAGGTCCTGAGCTTCCACATTTTCAGTCAAATTTTTCAATTTAAACATGAGTTTTATGTTTTCATGCCGAATACCTCTGTTAATAAGTATGCACATTCGATTACATACTTTTAGTATTGTAACTTTGAAATGTTTATATCCTTAAACATCGACAGGTATTCTTTTGTAAATTTATTAATGCCGAAAATCGCAATCCTACATATTCCCATTGAGGTCAAATTTGCCGACTGCGGATGAAAATTGAAAATGTTAGGGGGGTGAGACACCCCCCCCCATACCCCCCTTTAGCTACGTCCCTGGGTGGAGGTAACGAAATTAAGTATTATATAGGTAGACTATCCTGTCCAATACTTTTAATGCGCACTTCCCAGACTTTCATAGATCTCAATACAAATTTTGGACAGATTTCCTTAATAGTGTTAAGCAGGGCTGATTATGTGTTTAAAAGTTGATGTAACAACCTCTAAGACAATAAAAAATTCTCTGGAAAATCCTTACGATAAACTGGTTTCGTTTTAATACATAAGACATGGCACATAACGGATTTTCTAGCAAGAGATTGCATAATCTCTCGCCAGTCATTGCACTTCAAAAAGGTTCCAATGTAACAGATGTTACGGAGGTTGCCCTTCTTTCATCAAAATTAGACAGGATATCTTTAGGAAACATTATTACGTGAAATTCATAAAATAAATACAATTTCAAAGAGTTTTCTATGTAAAAGAAATGGTTTTCGATACTGAGAAGTCAATAAGCAAAAATCTTGAAAAACCGTTGTAATGATTTATTGAGAAATAAGCAAAATAATTCCTCAGAGTCAATTTTATTTAAAAAGATTTTTTCGTTATTAATTTACTCAATTTCGGCTTTTTAAACTGTTTTTACCATACTGATTCCAAGTGCGGCTATAGTTATGACGGACCGGAAATTTAGATTTTCCTTTATAGAAGAATAACGGTTTAAATAAAACGAAATTTTTTGTAGAATTATTTGCCTTATTAATATCCCCTAAATTTATAATATGTGGAATAACTGCGCTCTCTTTCAATTTCCAAGGATCAGTCTGTTTTATGATGCGGCTATAGTTATGACAGGCAGTGTATTTCGTCACTTCAAACTGACCGTCCATTCTCTTATCATGGAGAAATTACGTAGTAGAATCCAAAATTGTTGAGAAAAATACACTTACAGTTATCCGATTGAATTCATTTTACCGCTATTCGATGAAACAACTCTTCGGTCATAACAGGACTAAACATGAGTTCAATTGTGCAATCAAGGGCCTGGCTAGGTAATTATTTGTGTCGCATTCTGATTTCGTATTTGAAATGGAGCAGATCAAGTACCGCGCGGTCATTGAATTCCTTTTTTTGAATGGATACACGGCGTCCCAGATTCGAGATGAACTCATATCCGTGTACGCCAACTCTTCACCATCCCAGGCGACTATTTACCGGTGGATTTTGGAATTCAAGCGAGGAAGGACGAATGTTTTATGAACCCCGCCCAATAACTGAGACCACCGAAGAAAACGTCCAATTAGTCGAGGAAGTTGTATTGAGTGATCGGCGGCTAAAGTTATCAGAGATTGCAGAAAGGACAAGTCTATCAAAAACCACCGTCGAAAGAATTATTACCGACCATTTGGGGATGAGGAAGTTTTCGGCAAGATGGATCCCAAAACTCCTCTCAGCAGATCAAATGAAGCAGCGGATGAAATATTCGAAAGACTTTTTGGAGCTGTGTCGCGCCGACTCGGATGCAATTATCAACAGAATTGTGACAGGAGACGAAACCATGGTCCTTTACTATGATCCCACGACCAAAAGGGAGTCCATGGAATGGAGGAGGCCCTATGAGGAACGCCCCAAGAAGGCGAAGATGCAGCAGAGCCGGAAAAAGATTATGGCCACCATCTTCTGGGATTCCAAGGGAATTATAATGATTGACACACACATGGCAAAACACGAAACTGAACAATTTGGTAGGGTGTCAGTTAAAATATTGGAGTGAGCCGAAATGTGCTGAATAGGGGAATTTAGGTTTGAGAACTGGGTGCTTACACGTTTTCATTTGAAAAAAAATCAAGGTTTCATAGAAAACACACGCAAATTAGCGCATTTTCAATGTGTCAATTTGTATGGGAATTTAAATGTTTTCGGGCTGTTTTCATACGAAAACATGAAAATAGCCCAAAATTATATGATTTCGTTCACTGTGAACATATTATAAGTTTAATTTTTATTAATTATTTCGGTGACTATTACCGAACAAAATAGCACAAAATTGAATAAAAATACATACACATTCACAACGAAATCTTGAAGTAAAATCCATTACCCGTCAAAATTGCAAAACTATATACATATGTATATGTATGAGTGCTATTAAAATATGTAACCACAAAACAAGCATCTACCATAAAAATAAAATCGAAATGGTACATTTCGTCGAGGTGTTAACCATATTAACACCGTGACAAAGAGCCATCTCGTCGAGTATGGCATCGACGCAAACAATTTATGAAATATGCATTATTGCGCCAACTATTCGCGAACGGACTGTTTGCAGTTTTAAAGGCCCTTCGCTGAGTCAACTCCCTCAAAAATACCAGAAGGTACATAAGAACGAGTATGAATAAGACAAGGCAAGGTAAAAATCATCTATACCGACAAGAAACACTTGAACGTGAACGTAAAGTAGTAATTTAGTCACATTAAGAATTGCACGCTAATTAAACAAAAACTGAAGCCAAGAAGTAGTGTTATGAAGTGTCACTCAGTGTTACCGAGTTTTTATTCGCTTTGTTCATAATACTGCAGATGAACTTCTAACTTCTAATGAACTTCTTAACAATTATGAATTTAGCTTAACTTAGTTGGGAAGTTGAGGTTAAAATGTAAGGAGTTTTATTATTATTCATTGGTATGAATTCAATGTTCCATTCTCCGTAAAATCTCGTGCATCACTTGCTTTGCATCAAAGTACACTTCGCCTTTCATCCGCAGTATAAATAGCGCAGGACTAACCGACAATTATCGTTATTGTTTGCCAATGATATCAATTCATACGAAGCCTTTAACGCGGTACGTTTTGAAGATGTGACCATACTAACAACTCTACTGCATATTGTGTGCTTCATTTGATTGAACTTGAAATCCGATACCTGATACGACTTTCCTTCTACGGGACACTCTGGTACTTTTCCATAAACAATGGACTTGTAAAACAATCATTTTCGGCTCGTTAAAAATCGTCACCATATAGGCTCTTAGGGATTGGCGAATAGCTCGCAAGTCGGCTTTGGTGTTAGACCGTGCCCGTAGTGAAGGTGACGGTTAGGTGATAAAAGAATCAGGTCAATGCTCTGTTGATTGCATATGTTGAAGGGACTAGAGTAGAGGAACCATCTTTGTGTTGCTCATTATAGGTGATCAATTAACATCTATTGGTACATGAACGCACATAAATATTGGTTACAGAAGTTGCAGAGAGAATAAATATTACTACAAGCTACAAGGCACTCCAGTGTATAAGAAATGAAATAAAAAAAAAAAACAAGATATAATTTTCGCCCACCTTCAAATTCCAAATGCCTTGCGTAGATCTAGTGGCACCGTCTAAGCCAAACGATGTCTCTTTTCGGACAAAACCGATCATCAATAAATTTCAGTGCCATCGAACACGAATTTATCGCGATGTTGATATCACATTCCGATTAGAAGTCCGAGGTTGATTTTTAACTTTTTTAATTGACTCTTATTAATTTTTACTTGTGTCTACTATGCTAATTAGATGAGAATTTATTGCGACGTATCTGACAGCCGCGCATACTATCCTTCAATCTTAACTTAAAAAGAACGGTGACACTGCTACTAGGTATGTGCCAGTGGCGATTCTACATATATGGTGTGTTAATTAGATGCGCGTCTTCTGTTTAGTATCAATTGATTCAAACGATAAAAAAAAATTTTTTGGGTGTTTTCATTCACAAAATTCAACTTGACGATGTATCCGCCTCGTATGATGTGATGGCCAGAACATCGACCAAGTTACGAGATAGAGAGAGTATGTATGTATAAGGTATCCTAAAAGAGTAGCTATAATAAACATAATTTTTTCATTCCCCATACACATTGACCGTATCTTGACAAAAATCGATACTCGGTAGCACCATCAAATTGGACACATTTAAAATGGAATTTTATGAGCCACAAGTCTATCCTCCAATCTGTAGGACATTTTTTTAAAGATCAAATCACCCAAAAAGAAGAGTGGATAAATATTTAAATAAAATATCTGAAATCTGATAATACGAAACGGAAGTGATTATGGGCTGTGAGGTCATTCAAATAAATTTAATGGACCCTCCAGAAACCGTGGATGGTTTGACTTTCGAGTATTCGGTGTGGTGCTTGTGTGGTCAGAGAAAAGCTGCGAGGCGGGACCGCTACAGATAAAATGTGACAATAAAATTGGAGGTTCTATTAACCGGTTAAAATTCGTACAAGTCAGTTAATTAGTGTTGTGCTAACAATATCTATATTGTGCTTGTGCATTTTTGGCTTGACTGAGGAGATATTTTAGTAATTTCGGCAACAAAGTTGTGATGTTATTGACGTTGTTGGCTGATTCGGTCAGGGACGGCCTTAGGAGTGGGCGAACTGCCCAGGGCGATCAGTTTCATGGAGCCACCACTCTTAACCCTCCACCAAGCACGTGGGATCTTTTGAGACCCCAGAGCGTATTTTTTAAATATTACTTTGGGATGGAGAGCTATCCTCTTGTAGGACTAAACCCAGTGGCGTGCACTCCATATATGCAAATAAGCAGTGCATACCCTCTCATTTAAAAACATTTCCTTCATACAAGTTCATGAAAATAATTACTGATTTCATTGTTAATTTTTTCCTCAATAAATGTACCAGCGCCATCTTTATATATAGGTACTGCAGGTTTCACTAACATCGTTTTTTCGCCGACACTAGAGTATGCTCGATAAGCACCATTTCGCCGTGCTTGTAATCTCTATACGAATTGAAAAATTTCAACTGCAACAATGTTGCAGGTTTATATGCCCAAGTAAAAATTCGTATGCTTTAAAGAAGCACTTCATCCTGTAACATTAATATAGTAACACAAAATCAGTTTATCGTGTGACATCGCTTCTATAAGTATTTTGATCCGATAAAAACTCCTTAAAACACTTTTCGGAAAGCTTAAAAAGCTCTTATATAATCAATTCACGACTACATCCAATAAGACTTCGATAACACTTCTCTAAACGTTAACATAAAAAGATGCTCCATTAAATACTTCTTTGTAGTCTTTATTGAATGACATAAACACACATGACTGAAATCAACACAAACACATGCATATCATCTTCTATAGCACTGTCGATTTCATTTTTATAGTGTGACATTCGTGTGATCATCCAATAAATTGCTAGGCGTAGTTTTATAGAAGGATGAACTTTGTGATTTTTTAAAGAATTGACACTTATGAAGTGCTCTGGAACACCACGTTTCTAGAATTGAATTCATTGAAATATTGCATGACACCAACATTTCCTCACTCAGTCTTAACTTATGAATCAATTAAGATAATCTCAGCCCAGAAACTGGCTGCACTTTGTTGATGAACGTGTGAATTTAATTCTTCTTTATATGTCAACTGATTGACATAATAAAGAAGAAGGTGCATTGCGGAGAAGTGTTGAGCATTTCGATAGCAACGAACCACTTGTAGTGTTTACGAGCAATGCTGACTATATGTGAGTTGGCCGAGTGGTGAAGGCGTCGGACTTGCGTACGACAGTCGCTTGTTCGACGCTGGCTGCGGGAATTTTTTTTTCTTTTTTTTTTGCAAACACGTGAAAATGACAGAAAATGATGACATAACACATATGATGTATGTCTTTTTCAAAGTGTAATTCAGTGCTACAATAAGGTTCAATTGGATCAAAAAACGGCGCCAAATGCCAATATTGGACTATTATTCAGTGTTTATACCATGTAAAGTGCCCCTATTGTCGTTTGAAGAAAATATTCTAGGAAGAATTATAGGGATGAAATTGTTACTTGGGTGGTGAAGAGAAGCACGCCTGCCTTGGCCTGGCGAACAAAGTTGACGGACGAACGATGACTATAGCACGAGCGGCGAAAATGTCGTGATAAGATTTGAGCAAAGGGAACCAAAGCGGAAAAAAATAAATACATTGTAGGTCACAAAATGTGTCGTTCAGTTTTGATAAAATGTTTCCTTTGTTTGTTTTTTAATATTTAAACAATGTTGAAACAGGAATTTATTATTTTTTTAAAGAGAATGTATTTTACTAATCAGAAACAAATTATAATACACATTTTTGTACGGGGTTGGTTGCATAGCTATGTATGCATTTTGTTAGTCACACTGTGTTATGTACATATTACAAAAGAAGGTTTGTATGCCTACAGTTTACAAATTTGAGAAAATCAATAAATCTTACAATGCGAATGTTCGAATTTTTTTGATTGATTTAAATAATTTTCAAGCACTGTTTTGTTACACTTCAAAGTTTTTTTTATTAAAATTTTTTTATTGTTTTCTAAAATAAATTAGGCGGTTTTTCTCATTTTTAGTTATCCTGAGATTACTCAATTACTTAGGAAACACTAACCTTCCTTTTTATTTCGACATATCAAAAAGCGTTCATTTCCGTATTTATCTTTTCTTCGGTTTTAATTTTGCATACCCTCCACAAAATGGCTGTGCACGCCACTGACTAAACCGCATAAATCCCAAACGAAAATATGCTTGAAAATCTTTCTAAAATCTTTCTTTAGAAAAAAATGTTTTGACAACCAATAATACAAATTTACATCAACGGGCACGTGCGATCTTTTAAGACCCCATGAGGAAATTTCAGTTCAACCCGACACGAATATCGTGTGTTTCGCCGAACTACGCGCACATAACAAACTGACTTCTTCAACTGATCCAAAAGATGCATTTTATTGCTTCCAGAAAAGGCTATCTATCCTGATTTTATTGTCCTGGACAGAGGCGTACGCAGAATAATATTCCGGTAGGGTTTGGCTAAAACTACGGTCTAGGTAAATATGTATCCCCCTTTTCTATTAACGCAATTTGATATGCAGGCATGGCCGTGTAGCCAGGATTTCGGTCAGGAGGGGAGGAGGGGAGGGGGGCACGCCCAATTTTTTTTTCAACTTCATGATGGTATCCAGGATTTTTGTCAGAGGACATACATTTAAGATCGCCAACAACAATTAAGGTTTCCCGTCAGTTTTGTTTATTGTCGACCCTTAAAGTTCTTAGAAAAGCTGTTAAACATTTAAAGTAAAATTTCAAGAAAGCACAATTAGTATAGTATACAGGGTGTCCGGAAACTGCCGCATAAACGCACCGGATTGTGATTCCTCATGTGATTTCCAGCAAAAAAGTTGTACGGAACATACCCCCTCAGCTTAACCCTTTCGCTGCCACAGGCATTTAAAGATTTTTGAAAAAATCATTTTCTTGCACGACTTAAAGCCTAACATCTCCAAAGCTAGACCAGCAAGAATAGTGAAAGAAGATGATTATTACAGCCAACAAATTTACCTATAAAATAAAACTAACCACACTAAAATCGAATAAGTGGTTTGGTTTTTACAGAGCTTCAAAGTCAAATTTGCGTGATTTGACCCAAAAACAATCTTTTTTTCCTTCTCAATTTTCTCCAACTTCTGCCAAGGTGAGGTGCTTGTACGATTCTTTTAAAAATTGGCCCATAGTCTTACAATCATATCTTTCTTACATCATTTTGATCTAGCTCCATTACTTCTAACAGTTTTTATACGTTAAGTGTAGAAAACTAGGGTTAATTTTAGTTCGAATTCAATACAATTCAATTCACACTGCCCCTAAAGATCTGCAATTGGTAAAATCTATTCAAAGTATGTCGAAATCGAGCCAAAATTAACCCTAGTTTTCTCCACTTAAGGTACTAAAACTGTTAGAAATAATGGAGCTAGAATAAAATGATGTAAGAAAGATATGATTGTAAGACTATGCGCCAATTTTTAAAAGAATCGTACAAGCACCTCACCTTGGCGGAAGTTGGAGCAAATTGAGATGAAAAAAAAGATTGTTTTTGGGTCAAATCACGCAAATTTGACTTTGAAGCTCTGTAAAAACCGAACTTCTTATCCGATTTTAGTGTGGTTAGTTTTATTTTATAGGCAAATTTGTTGGCTGTAATAATCATTTTCTTTTACTACTCTAGCTGGTCTAGCTTTGGAGATATTAGTCTTTAAGTCGTGCAAGAAAATGATTTTTTCAAAAATCTTTAAATGCCTGTGGCAGCGAAAGGGTTAAGCTGAGGGGGTATGTTCCGTACAACTTTTTTGCTGGAAATCAACTGAGGAATCATAATCCGGTGCGTTTATGCGGCAGTTTCCGGACACCCTGTATAGGTAATAAACTTAGTACATGAGATTGCATGATTTAATCTTATGTGTTTTTGGGTGCTGAGTAGTGTTACAAGGAACCGTGGAACCGGACTCGGGTACCCGGTTCCTAACAAGAACCCACCTGACCGGTTCTACAAAGAACCGAGCGCCGGTTCCAAAAGAACCGAGTCCGGTTCCAAAAGAACCGAGTCCGGTTCCGCAGAATCGGCTCCATAGAACCGCAATTCGGTTCCAGAAGAACCGAGTCCGGTTCCGCAGATCCGAGTCCGATTCGGGTCGAGAAGAAACGCGTGCGGTTCTGCAAGAACCAAGAATCGGTTCCATACAAATCGAGATTCGGCACCTAGATAATTTTCGGAGAACCAAAGTCGGATTTTGAAACAATAAGATTCCGGGGGGACTGTGAGTCGATTAGACTATGAATGGGCGGTAATTGTTTTACATTTCCATTGCACTTTTTTCAATTGAATTGTAGTGTATGTATGTATGTTGTGTCAGATAAAATTTTTAGACATGTTGCAGTGTTAGATTGGATTGTTGTTCGTTATTTATATATTCTGTGCGCAGGTCTAACAAATTTAGCGGTGCAAATAAAGAACGAGTATCTTTGCCGGTTGTGCGTTTGTATGCTAATAATCTGAATGGCTAAATTTTAAAGGTAACAATCTATACACAAGTAAACTTCAGTGTTCAGTGTGTAAAAAAACATTGTGGTGTAAAGGCGGTAGTACGCCCTCCTTAAATAAGCACTTGAAAATGTGTCACCCGTCACTACAAAGAACGGAGCTACCAACAAACACAAATGTTTTCGAGCAATGAGTGTTTTTCAACTTGAATATTTTGGAACGCGACCCGAGTCCAATACCTCTAAGAACCGGACCCGGTGGAACCGGTTCCTAAAATACCCGGAACCGTACATCACTAGTGCTAAGCACAAATCCAGAGCTTCCCACCAAAAACTCGTTGCAGAACAGGGTCAAAATCGCGAAAACAAACCCAAATCTTTCGATATTTTTCCGTTTTTTGACCCCTAACTCTGTAACTATTTATTTCTGCGAGAAACTCTCCAGAAATACCTATGTTACAGAGAGCACATGATTGCGCGTCCAAAGAAACATAAATACAGTATGCGCTCGAAAATTAGAAAAAAAAAGTTCGCCCAATTCTAATTTTAAAAATTTTCTAATTTCCAAGCGTTTTTAAATAGTGTCGAAAAAAACGGTATTTCGGATACCTTTAGATTTAAATTTAATTAGATTTTCCTTAGGCTATCAAGGGAATATTGTCCCACTCTTAAGAATTACTTTTGTTATTTATTATCCTGCTAGTGAAGTCGAAGCCGATACCAAGAAAGCTTATTCCACCTGAACCGCAATACAGACAATTTTCTAATTTTGAACCCCTGCATCCCCTACGTAAGATCGCCACTGGACACAGAGGTCCTGGATAAATTCGCTCACGACAAGGTTCGCACTGAAAGTTTGAATATCCTGTTCTCAAGTCAATGAAACGAGGCTATTTTTTGTTAATTTTAAAGCAACATTTATCTCTGTTTTTCATTAGATCACACTCACGTTCTATACTATATCCCATTCCTCAGTATAATTGTCATTCCATTTCAGTAGCCAATCACTGTCGACAATTTACATCATGTATGTATCACTTCACATATAAATTCATAGTTGACAAGTTGATCAAGTTGCAGGCTTGATACTCGTTATGTTGTTGACTGTGTCCCTATATTCCTATTCCTGAAGAAAAAGTCTTTCACCCATCATTGATGAATGTCGATTTTGTCCATATCTTTCGTTGACATCTGTCAGTCAATTTGAATACGTATACAACACAGCCATCAATCCAGTAGCAACAGCCTTTCGCTACATGTCTTGCCGAGGTACGAACCAGTCGATTTTCACCCAGGAGCAAAAAAAAACAGTCGAGGAAGCCCATCACTTACTGGGCTCTAATAAATAATGTTTATTTTAATATGGCGCTGTGGTCTTAGATACGGCCGTCGATGGTATCTTCAGTATCTCATAGTCTAAGAGCCCAAGTGGAAATTATTTACAACTATTTCCTGGTCATTCTGTTACACATTATCGCAAATTTCATGATTGGCGATGCCCTAAAACGATAGTCCCCCTCCTGGACAGTGGGGCTAAAGGGGTGGCAGACAACTTCAAAGCCGTTAATAGTTGCAAATATTTGCAACTATTTCCTGGGCTTTGATTCATATGCCATTTCATAGAGGACGAGTCCCCGCATATATACTCCAAAAGGCAGACAAATATTGGGGGGCTAACATGGTGGCAGACACGCTCCAAAAATTGAAATTTGTATGAAAAATGGGAAGTGCTTCTACTAAAATAGCGCTAACTCCATCATGCTAAACCATGTAGGTACAGTAAGAGCCTAAATATTTTCCAGACACTTCTCCCAGCATTTAAGCCAAATTTCACTTCAAAATACCAATTACAACCCGGTTGATTTAACAATCGAAATTTGACTTTTTTTTTAAGTAAATTCACAGGCAATATAGTACAGCAAATAGTAGCACTTTCCCCTAATATCACACAGATGGCCAACAGCAGCGATTCCTTCTGAATGGGATATCATTGAAAACACCGTGCTGAGCTTATATTTCCAAAGGCAGACAAAACCCTTCAAAAGGACGATCAGCAGACAAGCCCTTAAATGGGGCAAAAAGTGTAATTTTGCTTGAAACAACAATTATCTCTCGTGACAGAATTTTCCCCTAATATCAGAGGAATGGCCCCCAGCAGCGATTCTTTCTGGACGGCATATCATTTAGAACACCATGCTAAGTAAATATTTCCAAAGGCAGACATAAAGCATTAAAAGGACGATCAGCAGACGAGCCCTTAAATGGGGCAAAAAGTGTAATTTTGCTTGAAACAACAATTATCTCTCGTGACAGCATTTCCCCCTAATATCACACGGATGGCCCCCAGCAGCGTTTCTTTTTGAACGGTATATCATTCAGGACACTATGCTTAGTCTATATTTTTAAAGGCAGACATAAACCATTAAAAGGACAATCAGCAGACGAGCCCTTAAATGGGGCAAAAAGTGGAATTTTGTGAGAAACAACAATTATCTCTCGCGGCAGCTTTTCCACCTAATATCACACGGATGGCCCTCAGCAGCGTTTCTTTTTGAACGGTATATCATTCAGGACACCATACTAAGTATATGTTTCGAAAGGCAGACATAAAGCATTAAAAGGACGATCAGGAGACGAACCCTTAAATGGGGCAAAAAGTGTAATTTTGCGAGAAAAAACAATTATCTCTCGTGGCAGCATTTCCACCTAATATCACACGGATGGCCCCCAGCAGCGATTCTTTCTGGACGGCATATCACTTAGGACACCATGCTAAGTAAATATTTCCAAAGGCAGACATAAACCATTAAAAGGACGATCACCAGACGAGCCCTTAAGTCGTGCAAAAAGTGGGATTTTGCGGCAAACAACAATGATCACTTTTTTGCAACCACTTTAGGCACGTCTACTGATCGACCTTTTTTAAGTTTTTGTCTGCATTTGGAAAAATATACTAAGTATGGTGTTCTGAATAATATACCGTTCAAAAAGAAACGCTGCTGAGGGCCATCCGTGTGATATTAGGGGGAAAAGATGCCGCGAGAGATAATTGTTGTTTCTCGGAAAATTCCACTTTTTGCCCTATTTAAGGGCTCGTCTGCTGATTGTCCTTTTAATGGTTTATGTCTGCCTTTGAAAATATAGACTAAGCATGGTGCCCTGAATTATATACCGTTCAAAAAGAAACGCTGCTGAGGGCCATCCGTGTAATATTAGGGGGAAATGCTGCCACGAGAGATAATTGTTGTTTCTTGCAAAATTCCACTTTTTCCCCATTTAAGGGCGCGTCTGCTGATCGTCCTTTTAATGCTTTATGTCTGCCTTTAGAAATATATACTAAGCATGGTGTCCTGAATGATATACCGTTCGAAAAGAAAAGCTGCTGAGGGCCATCCGTGTGATATTAGGGGGAAAAGCTACCGCGAGAGATAATTGTTGTTTCTCGCAAAATTCCACTTTTTGCCCCATTTAAGGGATCGTCTGCTGATCGTCCTTTTAATGCATTATGTCTGCCTTTGGAAATATTTACTTAGCATGGTGTCCTACGTGATATGCCATCCAGAAAGAATCGCCGCTGGGGGCCTCTGTGATATTAGGTGGAAATGCTGTGACGAAAGATAATAATTATTGTTTCTCGCAAAATTCCACTTTTTGCCCCATTTAAGGGTTCGTCTCCTGATCGTCCTTTTAGTGCTTTATGTCTGCCTTTCGAAACATATACTTAGTATGGTGTCCTGAATGATATACCGTTCAAAAAGAAACGCTGCAGAGGGCCATCCGTGTGATATTAGGGGGAAAAGCTGCCGCGAGAGATAATTGTTATTTCTCGCAAAATTCCACTTTTTGCCCCATTTAAGGGCTCGTCTGCTGATTGTCCTTTTAATGGTTATGTCTGCCTTTAAAAATATAGACTAAGCATGGTGTCCTAAGCGATATGCCGTCCAGAAAGAATCGCTGCTGGGGGCCATTCCTCTGATATTAGGGGAAAATGCTGTCACGAGAGATAATTGTTGTTTCAAGCAAAATTGCACTTTTTGTCCCATTTAAGGGCTCGTCTGCTGATCGTCCTTTTAATGCTTTATGTCTGCCTTTGGAAATATTTACTTAGCATGGTGTTCTAAATGATATGCCGTCCAGAAAGAATCGCTGCTGGGGGCCATTCCTCTGATATTAGGGGAAAATTCTGTCACGAGAGTTAATTGTTGTTTCAAGCAAAATTACACTTTTTGCCCCATTTAAGGGCTCGTCTGCTGATCGTCCTTTTAATGCTTTATGTCTGCCTTTAGAAATATTTACTTAGCATGGTGTTCTAAATGATATGCCGTCCAGAAAGAATCGCTGCTGGGGGCCATTCCTCTGATATTAGGGGAAAATTCTGTCACGAGAGATAATTGTTGTTTCAAGCAAAATTACACTTTTTGCCCCATTTAAGGGCTCGTCTGCTGATCGTCCTTTTGAAGGGTTTTGTCTGCCTTTGGAAATATAAGCTCAGCACGGTGTTTTCAATGATATCCCATTCAGAAGGAATCGCTGCTGTTGGCCATCTGTGTGATATTAGGGGAAAGTGCTACTATTTGCTGTACTATATTGCCTGTGAATTTACTTAAAAAAAGGAGTCAAATTTCGATTGATAAATCAGCCGGGTTGTAATTGGTATTTTGAAGTGAAATTTGGCTTAAATGCTGGGGGAAGTGTCTGGAAAATATTTAGGCTCTTACTGTACCTACATGGTTTAGCATGATGGAGTTAGCGCTATTTTTGTAGAAGCACTTCCCATTTTTCATACAAATTTCAATTTTTGGAGCGTGTCTGCCACCATGTTAGCCCCCCAATATTTGTCTGCCTTTTGGAGTATGTATGCGGGGACTCGTCCTCTATGAAATGGCATATGAATCAAAGCCCAGGAAATAGTTGCAAATATTTGCAACCATTAACGGGTTTGAAGTTGTCTGCCACCCCTTTAGCCCCACTGTCCAGGAGGGAGACTATCGTTTTAGGGCATCGGCAATCATGAAATTTGCGATAATGTGTAACAGAATGGCCAGGAAATAGTTACATTTGAAGTGTCGCTGGCTCTAGGTCTATATGGTGGTGCTATGTGGTGGTGTGATTGAAACGAATCGAATTGCAATGAATTTCCAAGTCCAATCCATTTTCGATTAATTTAACTATGAAAATAATATCATGATAGTATACACAGACACCAATACTTCTCGATTTGTTTGATAGCCGGGAGCTTGTTAGAGAGGACCTTTCATATGCGCATATAATTGTAATTGGGTTTGCTGTACACATTTAGTTTTACAACAAAACACACAACACAAACGTGATTGATTGATTGCAATCGATTCCATTCCGATTATAATTGGTCGCCATGGAAATCTGAAAACGTTTTGATTTTCAAGATAATTGGCCCCGAATCAAACGTCGTCGTCGTCGAGCCGCGATGGATGCTATGTAGAGAGGAGGCAGAGTAACAGAGCAGGAGTAGCAATATGAACGACATGGATTTACAAAACGATTGGTTAGCGAGCTATGATGAATATTTTTCAGTAATTGGATTATTATTTATGAGACAAGGTCTTAATGCAGGTCATCTTGACAGCTATTTGGGATTTGATTTGAATATTTTCAATGCATATGTTAATGTTCTACAGAAAGCAAGGGGGTTTAGTTTGATGATAAATTAATTTAATTACCAGTATTGCAATATCACTGTAGTAATTCTGTAAAGGCTTGAAACTGTGCAAGCATACTTTTCCTTAAATCCGGGCGTGCTTCCATTCATACAACTATTTTAAAAAATGCCAAAATAAAAGCGGATTGGAAAATAGCAAAAAGTATATATTTTTAGTGATGATCAAATCATTTGAAACCAATAATATGTTCAGAGTGTTAGAAAACCGATTAATTTTGCCGTACGTTTTTAGTTATCACGGAAAAGTGTTCACAGTGCACTGATCGTGATTTCATACGATAACCGACATTATTATTTTCCCTATAAATCGTTCTAAGTAAAAAAAATGCGCTGGTGCACTCCCCGATAGTCATTTGCTACTTTTTTGGTCAGGGTCACTTCCAACTGATCGTCTATTCTTTTATTTTGGAGAAATTATGAACATTTGCAAACACACAAAACTGAATAATTTTCTCGGGGGTCAGTTAAAATATCGGAATGATCCGAAATCTGCTGAATATGGGAATTTGGGTTTAAAATCAAGGTTTCATAGAAAACAGTAGTCTGGCTGGTCTAGCGGTAAGTGCGCGCACCTTCGGTGCACAGGGTCATGAGTTCGAATCTTACCGTGGATCATGGTGTTTTTCGAACTCATGAGCTTGTGACGGACTATGATCTCACCCATTTATGGGGATAAATAACACTGCTGAGCGTGATGCTGATCTCATTACCTCAACAAAAAGCAGATAAGATCTTGGAAATGGGATGTCACTAACACATCCTGCGGCCTTAGCCCAATGTTGGATTGTCGCGCCTGTTATTTATTTATAGAAAACACGCAAAATAGGGTTTCATTGTGTTGTTGTGTTGTATTGGAATTGTAATGATTTGGGACCGTTTTCATACAAAAACATGAAATTTGGCATAAATCTACATGTTTTCGGGCACTCTTGCATATTATTAGCCTACATCCTTACCTTAATACGGAGCTGTAAGCAACTACAAGCAAACGAAACAAAAACGATTTTTTTTTTTTTTAATTCTAATTTTAAAAAATTTCAAAATCCAAAAATTGAATAATTAAATTAAATTAATTTTAAAATTATAAAATTTAGGTATGAGCCGCCGCAAGACCTTGCGAACCAAGGGACAATTAAAGTTAGCGGAGCCTTTAAAAAAAATTACATTTACTGATCCATCCGATAAACCGATGGAAACCGTTATCAAATTCACTGCAATGGAGCTGGTTTGATTTCAGTGCAAACGTTTTTGAATAAATGGAAACCAAAATGAGATTAGGAAGTATCAAAAAACAGAGTAATATGATTTTTTGTACAAGGTGTGTAATAATAAGCTTGCAACTGTCAGGGTTGCTATAGTGTAGTAGCCAGCGCGACGGCATGTGCTTGGATGGCTCGAACGGTAGATTATATGGGTGGGGTAATGCTTGCCACATTTGTCCACGAATTATTAACAACAAAAAATTTATCATATATTTGTTTTTTTTAGATACGTACGTGCATAGTAAAAAGAACTTCATTCATCAACACATTGGTTAATAATATACATTTCTTCACGCCTTACAGTTTTATTAACTTGAGCCGCATCAAGTTTTTTTCTGTTTTTTTTTTTTAATATCTCTTTCAACTATTTCTTTACAGGCTGCACGTGCACGGATACACGAGGGCGATCGAGTACTGACAGTCCTGGGTGGCCGCTAAGGAGTGGTTTTTAACTAAGGAAATTCGCGTCACCGAATCCAGCGCGGTGCATCCCGTTAACAATTCAAGGGTGATTAATCAAAATTTTATTGAAGCACGAAACGTTGGCAATAAATGATGGAAATTAAATTTTATTGATGGTTTTTAAGGTTTTTTAGAAATTTTTTTTTTTCAAAAAACCCTTATGAAATCGATTTTGTCTGTCCGTCCGTCTGTCCGTCTGACCGTCTGTCCGTCCGTCTGTTCACTAAATAACTCGCGAACGGCTCAACCGATTGTCATGAAATTTGGTAGGAATGTGTAGAATGGTTACAGTCTTTGGCACATATACCTTAGAAGTTGGTAGGAAGAAGATAACAGGGTGTCCCGAACGTTTGAAAAAAGTCGACTTTTTTAGTTTTTATCGGAGATTGACATATGGGTATTTAAATCAAAGAACTAAACGAGTACATCTCACATCAGTTAAAATTTTCTAGTTTCGAGTAACGGTAAAAAAGTTATTGGCGTTCAAAGTTAAACTTCCTTTTCGACCTCCGTTTTTCTAAACCGTTATAGGGATCGATATGAAACTTTGCACAAAGATTGGTCAGTATGGCTTTATATACGTTAAATATTAAGACTGTTGACTTTTGCTAAGGAAAAGTAAATAACAGTAAATTTGGAAAATTTGAATTTGATCGTGTGTAGCCCCTTTTAGGTTTCCAAATATGAAAATTCTGCTAGGGATGTTTAGAAAATTACATAGGGAATATGTCTTGGAATTTTCATTCGAATATCTGTATCCAAACCGGAAATATAGCCAAGTTAGTATTTAGTAAGGGCCTTTCACAATGCAAGGGAAGCCTCTTAAGCATTTCTTCAATGCATATCTTTTAACTTGATGAAACAATGAACATGAAATTTGGTGGATATGCATAGAATGGCAATAGTGTTTGCCACAAATATTTTTGAAGTTTGTAGGACCAAGTTAACAGGGTGTCCCTGAATAGCTGCAAAAGTATACTTGTTCAATACTCATAGGAAAGCTTGCATGGGCTCATATGTCAGGGGACACAATGGAATCATTTCATATAAGTTTCATATTGCGGGCGCAGCCCTCTGTACGCCGGTATTTTTTATTTACGAAATTATATTAAGACACAACACATGCATGCACAAACTAACTACACATAGCCTTATCTGGAGAATTTTGGCGATTCTGGTTCCTTTGTTTTATCTGGTTTACCCGTCCAGCGACAATTATACGCATTCCGGGTCTGCATCGACCCCCCGAAAGTGGTAACTAATTGTTCCCGGGGAGGGAGGGGAAAAGGACAAATTCCCATACATCCGCTGACTCGACTACGGCCGCTCGACCTATTGGTGGTGCTTGTGTTGCTGCTGCGGCCACCACCTTGAGTAAGTGCTGCAACTGGTTTCACACCTTGTATCCCTCGGGAATTCCTTACGAGCTGTCGTAGCACATACGCACCCGAACACAAGGGGAGGAAAAATCAGATGATGAGATCAAACCAGCAGGACGAGGAGGCGATGAAAGGATCGTATCGTGTCGAGTGGCCGAAAGAAAATCCACACTAGAATTGTCGTCACCAGCAGCAAATTCGAGGAGACGAATGACAAGCAGACTTTTTAACTTTTTCGTCTTGCAATGATGAGAATTCGTCGCTGCTGCACACACTTTGCGAGTTTTCTCTCGACACCCATAACCTTTTTGCCGGATAATTCGCAATCGGTCGGTAGCGCGTCTTCAGGATCGCACAATACCCCAGATTTGGCGACAGGCGAGTGTTAAAAATGCGCGTAAAAGCCCAGCATAAAAATTTTCTGTCTCGACAAAAAAAAAACGGAGACGGGTCCAAGAAAAAACGGCCTAAAAGGAATTAAATCCTTTGATAGGAAACATTTCTGTTCATAGAAACAAAAAGGATACATACCACTGATGTCACGAAATGTGATACATTGATCGTTTTTTCCTTCTTTTCTGCTATTTTCTGGTTAGCAACAGCGTAGAGCCTTCTCGTGACTTGTCGACACGTCTGCTCCCTCTGAACTCTTGGGCGGAAGTGACCCACCTCGTGGCAGTCTAAATGACAGCTCGACAAGCACGGCGAATTCACCACTTTTAGTAGTGCCATGCTAATCGAGTTGTCATTGCAAACCGAAATGGTGACTGCCAACGAGATAGGAGGGCAGGAAATACCTTTTCACTGCCTCAGAGATGGGACGTGAAAAAAAAGACAAGGGATGAGAAAAATGGAAATATATTTCCAAGTGATAATTACAGGTGGCACATGGGAACCTGACAATTTTTTAAAAATCGCAAAAAATCGGAAATCCAAACTATACACTAAAACCTTCATAAAAGTGTCGTCGTCCCTTCAATATTTATCGGAATGCAACTGTTCCTCTGTGTAAAACCATATAGCATTGAGTGAAAAAAATTTGGAACAAGGTAGTTTCAGCAAAAACGAGGACACAGTACACACTGTCCTCGGCAAATAGTTTCTCGGCAGAGTCATATCAAGCGTTTAATGATGAAAACGGACACCATTTTGTCAAATGATTTTAACCTTAACTTCATTAATTGTCGATAAGTCGATAATTGACACAGATTTTCACACCATTCGCAATGGTACGTACAAGGAGCATTTACATACAAAATAATTCTGGCGGCCAATTCCTTTAAACCAACGTAACGTACCATAATGTCGAACTGCTTAATTTGGAAGTGCCTATTCACATGGGCGTAGTTTGAAAAAAGGCAGGGGCACTAAAAATAAGCGCGAAATTATTGAAGGCATTTAAATCTAAGTAAAAGGATAACACACGCGTTTTAATCATTTTCTGACCTCTAAAAATCAATCCTCAGTTGAAATTATTAGTTTATCGATTAGGATTAGCTATTTAAATTTTGCAATAAATCACTACAACGGTTAGGACTATTGTGTGAAATGTCCATCTATTCATGGGACCGTTTTACAGACTTTAACGGGCTAAGCTAGTAAGAGGTATCTGGCGATTCTTGAAAATAACAGTGCTCGTCTCCATGGAATCAGATTATAGTATAAGGAATCGCATGAGATATATTAGTTAAATGAGAAAGCATTCGTATGTTTAATAAGAAATATTTGTTCCTTTTAATTTTTTCCCAAGACAAAGTGCTGAAAAGTGAGATTTAGAGGAAACTACTTTGCCGAAGAATAGCGAAAAGTCAATTGTGAGATATAACCTTGGTACATTCCCGAAAAAAAATCTGTAAAATATGTGGGTGGCATGGCAGTAGTTTCAAGAAATGATAAAAAGTTTCCAATAACCGTAAATTTATTTTGCACGCATCCGTGAAATTACCACGGAGAAGATCGATTTGCTGCCTCCAGAGCATCGCTTTTAAGCAAACTCAGTCATATAACTTAGACCATACCCGCATAAGGAGATATTTGGTTATTATAACTCTCAAGAATAGCAGGGCTTACTATTGTGATTGCTGTTAATTATATTCGCAAAGGCAACTTCTTTCTAAAAATCGAAATAATTTTGTAGAAATGTTTCCCAAACCTCAAAGTTTGTGTCTGTACTTAGGGTTAGGGCAATCACTACCTGGGTACTTAGGGTTAGGGCAATAACGACAATATTTACTTTTGGAGATATTGTCTTTTAGTCAGCCACAGTGCTGTATAGGTACAGATGGACATAGTTTTTCTAAATCGAAGCAGAGGAAGATTAAAGGACTAGAAGTTCTGATGGTATACTAAACAAACTGCTGCTACTGCCCACCCATCATAGTTGGCCGGATGTAATTTAAATGCCAATTTAAATGCATATGCTATATCTTTGAGACTTCAGACAGCTTTCTCATGAATATCTCAATGAAATTTAACATGAGTTGCACATAAGGAGTTTTTCCAATATCGTCCCTTTGCTTTTCAGTAGCATTCTTCATTCTATTGAACTCGAACAACGGATTCTGAAAAGCGCCTTCAATGTGAAAAAGGGCGCATTGTTAGCTGACATGTCAGCTTTTTTTCGTGTTTTTTTTCGATTAGGGCAAAAGGGAAAATTGCCGCCTTCTAAAAAGTGATTAAATGTTTTATATCGTTTTTCATAGAAAAAGTGTAAGTCGATCACTTATATCATGCGATAGGAGAACAGCATATAATACAGGCCGGGCCGAAGGACTTGCTTTCTAGGTTCTAGCGCATGAGATTCCATTGCGTTAGGTCGAGAATGCTGGGGGGTGGGTAGTTTTGTATGGTAGCCCCATGACCCCATGGTCCGATTTGATCCATTCTTACACATTTCTGTGAAATTTGGTTGAAATTGGTGCACAAATAAAAATAAATTTCTTAGAAGAGCCTAATTTGGGGTGTTGGATTTGTATGGGAGCCCCATGACGCCATTGTCTGATTTTACCGATTCAAACATACAAGCTGCTTCTGCCTGCAGCAAAAAGAAGCATTTGTACAAAATTTCAACTTCATAACTTTTAAATTGGCCGAGTAAAACGCGTCGTAACAGACGGACAGATGGACATCGCCCAGTCGACTCCCCAAGTCATGCTGATCATATATGGATACATTTTATATGGTCGGAGATGCTTCCTTCAATGCGTTACAAACTTTATAGTTGATATATCCTTTCACTCTATGAGCGAAGTATCAATTTGAAATTCAATAATTTAATAATTCGACTCCTTGGAATTTCAAGGTGATGACAAAGTATACTACAGTAAGGGCATAATCTTCCGGGTCTGCACCACATATAGGAACTCATTAGTCCTGCCTTTGCAATATTTGGGGCTGTTTACGGGAATCTTTTTAAGCTAAAAAGAATTACGTCCATATATCCCTTGAGACAGAGGAGCACTATGCGCAGTGGCCAAATTTGCTGAAAAGTTCAAGGCTTTCGCTATCAGCGGTCGAAACATGTGAAAGTGTACAGTCTGACGCCTCTAGGAGCTAAAACAATCTGACATTTGCAATCACCCTGGAATCCATTGGCCGATCTCCAGTATTGCCTGTATATATCAATTCCTATCCTACCTACCATCGTTCGGAAGCTACAGCTACAGCCGCGAATATCGCACTTTTATATTTTGCAATCGAGCATTTGGTATACATGTAGAAAGTACCGTCCCGTGTCGAAATTTGCTGCACAAAGTTCTAGCTTTCAGCGGTTGAAAGTTACAGTCGTTCGCTATCTTATTCTAAAAAAAATCCCTGTGACAACCTTCTATTCTAAGCACTAAATACATTTACATAATTTGAAATCTTGTTATAGTCATTTCGTCGAAATCCATCGAATAATGTAACGCTTTAAATCAGAAACTCCCAATTTCGGAGATAACCAAATAAAATATGGACAAGCCAAAACAAAACCGAATCGTCCAAAAAAATAATAAAACCAGTAGCCGATAGCTGTTAAGTGGAATCTCATTTCCTCGAGTCCATGATGTCCAATAGCTATCGGAGCCATTTCGATAAGACAATCACTTAACAACGTTGTCGTTGTTTTATGTCCGCTGGACCGTGGAATAGAGCCCATATATATCCATACGTATCGAATGTATGGGGCTAGAGGTTGCAACCAGAGGCCAGTCGCGGAGTCGGCATTAAGGTCTTTTGAATAAATGCATTTATCGAGAAGAGAAGCTGAACGTACACACACAGACACTATACTATTTCCATTCATTGCAATCACCAACCAAACATGGGTCCATCCCCCAATGCTGTGGTCGCTGTTGGTGCAGGCAGGCTATCGTGCAGAATAAGAACTTAATCTCGAGGCCAATCATTTGTTTTTGAATTTGAGGAATGCTTCGCTTTAGCGAACACCAATTACTAATGGGCTTCCAATAATGGAGTGGACAAGCTGCGATGACCATATCGCCGCGACGTATGTTCAATGGCTTCGTTATAATGCCGCTGTGTGACGACGGGTAGTGTATATTTAAGATAGACAGGACGACGCGACGCTCGTATCGGATTTTATCCATCGATTTTAGGGCTTCCAGCCAGGATAATGGAAATTCAGTAAAATATAATGACGGATTTGGTGAGCTATTTCTGCAAAAATGTCAAAATTAAATTCATAAAGCTGTGTTTTCGGCTCGTTGTGTATCAGCTTCATCCGTTTCAAAGAGCTGGTTAAAAAATATTAAGAAATCAGCCGAGCCGACAACCCTGTGTCTGCCTCACTCTCAATTGATCGTGCATCGAAAACGATTTATGTTTTCAAAGTGTTGAAAGCAAGAGATAAGAAATTAATCGACGACACGAACACAAAGAGGAATTTGGTAGCGACGACCGACGAGGAACCAAAATGCGAAGGCAGCCAATTTGGTAGCTGAAATCTTGTAAAATTTTTTTTTTGTTTACGTACCTACTTCATTCACCCGGTTCCTAATACATATTATAATTGGCAGAAAATGTGAAATAAATGTCAACCATTCATCCCTAATTTGCTTTGTTGCACTTTTCATTTTTCATTTGAAAATTTATGGAACACGCATGCGGTATGGATGGAGCGATATCGCTTAAAATTAAATTCAGGAAAAACAAACAGGTTAAAAACAAAATGTGCTCGAGTAATTGGAACATCAATTAGAATACAATGGGATGAAAGGGTTTGGTATAATGTATACTTTTTAAATGGTCGGAGATGCTTCCTTCAATGCGTTACAAACTTCATGACAAAGTTAATATACCCTTTCACTCTATGAGCGAAGGGCAGTGGCGCCGGAACGAATTTTTTATTGGGGGGGCAAGATTTTTTTTTCAAATTCACATTAAATTAAGCGTTTACCATATACCGGACCTCTAGCCAGGACCGGCTCTACTATATGTGCAGAATGTGCATTTGCGCCTCATTAAGTGAAGCAAACAAACAATTTCAATTTCGGATTAACCTTAATTATCTCATTTTTTAAATCAAAATTTTGTAATTTTTAATGTTCTTTAATCGGAAGTTTTGAAAACTTTGCGCTTTTATATTTTAAATTAACATTTTCAAATATTTCGAAAATCTCGATTTGAAAAAAATTAGGTAAAAATTTGCACTTTTTGCGGAATTTTTGGGCGATTTAAATTTTTAAATTATGATAGTTAGGACTTCCACTATAATAACCTCTACATTAGGACATTAGGACGCAACCCCAAATTTTCGAAAGTTTCGGTTTAAAAACATAAAAATTCGAAATTATTGAAAAATCGGATTTAAAAATTTAAAAATGCGAAACTACAAAATGTGCAAATTTAGATTTTTATGTTTTCAAATGGAAAGTTTGGGTTTTGAAACCTTATATAGAGAATATTCAATCGCAAATTTCTTTACAAAGCTGAGGGTCCTAGTACTTGCCACAAGCCAACCCCCAGTGAAAATGAGTCCCCCTCCCTCACCTCAGTATAAGCTCTTCATTAGATATATTGCGCTGATAGTGTAGTTAGCACATGATAAACCTAGTAGATTGCAAAATGTTGGGGAAAATTGTTTTTGTTTCCTATGTTTTTTGGGGGTGCTTAGCACAAAAATTCCGTTGCGAAACAGGGTCAAAATCGTATAAAAAACACCAACTAACAATTGTACAGATACCGCTTAACGCATTTTAAGGACTAAAGAGTAATGGTGCGTTCGACCCGCAATTATGTTTTTTCTAACATGTTCAAGGGCAGGTTATCGGTGAAATTTACACTTTCGGAGCTTTAAGCCAAAAAAAAAAAACAAACATTTTTGGTTTTTTTTTGCGGTTTCGATCCTGATTTACAACGAAATTTTGGTGGCAAGCTCAGCACTCCAATAAAACATAAGAAACAACAAAATGATTCTCCACCACACTTTGCAATCTGAAATCACCAAATGACTACACTATTAATAATTTTGGGAAATACTCATTTCTAGACTAGAACCGCTCAGTAAAGTGGAAAAACCCCCTTTTCTTAAACGACAACAATCTAAAAATGAATATCTCTCGAATTCAATAGAGGAATTATGTATGTTGCTCACTTTGACTGTAACTACGGATATAACAAAAATTGAAGAAACGGCTCTTAACACACAGGGCGCCATAATACATAGGACCGTCGCTGCCTCTAGCCGCGGTTTCCTCGGGAAACGAATTCTTTCTTTTAAGAATTTTTCAGGAATCTAAATTCCCTGTTACATCCCTGTGAACATGGAAAAGGATTAGATGTGTCAGACGTTTTTGTGTCATTGTTGAATGTAGCCATGTTAAAGACGTCGTAAAGCACTGAACGACCTTTCTGATGATGCTGCTGATGCTGAAACCGTCAGAAGTAATGTTACTAGCCGTATTAACTTGCTGTGCTCGATATGCTTCGAAAGTGCTGAGCCATTTCGGCGCAACATGTAGGTGAAGCTCCCGGCATACTCTTCAAAAGAGTTAACTGTGAGCGAAGATCAACAATATCGAAATCGAGCATAGCAGCCCAATCTAACTGTGAGATTCTCTACCATCGGCACGGTTTTCTGACAAGCAGAATGAAAACCTTCCTCGTTTTCATTGATCAACGGTTAATAGTTTCGCTATCTCTGGCCTTGTCGTTAATTCGAGGTACTCTTGTAAAGGAAGAAAGAATGAAAATGGAATGATCATGTACATAATCGTAGTATACATGCACTAGACGCACGTATGCAACTTTCTGCGAACCAGATATTTCATCGTGGAAAAAAAATATCCACTACTAGAATAATAAATTGAGTATGTACATTGTTATGTATAAAAATATAAAATAAATTATTCTTCATTTTTAATATAGGGCAATATATGTAGTACTAATTGCCCCTTTAGCCAAAATATTGAGGGGGCAGTTGCCCCTGCTGCCCCCCTGTTCCGGCGCCATTGGCGAAGGGTATAAACATGGCCCATCATATTAACCGATTCATGCTCTATGAACCGATTCATTGAAGTCAACATGTTCCTGTACTCGCTACATCAAGTATGCATGATGGTTGAAATAGATTAGATGCGTCAGCATCAGCATCGGCAGAGGCATCGGCATCAGCAGAAAAATTTCAATTTAGAACACACGCATTTGCCTTTGATGACCCACATTGACAGCAGCGGCAGAAGCATCGGCAGAAGCATTTTTCTGCTTCTGCCGCTGCTGTCAATGTGGGTCATCAAAGGCAAATGCGTGTGTTCTAAATTGAAATTTTTCTGCTGATGTCGATGCCTCTGCCGATGCTGATGCTGACGCGGGATATCTAATTCAACCATGATAGTATGATAGATACATTCGGCCAGATACACATGCTGGAAACAAGTTTGGTTCGATTATGCGCGGTATGGTTTTCGTTTTAGTTTTTAGATGTACACAAATTTTACTCCAATAATAGGAGGAAACTTTTTTTCCTCACACGAACGCACTTCGGACGGAACAGACTAACACAGAACAAGCCACTTGTGAGATACAGGAAAATGCAATAAATATACCAATTTCCAATTGGTAAATATACACTGGAAATGTAAAGTTAGACAAAAATAAAGTAATGACACATCTTCACACCAAATGTGGTATAAAATTACAGCAAAATAGAGTAATATTAAAAAATATGTGTAATATTACACTATTTTGTGGGTTTACTAGAAATTTTGTTGAAATTTTGTTTACTGTAATTTTGCGAGAAAAAAGGTGTAAAATTCAACGAATTTTCGATGTAAAATTCAACCTTGTTTTTACAGTGTACATTCTTCGCGGCGTTTTCGGAAAAAATCGGCAGGAGGAGAAAATGTTGTCTAAAATGATATTTGGTGATGTAGATGATAATGAACCCGGAGTTTTTACTAGTCAAGCAGTTTGGAATTGCTTATTATAAATGCACGTCGCTGGTATGTATGCAAAAGCCCGCCCGCACACGATGCGTCTGAATACATTTTTGGATTCTTCATTGTACGAGGGTGATCTGATAAGTACCTAGCCTACAAAAGAAAAACAAGTTTTTTTTTGGAAAAGTAGCAATTTATTTTTCAATATAGTCTCCTTTTAGCTCGATACACTTGATCCAGCGATGCTACAACTTCTTTAACCTGTCTGAATTATACGTTTTTTCGAGGCCTGCATGACCCCCTCATTCGACTGAAATTTCTGCCCGGCGAGTGACTTTTTCAAGTTTGGAAACAAAAAGACGTCACTCGGGGCCAAATCTGGAGAATACGGTGGATGGGGCAGCAGTTCGTAGCCCAATGCTACCAGTTTGGCGTTGGCGGGCGGAGGTGTGATCCGGTGCATTATCATGGTGGAAGATATTTTTTTCTTTGCCAAGTGGGGGCGTTTTTTTTAAATTCGGCGTCGAATCAGCCCAATAATTCGGCATAGTACAGCCCTGTGACCGTGTTGCCCTTCTGCAGGTAGCCGATGTGGATCACACCTTGTGAATCCCAGAAAACGCTGGCCATCACCTTTCCGGCCGATGGGACAGTCTTCGTCTTCTTCGGAGCACGTTCGCCGGCTGAAGTCCACTGTTTCGACTGTTCCTTGGTCTCTGGTGTGTACCAGTGTTTCCAAGTTTCGTCGACTGTCACGAAACGACGCAGAAACTCCTTCGGATTGCGCTTAAACAGCGTCGAACACTGCTTTGAAGTGGTCTCACGGTTGCGCTTGTTGTCCGGAGTAAGCAAACGCGGCACACATCGCGCCGACAGCTTTCTCATGCCCAAAATTTCATGCAGGATATGACCCACGCGATCTTTTGAAAAGCCTACTGTCTCAGCTATCTCTCGCACCTTCAATCGGCGGTCTGTCAATACGAGATTGTGGATTTTTGTCACGTTATCCTGCGTGCTAACCGTTTTCGGGGCACCTGGACGTGGCTCATCAAAAACCGACGTGCGACCACGTTGAAACTCGTTAAACCATTTTTTTTATATATAATACCAAAGTTATAGGAGACAACCCTTTAGTGCAATAGCACAACTTTAGCTAAGGAAGGAATTTAAGGTAGGGGAATATGGGAGTTTTGGGTGATACGCAGGTGTTTGTGAATATTTTGTGGGCTCATAGGTATTAGGAAAAACAGATGCAGGCAAAGAGTTCCACATACGTATTGTTCGTGTTAAAAACGACTCATACAATTTTGCAGTGCGGCAGGTTGAGACCACAAGAGTATGAGGATGCGCGCGACTAGTTTGCTGAGTATTGCGAATAGGTTGAGCAAGTTCAGGTATCAGACTATGAATCTCGTTAGAGCAACGGTTATACACTGAGAAAAAAAATCCCATTAAACCAATAGGAATTAGCCATTTTATCCCATTGGATTTAGTCAATGGGAAAATCCCATTATTGGGTTAATAGGATACCATTAATTCAATGTGATGGAACATCATTAAAATAATTAGATCGAACTATTAAATCAATGTGATATTATACTATTAATGTTAAACGATATCCTATTAATGCAATCATGTCATCCTATTGTCCCAATAAAAGGACATCCCATTAAATTAATATGATTTTCCCATTGAAATTATAGTTTATCCTATAATATGGATAATGGGGCACCCTATTAAAGCAATATTTTTTTCTTATTAGGACAATAGTTATTTCATATAAATTTTATAGGATGTCCCTTTGAAAATACCGTTACCTCAATAACACGACAGGAGAGATGTTGATTATTCATTTCAGTGAAGAAATGGGTTTAAATAGGAAAAGGTTGAACGTTAGTAAAAACAAGTTGGAATCCAGTGTTCAAAAATGGACCATTATTAAATAAATAAAATAAAAAAAATCACTACATGTGTGAATTGAACTAATAAACCAGTTAAACAAAATCTTACGCCATTTTAAAATAGTATACGCGGTCTTTTGAAATAAAATTTAGGTGAACAATATTTTTTTCCATCACTGTACATATAAAATTGTATATAAATACACGGGAGTATGAAAATGAAAATCATGATTAAGTCCCGAATTCGCATATATTTCAAATTTACAAAATAGCGAATTCAGCGAAAATTGCTGTTTTAAAAAATAAATGCGAAATCCACCCATTTGTACTTTTTCCACGAAAAAGTTAATTTTCTTTCAAAAAATCAGTTAAGAGAAAATATTTTTCCATCTCAGATTGATTTTTGCATTTGAATTGAATTTTTGCAAAATTTCCAATATTCAGAAATTTTTTATGCGAAATTTAATTTTTTTGCGAAATATCCGTTACCTCTAATCATAATGCATAAGCATACGTTTTAAAATATTGGCAACTAACTGTAAATCTGAATCAATCTTATTAGATAATCCCATTAGTCTAAAATGTACGTCCTATTAGAAATTCAATGGTTTATAATCTCATTAAACTAATAGGATAAAACTATTAACTTGTTTAAAATAGCCGAGGCGAAAAGTTAATAGGAGTCCCATTAACAGGTTATGGGATGTTTTTCTCTGGGTGTAATAATAACGATAAAGGAGTGGCAGGGAGCCAACATTTCGTCTATGTTCGAGAGAATCAATATTAGCCGTTATTGAGTTCAAAGGCTCTACGTTGAACTTTGTCCAACATAGACAATGCAGTGCGACCTGCCCCGGCCCAAACATGGGAGTTATATTCCAGTTTAGGCCTTATATGGCTCTTGTAAATATGAGATAAGTCAAGAGGTGAAAAATATTTAACGCATCGATTCAGAAATTCTAGATACTGCATGGCATTTTTGGCAATGGCGAAGATATGGTCGGTCCATTTCAGTTTACTTGATATGCTGATACCCAGAATATCAAGTGAAGGCGAATCGGGGACTGATACACCATCAATCAATATAGAATGGGATGTTGGTGGAATGTCCAATTTATTAGAAATTAGACAGCATTGCGTTTTTACAGCATTAGAAACTACTCTATTACGATTACCCCAATTGATGATCTTAGAAATGTCATCATTTAAAGATGAAAACATTTGGTTTCTAATGATGGAAGCGTTTCCACGAGACACCAAAGCCGACTCAAAGGAGTACGTGAAGTCAAGCGTGCTGTCATCAGCAAAACTGTGAATTGGGTTATTGGTAATCTGTAAGAGATCATTGATAAACAAAAGAAACAACGTAGGTGACAGAACTGTTCCCTGGGGGACCCCCGAATTGATCTTATGGAAATGTAATGGACGCTGCCGACAGGTGTAACGAGGGATAGTGGGAGGACTTTGCTGAGTTCCTGGTAAACTGGAATTATTAGCAAACAATTCAGCAAAAATATTTGCCTTTTCAAACGAGTTGTTATAGGTTATATTACCATGAAGTAAAGGTGGAATCGATGTTGACGAAATATTAGAGAGTTTTAGTATATCGTATGGAATAACACGACACAATTTGACATTCCATATAAAAATTCGCTTGCTTACCGTATACGAAACAAAATATCTTAATTTTGCGTGTCTCAAGTAGGCATGGGTGTATTTGCGTATATTTGATGCTCTGGAAATAGTCGAAATTGGCGAAATAATTTGTCGTTTTCTACACCTTCGCCTACTTAGGACATGCAAAATTAAGATATTTTTTTTTCGTATACGGTAAGCAAGCGAATTTTTATATGGAATGTCAAAGTATTTCGTTTTATTCCATACGATATGCTAAAACTCTCTATTAATTTTCACCTCTTTAACTAGAGACCAAAAACCTTTACCTCCCTTCTTTTGGATAAATACTTTTTGTCTGATATCGCGATCGAACATATATTTAGATTTATTGATGACAGACTTACAATTATTACGGGCTGATTGGTAAATGCGATATGATTCTAGAGTACGGTTGAGCTTGTATGTTTTGAAAGCTTTCTCCTTATTTTGTATGGCTCTCCTACACTCACTATTAAACCAGGATGTGTTCTTAGGCTTAGGACTTTTAAAACTATGAGGTATAAAGGAGAACATACCGTACCAAAGTATGTTGGTGATGGTATCCGAAATAAAATGCACGGTTCTTGGAGCGAAAACAATCAGACCAGTCCAAGCTACGTATAAAATCATTAAACAAGCTCCAGTCAGCCTTACCATAATGCCACAATAATCTTTTAGGTGACGGCACGTCGTCGCTAGAAATCGGAGAGCTGGTAGGAAAGTTCAAAGATATCACGAGGTGATCTGAGCTACCGAGAGGAGCCGAGAGAGAGACCGAGTATTTATTCGGGTGAGAAGTGATAAAGAGATCGAGGAGGTTTGCATTTTGGCCAAAAATATCTGGTATACGAGATGGAGAGTCGACTAATTGGTGAAGGTTGAAAGACTCACAAAAAAGTTCCAAATCTCTACCAATAGAATCAGTTCTGGAAGAGTACATAAGCCACTGAACATTGTGCACGTTGAAATCGCCTGCGAGAGCAATTTCAGATGTAGGATGAGTAGCTAATAGTTCATTTATATTAGACGACAGGTCAACAAGCACTCGCTCAGTTGCCACGTCCGATATATTTGGGCTTCGGTACACAAAGCATACGAAAACGATGTGCCTATTCACATTGAGTCGAATCCACGCGTAATTAAATTCGGGATTAGATGATGCAAAATGTTGAGGAAGTAATGAAAAGGATACATCATTTCTAATATACAGAGCTATTCCTCTTTGCAGGGAAAAGTAAGGTAAGAACCGATATCCATCGACATGAACACATACGGGATCAAAATCTGAACCGACCTTAATTTCACTTAATGCAAAAACAGATGGTTTACAGGACATAAGATGGCAGTATACCGAAAATTGGTTCGAGTTGATGCCCCGGATATTGCAAAAAGAAAAAATAAATTTATCCATTTTTCATGAACCTATAAGATAGCTGTACGCGAAAAAAGAAAATCAAATTGAAGGCGCATGGAAAAAAACCCTGCCGACAGTAGTCTTATGCCTACTATGCCGGATAAGAGTTATTACACGCTTCTATAGACTTTCAGCGATCTTTGATAATTTGTCTGTATGCCATAAAGAGTAGGGGTGTCAAATATAATGATTGGAACGTGCTCACCAAGAATCAATAGACGTAGATAAATTTCCATACGTTATGACAAACACAATCACGATCAGTGTGCGACAAGGTGACATTCAAGAAATGCAACGGTAAAGTTGTAACTACTTGCACTATACTGACACGCGTTAGAACTGATTCGGGATTAAATTATTCAACATAAATTGATAAATTGGTGATTGATTTATGTAGAATTCCGGTTATTACTAAATAACTACGATAACTTTCACATCCAATAGGGCACAACGAAAACGAAACAAAATAATTCAAAGACAACGCGATAGCAAAAGTGATGCTAGACGAGATTGTGACCGTACGCGTCGACAGCTATGATATCACGGTCGCCATCGAAGGAGAAGAGTCACCGTATACAGCATCCAAACGCTCTTTGAGTTCGCTGCGCAATTTCGCTTCCAAAAACAAGAATCGAATCACCGACCGATATTGCTCTTTTTCCATTTTTCTAAAATCGGGGGACACTCCAGCTTTCACACGTGGCCAAAGCAAAACTACGAGTCTGGACAAATTTGGACAGTTGCCGTCTAGAAGAATGAACTACACAGTGGCGCCGGAACGAATTTTTTATTGGGGGGGGGGCAAGATTTTTTTTTCTCAAATACATATGAAATTAAGCGGTCACCATATACCGGACCTCTAGTTAATATCCTGTATCCTGTAAATATTAGAGAACAACACGGATCAGAAACCACCTAGATAGTCTTCAATATGAAACTAACCTTTAAGTTTCTTTTTGTTACCTATTTTGATCTCATTGTAATTCCGAAGTGTGTGTGAAGATTATAAACATATTCTTTATTTTATAGAGTTTTATAAAATTAAAGATCAAACGATTTTCCCAAAGGTTGTGTTCCGGTTTCCTCGGGAAACGAATTCTTAAATGATTTTTGAAGGATCTAAATTCCCTGTTCGAACCCTGTGAACATGGAGAAGGATTAAATGTGTCAGACGTTTTTGTGTCATTGTTGAGCCATGTTTAAAGATGTCGTAAAGCACTGAACGACCTTTCTGATGATGCTGCTGATGCTGGAACCGTCAAAAGTAATGTTACTAGCCGTATTAACTTGCTGTGCTCGATTCTCTTGTGATCAGCAATTTCGGCGCAAAATGTTGGTGAAGCTCCCGACATATTCAACAATATCGAAATCGAGCATAGCAGCTCAATCTTACTGTGAGATTCTCTACCATCGACACGGTTTTCTGACAAGGAGAATCGAAAACTTCCTCGTTTTCGTTGATCAACGGTCAATAGTTTCACTATATCGTTGGCTTTGTCGTTAATTTGAGGTACTCTTGTTAGCGAAGAAGAAATGAAAATGAAATGATCATGTACATACTCGTAGTATACATGCACTAGATGCACATATGCAACTTTCTGCGAACCAGATATTCCATGATGGAAGAAAACTATCCACTTGGGGTGTCAAACTCAAAACTTGGCCGGTCCAAATATCAGTTTCTTCCGGATTGAGCGGGCCGCATAAAAATTTCGAAAACCACGATAGAACATTATTTCAAAATTGCATCACAGAATATTACGTTTTAAAAATGAATATAAATTTCAGTCACTAACAACCTCGGGACATGGAAAAATGGGGGTACCTTAAATAGAGAAACTGGAAATCTTTTCAAAATGCTTTTTAAACAATTTTCCAATTTTTAGAAAATGTTAAAACCTCAAGATTTTGTATATTAATCAGTAACCACTCTCTGAGAATTTATTTCGGACAGCTGATCAAAACACTAGCACAGTAAATATCTGTAGGTATTCCAAAACACCCTTGATAGCCTGAATTGATCGCTAACATAAACAAATTTCGGATATTAAGGTGGCTTAAAGCAGACAAACATTTATTTTTATGTGGTGGAACAAATGTTTCCTATGGTAAAGCTGAATAAGCTGCACCAATTCACCTCAAATAACCGTCAGCAAATTGTTTGTAGAATAGAGATTTCAAGTTCAAGCCACCGGCTTCTTCACGAGTTATAGTAAATTTCGTAGACTTTAGTTCAACACTAATGTTTAATTTTAGCGCTTTTTGTGATACATTGTCTCTTCGGCCTGGTCGCGGGCCGCACAAAACTATCTGATGCGCCGCATGTGGCCCGCGGGCCGCGAGTTTGACATGTCTGACAAGAATAATATTTTAATATAGTGCAATGTATGTAGTACTAATTGCCCCTTTAGCCAAAATATTGAGGGGGCAGTTGCCCCCGCTGCCCCCCCTGTTCCGGCGCCATTGGAACTACACGATAGTAAATTGCTCTTGCGATACTGACACCATCAGGCGGGGAGGCTGGGTACTTATCAGACTACCCTCGTGTAAAGTTGATATATTTTCTTCCGTTTTGACATAACATACTGAACAGAATTTATTCGGATTGACCGTGTGTGTGCGGCTCAAGGATGAATGAGCTTTACATTTCAGTCGAAGTTTTATTATGAAAATAGGTTTTTTTTTATATTTGCAAAGCATTTACGGGTTTTCTGAGAAGATTTTTTTACTAAAATTCTGGTAAGGGTGTGCTAGCTCGCACAGTCCATAGAAACTTCAACAACTTCAACTTCAAGCAACAAGATCACTGTTTATATTTTTAATCAATTTGCAACAAAATGCATAACTTCATATAAGTACTTATTTAATTTTCCGATTTTTATTTTTATACCCTTCACACGTAAAGTTTGTTTAAAAATTATTTATTTTATCCTTTTTTTTAGAAAACAAACAATCAGCAAAATGCTAAAAAAAATTAAATTAAATTTAAAATTTGGGAAAAAAATGGGTTAAGCTTTCAGTAAAAAAATAGATGTTGCACACACTCCATTTTTTAAATGATTACCACATTATTTATTTGGTTAAATAAGCAGTACGAATACAAGAATTATTTTTGAATTTTTGTGCTGAAAACACGACGAATTAAATTCTCAACAATATGCATTCATAGTAATGGTAAATAAGCTGAAGTAGTAACAGCAACGGCAGTCCAGCCACAGCTAGTAAAAAATGTTTCATTGTTCGTATAATCATAAAGGAAGGCTTACATAGAAAACCGGGTGGTAGGTCCTCTTTTCTAATTTATGTATTAATTTTCCTGTTTCGAATTACAATCTTCCTCATCCATCTGATCAGGGACGTAGCCAGGATTTTGTTTCGGGAGGGGTCCAAATATTGCCCACCCCCGTACTATTTTTTTGTTTTCTATAAATTTGATGAAAACGATTTCAACCTTTAAATTGAAATTATGGTCTGTGTTATTAGAAATGGCTAAGGCCACCCATGTTACTGGACATTTGAAGCTGCTGTCGGTGCTGGTGCTATTTTCCAGTAATGATGCTATAGGGTGGTGTTCCTATATAGTTCCCGTTGCATTCACAATAATTTTCGATTCAAATTTTTGCGTATTTTAGCGTCGTAAGAACACGAGTCGAGAATCACTCTTTTCAGCATTGTGGTTGACGAGGGAGGGTTTAAATGTATGTCACAACGGTCTACAAGTTAGATCAAGGTGCGCAGCCGGATTTTAGAAAAAAGGCATGGAAAATGCGAAAAAGGAATTTATGCACAAACAAAATCTGGGCTGATGTTGCGCTAATATCTTCCCAGGTAAAAAAAATATTGGGATCACTGGCAGGCAGAACTCAAACTTGTATAGTTCTTATTTTCATATTTTCCTTTCACAATTTCTCGGTCTACCCCTTCCGTTGTTGCGCCACCGTTTCCAACTAATAATAGGGCAAATTATTGATTGTGGCTGCATGTTTCACAATGTTGGTCATCAGCATGATTTAAATGCTGAGTTTCCCTGACACCAATAACGTTATAAAGTTGTATTTGGAATATTTCGAAATGTGGCGAGGCTACAACGGATGTTTTTCTATCTGCGGTTATTATTTATAAAGGAATCGTGGGAAGAAATCTGGGATTCGAGCTTAAGTTCGTGGCATGGTATGGGGAGCACAGAGAGTAAAAGCAGGACATATCCACCTAAAGAGAGATGTCTGGCCACCCTATCCCATGCACATTTTCAAATGACTAATATATTAATTTAGCCATAGGTGTAAGCTGGAAATCTCGACTATGTTGCATTCTGGATTTTCTAGCAATGCTCAGGCTAAACTATTGTTCATCGCGTTCTCAAATTATTTCTTTGCAACATATAGGACCTCAGCAGCGGAAAGTTCAAAACATCAAACTCATAGGCAAATTAGGATAAATAATAACGAGAATTCTGTACCGAATGCGAATAGTAATTTTCTACACATAATTAGTAGTGTTCAGCCGCATCACTACTAGCGGCACTTTCAACTAAGCTAACAATTTGAAAATATTGATTAAACTATGAAATCGACTGCTATTTAGGTGAATGAGTAATGATGTCTAAATAAATTGCGGAGCTAAGAAGACGTCAATCTTTTTCAAAATTATGTTATCAAAACGCTGACTCCGATTATTTCTGCAAACATTTCGGGAGGGGTCCGGACCCCATGGACCCCTCCCCTGGCTACGTGCCTGCATCTGATCCGCGTTTATATTTAGGAATTACAATATCTACACATTTACTATTAACTCCAAAGAATCGCTTCCCACTTTTAATTGCCAAACATTCCAATCTATTATCACCAATAATGTGATCATTTAATCACTTCAAAATTCCATTAACATCTGAGTATCTTTCTTTTCCGGCCAGATTTTTATAATTTTTTGTTTATTCTTTTGGAATCTCAAAATTTCAGTCAATTTACAGTAGCACCGTTCCAAAGAGATTCCATTAACCACAAAATTTATTGCTACATATAATTTTCATTGAAGGGCTCTTCATTCGGCTCGTGTATAGTATATATCTTCATACGCCTTGATGGATGCATGTATGGTCACCAAAGTGTCGTCTACTTACTTAGGAATCCATTAAAGATGAAGTAGAAAAGGCCATAAATTGAAGTAGACTACACCGTACATGGGTGTCAACTTTGCTATACCACCTCAGAGTGAAATGTATCTTTCCCCATTATGCCCGAATGAGTGAATTACAAGAAAATAATTTAATACGGACTAATATCAACTCACATAAATGGACTTAAATAGGCCGTGAGCTGTGTGAAGCAGCAGGCAGCAGCCAACAGCGCAGCGCGGTGGTGTTCAGCTGTTAAATATTCCATTGCAGAATATTAATTGCCCGACTTGTAGTTGCATTTTTCAAATTATACTGAGCCGTTCGATATGTGTACACATGTTGCAACAACTTTACATATGTATGTACATACACATCAAAAGAAATATGCAATACAACATACAACGAACGACGCTAGCGATAATGAAAATGCTTCTTTCCGGATTTTTAAAAATACATATCTTCAGATTTGTCGTGAAGATCTCACTCAACTCTTCTCATCGATCGCGAGCCTGGATGTCTGTGGTGTGTGTTATGTTTGTGCGGGATGTCGGGAAGGGATGGATTCGTGTTCTTCAAGTGAGAAACGACTAAACATCAACTAAAGTGACACGCGGCATTTTTTGAAGAATTTTCTCTCATTAATTTAGTGATATGTTGGATATAGGTTTAAAGAGGCACTTACATTTTTAATTGTCATGTCATATATTTTGCGGAGGGGTATGGAAACCACTGGCGTTATTTGAAATTATTATTTCTTATTTGCTCGTATATTACCTAATAACATTTAAAGAATTTTGAAATTTTATGGATCATAAGCATTAATCGTATTCAATAAAAGAAGGAAATTGATTTTTTCAAAATTAACAAGGAAATTAATTCTACACGGTTCTTTCAACCGTATTTCCAGAATTTATCCTTTTGCAGTGGCGAATCAATTATGTAGCAATAGCCAACAACATTCAGGTTGAACTTCTCAATGACCTCTTATCAATTAAAGAAACTTTCCAACACAAATTTTCCACAAATGATAATGTTCCTATAGGTGCATACATATTATACATACCTACGAATTGCATGATTATTCTTTGTCCCGATGATATTGGATAATGATGATTGCAAGTTCATTGAAATTGAAAGGCATAACAATCAGATAAACCAACACTACCAACGTTGACCGTTCCGTGAATTTTCAATTTGGTTCATTTCCATACGTGTTCCCATGCTATGTTGTATGCACATGAAGGGTCTGCTGAACGGTCTGAACCTACGACCCGTAATGTATCTTTGCTACCGACCAATTCGTAAATATTCCAATGGTAATTATGGACACAAATTCCAAGTTGATAATTGCAGCTATTCGACTATTCCTCCATTTATAACCTATACCGGCTGTGTGCACCGGAAAGAAACAAAAGGCTAAAGGGCTTTTCATTTAATCGGAGGTTCACAAATACGCGAGAGTGTATAGTGTAGTCGTCAGGCAAGAGTTATGCAGTTTGTTTGGAAGCATTAATGTGCAATTGTGCTTAATAGTTCCACTTAGGACAGAGTTGTTGTTGTTGTGTTATAGGAGGAAAAGGCGGAATACAGCACATCCCATATTAATCTACTTCGGTTTTTATTAGGGTTTTTTTAGAATTTTTCAAAAAACCCTTAGAAAATCGATTTTGTCCGTCCGTCTGTCTGTCCGTCCGCCTGTTCACTAAATAACTCGGAAAGGGCTCAACCGATCGTCATGAAATTTGGTAGGAATGTGTAGAATGGTAACAGTCTTTGGTCCGAAATACTTATAAGTTGGTAGGGCAAAGATAACAGGGAGTCCGGAAGAGTTAAAAAAAGTTTTGATCGGATATGGACATATGGGTACTCAAATCAAAGGACTCGACGAGTACACTTTATACCATTTACATTTCTTCAGTTTCGAGTAACGGTAACGGCGTTTGAAGTTAAGCTTACATTTCCACCTCGGTATTCTAAATCGTCATATGCTGCTTTGCATAAAGATTGGTCAATATGAGCTAATATGCGCTAAATACTACGACTGTTGACATTTGCTAAGAAAAAGTAAATACATAACAGTAAATTTGTCTGAACCTACGACCCGTAATGTATCTTTGCTACCGACCAATTCGTAAATATTCCAATGGTAATTATGGACACAAATTCCAAGTTGATAATTGCAGCTATTCAACTATTCCTCCATTTATAACTTATACATATAACAGTAAATTTGTGAAATTTCAATTTGTGCGTGTGTATAGCCCTTCTTAAGTCTGCAAATATAAAAAATGTATGAGGGTTTTTAGGAAATGTTTGCAAATTTTCCTTTCGAATAACTTAATCCAAACCTGAAATATAGCGAATCGAATAATATGGTAAAGGCGTTTAAAAATACCAGGGCAGCCTCTTAAGCATTTTTTTCACTGCTTATCTTAAACAGTGAACATGAAATTTCGTGGCAGTTCATAGAATGGTAATAGTGTTTGCGTTTGGCACTAATACTTTTAAAGTTTGTAGGACCAAGTTAACAGGGTGTCCCCGAATAGTTGCAAAAGTCTACTTTTTCAATACGCATAGGAAAGGTCTGTGTGGGTACACCAGGGACGTAGCCAGGAATTTGTTTCGGGAGGGGTCCAAATTTCGATTTCAGAAATTTAATGCTAAATCATTATACCCTTCCCTCATAGAATGAAAGGGTAAATTAACTTTGTCATGAAGTTTGTAACGCATTAAAGGAAGCATCTCCGACCATATAAAAAGTATACATATATGATCAGCATGACTTGGGGAGTCGATTGGAGCATGTCCGTCTGTCTGTCTGTCTGTTGCGACGCGTTTTCCTCGGCGGGTATTGAAGCTAGCAAGCTAAAATTTTGCACACGTGCTTCTTATGCTGTTGCAGGCTGTTTGTATATTTCATTCACCCAAATTGGATCACTGGGTCATGGGGCTGCCATACAAACCTAGCTCCCCAATTTGAGTTCTTCTAAGAAACACTTTTTTATTTGTGTACCAATTACAACCAAATTTCACACAAATGTGATTCTATAGATAACACAAAATATATGCAAGAATGGATCAAATCGGACCATGGGGTCATGAGGCTGCCATACAAACTTAACCCCCCAAATTAGGTTCTTCTAAGAAAAACTTTTTTATTTGTGCACTACTTTCAACCAAATTTCACACAAATGTATTTCTATTGTGGACACAAAATATATGTAAGAAAGGGTAAAATCGGACCATGGGGTCATGGGGCTGCCATACAAATTCAAACCCACCAAATTAGGTTCTTCTAAAAAAAAACTTTTTTATTTGTACACTAATTTCAACCAAATTCCACACAAATGTATTTCTATTGTTGACACATAACATATGTAAGAAAGGATAAAATCGGACCATGGGGTCATCGGGCTACCATACAAACCAAACCCCCCATATTGGTTCTTCTAAGAAACATTTTTATACACCAATTTCACAAAACCTTGAATTAATGTGTCTTTATCAAAGCAACTAAAAAGTTCAAAACGAATGGAATCGTACTGTGGGGTCATGCTCCGGCAACCCCAATGAAATTTTCCGAGTAAATATTTTTATTTGCCCACTTATTTCAACCAAGCCCAAAACTTTTGTCAAGACGGAAGGAAAAGAATGAGGAGGGGGATTAAATACAAGTCATAGGTACGCCCGAAAAAACTTTTAGCCCAAGCGAAGGGTATCCAAATTTCGGCCGTGCCCGAAATTGGCCTCGGCCCCGGGGGTTGGCGAGCGAAGCGAGCAGGGGGCGAAGCCCCCTAGTTTGTTTTGTTTTTAGCAAATAATTTTTTCAATGCATGCCCTAGGAATGCTGTAACGACACTTAAAAGTTAAAGTTACAAAATAAATATTTTTTTTTTCTTTATTAAAACAAAGATATAGGTACGAATCCTAACACCTTTTTGCAATAAATACATTAATCACAACTTCAGCAATTTGCGTTAAAATGCCCGCCGAGTTGGAGTAATAATAACCGAGTCGCAAGTTAATAAACGTTTTGGCCTGATAAAAATATCGTAATGGAAACATATTTCGTATAGTATTCAGATCAAACTGAGCATAGTACGTTCCTTTGGTGAAGGGACATGACGAAAAATTCGCTTCGCTCGGCGATTCTGTTAACACTTTGAACAAAGGATTCCTTCTGAACCGTTCTACATCACAAAGATAATGTGATATATTCCCAATTAGGTATGGTTTAGCACCAAATTTATTTCTCACAACCTTGAAAGTTCGCATAATATCTGGGAATTCCTGCACATATGTTATGCCGACACTAGTAAATGTGCGGTTGAAATATTGTTGGTCAATTATAAATAGGCTGTTGTTATAACTAGCACGCAAACTTCCAAATTCAAGAAAGAAACATTTCTGTAAATTGGGGAAATTATTATGTATTAATTTAATTTAAAATTACAATTTTTTCACCTTTTGCGCTGTAATTGTAAATACTAAAGTGCAGATCACTAGGTAATATAACGAGAATCCGCGCATCTTGAAAACACTCTGAGCTCACGATGTATTTCGTTATATGTATGTACATACATACATATGTATGTATGTGTAAACAATATTACTAAACTAGACACATAATTGATGTTGTTATTGAAAGCCAGGGCCGGATTTCCCATATGGGCAACCTGGGCAAGTGCCCTGGGCGACAGATTTTGAAGGGCGGCAAAATTTTTAAACTTTCCATTAGCTAGAAAAATTCAAAAAAAATTGTATTGTCTTTTGTCTTTGAATTTATTCACACTATGGACAGGATTTATTAAAACCACCAAATTTATCAAGTCGAAACCCGCCTACTAGATGAAATCGTGTGACATTAAAATCAAATTAAAATATAATGTACTTGCATTATTCAAATTGTAGTACAATATGATACAACTGTCAACTAAATCTAGGATTTAGTAAATCCTGTCGATAGTCTCAATTGCCCCTTAGGTGTAGTAGACAATTCGCACCCTCACCTCAAATTGTAGTGTGACTACGCCTTCAAAATTTGGCACTTATTCTTTACACAAAAATTTTCTAGGAGCATTTACTCTGATTGGCTTATTGGTGGCGTTTAGATCGGTTAGACTGGAAGTAGAAAGCACTCTCTCTTTGGTATCCGTTTCCTTGATGGCTTGACTATTATAAATGTATTAGATCGGATCCAGTCATGCTTCTGTCCTACTTCAAAGATTTCAGACAAAGGCCGAAACAGCATTTGACAGACCCAATTGATCATTCTCATAATATACAAAAGATTCCTTTTTTGGAAGAATATATTGTTAAAAGCATGCTTTCGTACTAGACTAATCTCCGGTTCAGATTGATGAACTGACAGCCCTAGTTAATAGAAGCAAGCAAAACGAGCACACATTTTTCGTCTTTTTTATTACTACTTTTTTTCGCATTTTAAATAATTGGTTTAGAAGCAACAGAAACGTAGTCAGAATTCGGTTTCGTGAAGGGTCCAACTATATCGTTAGAAATTGACTGCTGTATTGCATCAAATTTCAACAAACATTTCTTTGTGGAACAGGGTCAAAATCGCGAAAACCCCTAAAATTCTTGCTGTTTTCCGTTATTTGGCCACTAACTCCGAAACTATTTATTTCTGTTATAAACAAAAACACGGAAAAACTCCGAAAATTTTTGGTCGGTTTAGGCCGAAGCTCCGGATTCGAGCTCAGCACCTCAAAAAACATAAGAAACAAAAAAATGCTTCTCCACCACACTTTGCAATCTGAAATCACCTAGTAACTGCACTAATGGTCGAGTTTGTCATTTTTCGTTCAGAGAAATCCGAGGAATTTCACTTTTGAACGGATCATAAATACTTAAAATCAGCAAAACGTAGCACTTTTTAGGCAGCAAATGACTTTTTTTAGAGAGCATCATGCTTGCATTTTCGGATTTTTTTTTTGTTATTCTTTTTACCGCGAGAACAAAAAAAATGTTTCAAAATTGGGCTCAATACACAATAAGCAACGTAAGCCGCAAAGATGGGACTAGATTATTGGAAAGCCTCAGATGTGGTCAAAGTGTACCCTTCAAAATCCACCATAGGCTTTTCTAAACTTGGAGTTCCTGACGAAAAACAAAACAAGAAACCCCTATCTTTTTTCAGCATGAATATAACGATAATAGCAAATTTTATTTCTTAGTGTCATTTCTGATCATATTTTGAAGAATGTAATGAATGTGTATCGTTCCAGTTTTCATTGAATTTCAATGCTTTTTGAAACAATTTCGGGTAGGGCTCGGACTTCCTGGTTATGGCTCTAGGAAGCAATATATTTTCGAGCAAAGAATACACAGCGGTTAATTTTCAAATCACACATACATATGCTTTTCAATTTCAAGCCTATCCAATGGCGGAGGGCGGCAATTTAGCTACTGCCCAGGGGCGCCATAGTTACTAAATCCGGCCCTGTTGAAAGCAGTCGAATTTTATCACCACATCATAAGGCTGGTTATTAGCAGATTTTTTTTTAATGGAAATTTAACGAGTTAATGGACACACATGTTAAAAGGCCGTACTCTCTTATCCTAAGGTGACCAGAACATTGAGTGTCCAATGCTGTACTGACCAAAAATAATGCTACTCCCAAAGGAGACTTAGTAGTTGTCATGCTTGAGTCTTTTGAGTACGGCCATGGCGTGAATTCTAACCAGCGTTTTTCCGATTGAAATTTTCAGTAACGGGTTGGCATTGAAACCAATTTGAAAAACTCATCACCGATCATTTTCATTATTATCGCAAAAAAACAAGTTAAGTCCCATTTCTAAAATGAAGCTACTCAAGCATTCAATATTTATGTTTACATTTCTTACACAGAGAAAAAAATCGTTATAAAATCAAAAATAATAGCTATGATTCAAACATTTTCAAATATGATTTGGCTCCATATACGTTTACGTTTAATTCAAAAATGTTTCATTTTGAATCAATAGTGGAAATATTAAAGTGATTCTTGTACTTTTAAAATTGCTGCATGTCAAATCAAAATTGAATATCACTTTATTTTCAAAGTGATTTCACTTTATTTTAAAAGTGTTTCACTTTAAATTTAAAATGTTCTGATTGTAAGATTAAAAATGTGAAAAAATATTTTTTCCCTTTTTTCAATGTTTTTATTTACTTTTTTTTCAGTTTTTTTTAATTATTTTTTTTTATTTATTTATTGTTTTTTATTTTTACAATATTTAAAAAAAAATTATTTTCTCACTTTGCTTATATCGTTTCGTAGTCCTATACTTCCTACACCTAAGCTATCTGAGATTACTAGCACTGAACAAAATAGCGACGGACGGGCTTATGTACATATGACGGACTTAGCCGTCAAAATGAAACAACTTTAAAACAAAATTGAATATAAACTATTTGTTTTTAAAATGATTTATTGATGTGATCCAATTTTGTTTTTAATATTTTTCACTTCAAATTTAAGTGATGATTTTTTTCTCTGTGTAGTAACTTTTCAATGCTTTCCGGCAGTTCAAAATTCTGTACAGTACATCGAAATGATGTACGTCTGGTCATCTTACCTAAACACCAATCTCGTTCCTACCATCTGTAAAAAAAAGATAATAACAGGTGTGCCTGCTATTACATATGCTAAAACTTAAAAAGAATTCAAGCATTAAACATAATTCATGTTGGTTGAACGACAAGTCAACCATATCAATAATTGCTAATTGTTTTTTTTTCCTTGGGCAAAAATAGGACAATTAGAGAGTTGTAATTACTCTAAAACTCACTCACTCACCCACCTCAAAGGGTTATTTGTTTGAAGTGCCTGAAATTACATTGAATCCGTTCGATAGGGACATAAGGCACAACCAGCTGATTAAACAAAAAAATTATGAAAACTTTTCACTTCACTTCCTTTCGAGATTTCCGCAAAGGTAAAAGTACGTGTTCGTATAGAGACGACTCATGAGATGATCGCTCAGCGATCGTAGTTTTGCATCCAATTCCGAGTCCTATTTGCATATTTTTTTAATGGTGATACTTTCCTTGTATCGACTATAACCTAAACTAAAGAAACATGTATGTATAGAAAATATACGCATAGTGCTCAAAACCGGTGTTTTTATTGCGATCGCTGAGCGATCATCACATGAGTCATCTATACGAACACAAACCTTAAGAATGCCGCTAGCGGTGCTAGAAAGGTGTTAAGCACATTAAAAAAATTATAAAGATTCGCTAGGAAACTTCAACTCTAGACTCTAACTATCCAATTATATCTATTGAATTGTACCCCAGAAAATTTAACACTTCACTTCAGAAAATTAGGGGAAAGCTAGATTTTGTTAAACGAGACCGAGGCTAATTTAGGGCGCGGCCGAAATTTGAATACCCTCCGCTCTTCTCAGGCTGAACGTTCTTTCGGTATTACCTACGACTTGTATTTAATCCCCCCTCCCCATTCTTTTACTTCTTTCACAAAAGTTCCGTTGCGTCGACAAAACAATATTTGTGTAGGGTTTAGTTGGAATAAAAATATTTACTCAGAAAATTTTATTGGGGTTGCAAGAGCGTACGATTCCATTTGTTTTGGTTTTGACATTTTTATGTCTTGACTCTGGCACATAAATCGAAAATCGTCACGAAAATTGCAACGAAAAAGCGTTACGTTTTTGGCATTACAGGTAGTACCCTGTGAGTTTTGGGTGCCATTTAAGGTTCAACGGAAGTTGGGCTAGGTGGTACCCTATGAGTGTTGGGTGCCATTCAAGGTTCAACAGAGGTTGGGCTTGGGTTCAATTTACGTTCAACTTGAGTTCAACTTGAGTTCAACTTGGGTTCATCTTGGGTTCAGCTCGGGTTCAACTTGAATTCAACTCGAATTCAACTCGAATTCGACTCGAATTCAACTTGAATTCAACTTTCAACTTAGGTTCAACTCACGTTCAACTTTTAAAAAGTGTTACTTTCAACTAAGGTTCAACTCACGTTCAACTTTTGTTGAACGACCCAAAAAGTGTTACTTTCAACTTAGGTTCAACTCACATTCAACTTTCGTTCAACTTTTGTTGAACGACCCAAAAAGTGTTACTTTCAACTTGGGTTCAACTTGGGTTCAACTTGAATTCAACTCGAATTCAACTCGAATTCAACACGAATTCAACTCGAATTCAACTTGAACTCAACTTTCAACTTAGGTTCAACTCACGTTCAACTTTCGTTCAACTTTTGTTGAACGACCCAAAAAGTGTAACTTTTTACTTAGGTTCAACTCATGTTCAACTTTTGTTGAACGACCCAAAAAGTCTTACTTTCAACTTAGGTTCAACTCACGTTCAACTTTCGTTTAACTTTTGTTGAACGACCCAAAAAGAGTTGATTTCAACTTAGGTTCAACTTTCGTTCAACTTTTGTTGAACGACCCAAAAAGTGTTACTTTCAACTTAGGTTCAACTCATGTTAAACTTTCGTTCAACTTTTGTTGAACGACCCAAAAAGTGTTACTTTCAACTTAGGTTCAACTCACGTTCAACTTTCGTTCAACTTTTGTTGAACGACCCAAAAAGTGTTACTTTCAACTTAGGTTCAACTCACGTTCAACAAAAGTTGAACGACCCAAAAAGTGTTACTTTCAACCTAGGTTCAACTCATGTTCACCTTTCGTTCAACTTTTGTTGAACGACCCAAAAAGTGTTACTTTCAACTTAGGTTCAACTCACTTTCAACTTTCGTTCAACTTTTGTTGAACGACCCAAAAAGTGTTACTTTCAATTTAGGTTCAACTCACGTTCAACTTTCGTTCAACTTTTGTTGAACTACCCAAAAAGTGTTACTTTCAACTTAGGTTCAACTCACGTTCAACTTTCGTTCAACTTTTGTTGAACGACCCAAAAAGTGTTACTTTCAACTTAGGTTCAACTCACATTCAACTTTTGTTGAACGACCCAAAAAGTGTTACTTTCAACTTAGGTTCAACTTTCGTTCAACTTTTGTTGAACGACCCAAAAAGTGTTACTTTCAACTTAGGTTCAACTGACGTTCAACTTTCGTTCAACTTTTGTTGAACGACCCAAAAAGTGTAACTTTCAACTTAGGTTCAACTCACGTTCAACTTTCGTTCAACTTTTGTTGAACGACCCAAAAAGTGTTACTTTCAACTTAGGTTCAACTCACATTCAACTTTCGTTCAACTTTTGTTGAACGACCCAAAAAGTGTTACTTTCAACTTAGGTTCAACTTTCGTTCAACTTTTGTTGAACGACCCAAAAAGTGTTACTTTCAACTTAGGTTCAACTCACGTTCAACTTTCGTTCAACTTTTGTTGAACGACCCAAAAAGTGTAACTTTCAACTTAGGTTCAACTCACGTTCAACTTTGGTGCAACTTTTGATGAACGACCCAAAAAGTGTTACTTTCAACTTAGGTTCAACTTTCGTTCAACTTTTGTTGAACGACCCAAAAAGTGTAACTTTCCATTTAGGTTGTATAAATCATTTCGAGGTTGCATCAGTACTGTGCATTAGCATTTGTTGAAAACATGAAAATGTCCCACTGAGTTGCGGACTTGTACGCAAGCTGTTTTTTTTTACAATTTTTTTCATGAAAACAACTAAGCTCAATGTAATCCTTCCTTTCACCGATTAATATCACCACAAACGACATCCGAATCATATAATCAAGCGTTAAGCGTCAATTATTATTTATGGTCTGAAATTATTTCAATATTTTTCTTTTTGTTTTAAGTTAAAATTTGACGAAAGGTTTTATCGTATATAGCCAGGCAAAGTAAGTCTTGACTATCTTTAGTTGTTCGTAATTTCATTGAATTTATTACGAAGAACTCTCAAACCTATAACCAGGATTATGTTTTTTTGTTGCTTTGCTAAAGACACTTTAATTCAAGGTTTAGTGAAATTGCATGTAAAAACCAAAATGGAGGGGGGGGGGGGGGGGGTGGGTGGTATGGCAACCCCATGATTCCATGGTCCGATTTTACCGATTCAAACATACAAACTACCTGCAGCAAAAAGAAGCATTTGTGCAAAATTTCTGCTTCATAGCTTTTAAATTAGCCGAGTAAAACGCGTCGCAACAGACGAACATCGCCCAATCGACTCCCCATGATCATGGTGATCATATATATGTATACTTTTTATATTTTTTTATATATATTCAAACTGCCCATTTTGATACCCTTCGCTCATAGATTGAAAGGGTATATTAACTTTGTCATGAAGCAAACATCATGACAAAGCATTGAAGGAAGCATCTCCGACCATGTAAAAAGTACATACATACATATATGATCAACATGACTTGGGGAGTCGATTGGGCAATGTCCGTCTGTCTGTCTGTCTGTCTGTCTGTTGCGACGCGTTTTACTCGGCCAGTTTAAAAGCTATCGAGCTGAAATTTTGTGCACATGCTTCTTTTTATTGCAGGCAGTTTAGTTTGTCTGTTTGAAACGCTAAAATCGGACCATAGGGTCATGGGGCTGCCATACAAACACAAACCCCCCAATTTGGATTATCTAAGAAAAACTTTTTTATTTGAGCACCAATTTCATCCAAACTTCACACAAATGTGTTCCTATTGATGACACAAAACATATATGTAAAAATGGATTGAATCGGACACTGGGGTTATGGGGGTGCCATACAAACCCAATCCCCCAATTAGGTTCTAATAAGAAAACCTTTTTTATTTGTACACCAATTTCAACCAGATTTAATAAAAATGTGTTTCCATCACAAAACGTTAATGTAAAGATGAATGGAATTGGTCCATGGGATTATGGTGCGCAAACCACCCAACCCCCAAATTAAGTTCCACTAAAAATTTTTTTTTTGCATAAATTCAATCAAACCTTATTTTAATGTGTCTTTATCGAAACGACAAAAAATATTGAAAAGCAAATATATTCGTACTATGGGGCCATCGCCATGACCCCTCTCATCAAAAAAGTTTTTTTTTTTTGTTTTATTTGTGCAGTTTTTCTAACCAAAGGTCACACAAAAATGTTTTACCGAGAAATTTATGTGAAAACGGAAGGAAAAGAATGGGGAAGGGGGTTAAACACAAGTACGGGTGAAAAAAAATCTATTAGCCCGAGGATAGTGAAGAGTATCCAAATTTCGGCCGCGCCCGAAATTAGCCTCGGTCTCTTCTATAAGTTTTAGTATTGCATGAACGCAACGTTAGAATGAAAGATATGTCATGTCACATAAAAATCTCTGTGAAGTTAGTGGAAATGGAATTTGGCATCATTCTGTCTGAAAGGGGTAAACTTGATCATGAACAAGTGTCATATTCCCTTTCTTTTCGAATAAAAAAAATAGTGCAATGTAAAATTGACTCGAAATTGTCTATAAACGCCAGAGTTAACGCACCCTGGCGTGGCTCCACATGGGACTATACTGAGAAGACTTGAATTACATTCACGCATGATCATCTCTAATGTCATTAAGAAATTTGTTCCAAATTTGCACTAACAAATATTCTCATTCGTTAAAATTAATATTTTTATAGATCTTTATAAAAAAGCTTTTTTTTTACTTAGATATAACCATCAAAAACCCAGGTAAAGAGATCATTATCTTTAAACTATTTAAAGGACAGTCCACTTTCCCCTAGAAACACTTTTTGAAAATGAATGGTTATTACATATAAGCAAATAAATGTTCATTTTGCCAAAACATGGCTTAAATAGGTTAATATTGGATACATATGATATTATCCTAAAGACAAAAGTTATAAGGATGTTTTCTAGCAATACGTCGAATCGACGTATGATTATTATCTTTTGAGTGCTCTCTCGCCGTTCGTTTATTAGCACAAACAAACGGACGGCGAGAGCTTTTGTAGACTAGCATTATGCATTTCAAATTGTAAGAACGATGGTTCTTGTCTTGCAAGTTTACCCGTCCGGTTTCGTCTTACAATTTGAATTCACCCTTTGGAAACTCTATGAATCTCTATATCAAAGAGTGGCGACTGAACGATCACGGCCACAGATCACGACAAAATAATTTTACTACCAGGCACGAGGCACTTTTTTCTTCAAAGATAGCTGAAGCGAATAGTGTTTTTTAGGCCAAGAAGCACATCAATTTCATAATTTAAAAACACGTTAAAGTTTTTTTTATTTTCCAGCTGTATTATCAGTTATGTTTTGAAAGTTGCGTTTTAAGGACGCAAAGTCCTTGTGAAGCTTTTAAAAGCCCACAGTTGATAATCAGTTCTGCGAATCCTAAAGTGCTTAGTAATTTGCCAAAATTTAACGTCTCTGATGCTAGCATCTGCCCCATTTCAGAAAACAAAAAGGGGCAGTTCGCTCAGTTATGTATCAATCAAGTTTAAGTATGATCTCTCTCCTCAAAATGGCTGTGGTCCTGGACAGTTACCCAGCCGAAAAACTAACCACTGAGAAGGCAAAGGACATTCAGCGGGCTATCGTGACAGAGGTCTTTAAGTGTGAGCCATCCAAGGCCCCACTCTTCACCAATAGCTACCCGGACAAGGGCGTCCTTTATGTAACCTGCGCTAATCAGGAAGCCAAACACTGGTTGAAGGTCACAATACCTTTCATCAACCCATGGGAGGGAGCACTCCTTCGCGTGGGCGATGCGAGGGAAGTGGTCAAAACCAGCAAAATAATGTTTCGGATTCCGAATACGGACGTAGTTGGTACGGAGGATCCGAGGCAGATCCTGACGCTCCTCAAGACCCAAAACCAGGGGCTGCACACCGAGGAATGGAATGTCGTCGGAAGGCGCTGGAGGCCAGAGACCACACAGGTTACTTTGGCCTAAACCAGATAACCTTTAAGGCGATATCCAAGCGGCCTCATGATGCTGAAGGTGGTCCAAATCAATCTTCAGGACAATAAAGCTGCAACCGCAGCACTAAGCCGCCTCATCGCAGCCGAGGGTCTAGATATAATCCTTATCCAAGAACCATGGCTGTATAAGGGCAAAGTAGCCGGCTTAGGAACCACCGGAGGTAAGTTAATATACGATATAGCTTCTGGCAACGCCAGGACCTGCATCTATACTAAGCCTAACATTAACATACTGCCACTATACAACCACATTTCCAGGGACCTAGTAGCGGTGAAGATAAATGGGAGTAGTAATCGGGAGCTCATCCTAGCTGCCGCATACTTCCCATACGATTCACAGACGCCTCCACCACCTCAAGAGCTGTAGGAACTGTTAACTAGCAGCGGAACACATACACCGCAGCTCATCATCGGAGCGGACGCAAACGCTCACCACACAGAGTGGGGAAGTTCCGATACGAACAAAAGGGGTGAGTATCTTTATGATTTCATAATCAAAGAAAACCTTGAAATTCTAAATAAGGGTACTGAGCCCACTTTTGTAACAACACGTCGAAGAGAGGTCATTGACATTACTTTAGCCACCTTCAACGTATCCCCTAACGTCCGCCATTGGCGGGTTTTACCCGAACCATCGCTATCGGACCACAGATACATAAGTATGGAAATCGATAAAGTTGATAAGCCAACTGAACTGTATCGAAATCCGAGAAAAACAAACTGGGACCTCTACAGAGAGTGCCTGACCATCAATCTGAATGAAATTCCCAGACACATTAAAACTACACTTTGTGTGGAGGCTGCAGCGGATCAACTGCAAGCCGCAATAAAAACCTCCTTCGAAGAGAGTTGCAGGTTAACGAGACGACACACCAATGCGAAATGCAAATGGTGGAACTCGAACCTGAACATTCTGCGTAAGAAGACACGTAAGCTTTTCAACGTAGCCAAAAGAACTGGGGATTGGGACACATACCGCTGCACCCTAACCCAGTATAGTAAAGAAATTAGTAAAGCCAAGAGGGAATCCTCGAGGAAGTTCTGCGAAGAAATAGAAAACTTGCATGAAGGAGCGAGACTCCAGAAGATTCTAGCCAAGGATCCAACAAACCCCATCGGAACACTTAAAAACTCCGATGGAAACCAAACAAAAACAGGTAAGGAGACCCTGGAAGTCCTCCTAGGGTCTCACTTTCCTGGATCAACGATAACATCGGAGCGCACAGACCAGTTGGATGACAACTCCCTTTTTCTCAGGGCTAACAAAGACGACTGGCGGATTGCGAACCAAATAGTAACTTATAATAGGGTGGAATGGGCGATCCACTCTTTCGAACCCTACAAATCACCAGGACCAGACGGTGTCTACCCAGCCCTGCTTCAGCAGGGTTTTCCGACCCTGGCTCCGCTTTTACTAAGACTATTCAGAGCCAGCATAGCCTTAGGATACATCCCAATCACTTGGAAGCAGGTAAACGTAGCATTTCTGGCAAAGCCGGGGCGTGACCAAACCCTAGCGAAATCGTATAGACCAATAAGTCTAACCTCCTTCCTACTTAAGTCATTGGAAAAGCTCGTCGATAAACATATCAGGGAAAGGTGCCTGTCGCTTTTCCCGTTGCACCCAAACCAACATGCTTATCAGACAGGGAAATCATGTGAATCAGTACTACACCATCTAGTTGGGAAGATTGAGACCACAATAGAAATCAAAGAAATAGGGCTCGCGGCCTTCCTAGATATAGAGGGGGCCTTCGACAACACTTCCTTTGAATCTCTTGTACACGGCGCCTCGAGTCATGGAGTTCAAAACACCCTATGTCGGTGGATAAAATCAATGCTTCAAGGACGACAAGTACATGCAAAATTACTCGGTGAAACGATGTATACAGCTGTCCTCAAAGGTTGCCCACAGGGGGGTATACTTTCACCCCTCCTGTGGAACTTTGTAGTGGACAGCCTACTGGTCCAGCTAAATAATACTGGCCTCTATACCCTAGGATATGCCGATGACATCAGCATCCTTATAAGGGGAAAATATCCAGGAGTTATTTCTGAACTCATGCAACAAGCTCTAACCCAAGTGGAGGATTGGTGTAGGAGGGTAGGCCTATTGGTCAATCCCGCCAAAACAACATTAATAACCTTCAGTCGCAAATACAACTTGGAAGGGCTCAACGCTCCAACATTATTCAACCAACAACTGCAGTTTACCACGGAGGTAAAATATCTGGGAGTCACCCTTGATAACAAACTCACGTGGAACAAGCAGCTGCAAAACACAATTTCAAAAGGCAAACAGACCCTATATGCTACTAAAAGAGCAATAGGAAAAACGTGGGGGTTAAAACTACGAATGATACACTGGATATACGAAGCTGTGGTCAAACCCCGTCTGACCTATGGCTCCATAGTCTGGTGGACTAAAATCAAGCAAAAAACAGCAGCAGCGAAGTTGGGATCAGTACAGAGACTGGCCTGCGCAAGCATAACCGGCGCCATGCGCAGTGCACCAACTTTAACTCTAGAGAAACTACTAGACCTGCCACCACTGGACCTCAAAATCACAGAAGAGGCTAGACTCGCAGCGTACAGACTCCAATCATCGAACATGTGGACACCACAAAGGGTAGGACACTGTACGATCACAGAAATCATTGCAAACCCAATCCTAGATATGGGCAGCGACTATACCCCGGCCATGTACACCTTCGACTCCAACATCCAAACCTCAACGGTTAGGGAAGACTGGAGTAAATGGAACAACAACCATCTATCAAATCACATTGTGTGGTACACTGATGGGTCGAAGACAGACGAAGGAACGGGGGCAGGAGTCTATACTAAAACCAACAACTATAGTATCTCCAAACCCCTAGGTCAATATACAACTGTCTTCCAGGCAGAACTTATAGCCATAAACCTTGCAGCAGGGGAGAGTACTCGAAAGGGATAAACCAATAAGACCATATATATTCTCTCCGACAGTCAAGCTGCTATAAAAGCAAATGCAAATCCCAAAACAACCTCTAAATTGGTTTGGGAATGCCAACAAAATCTCAAAAACCTAGCAATCCGAAACAAAGTAACTCTGAAATGGGTGAAAGGACATAAGGGGATCGAAGGAAATGAGAAAGCGGATGCCCTTGCAAGAGAGGGCTCCGAACTACCCTTAACTGGTCCTGAACCTGCAATCGGGATCAGTAAATCTACTACCAGAACCGTTGCCAGACGATGGACCGAGGATAAATTCCAAGACCGATGGAGACTCGCTGAAGGGCTCAGGCATAGCAAGCGCATGCTGGAATCTAACTGGCATACCAGCTGCACCGAAGCCCTCAGTCTTAGTAAAACGAACCTCAGGGCAGTGACAGGCCTTATAACCGGTCATTGCACCCTACGGAAACATCTGCATACAATAGGGATCTACACACAAGACCCACTATGTCGCCTCTGTAACGAAGATGAGGAATCAGCCTCGCACGTTGTTTTCGAATGTCCCGCTCTTATGAGCTGGAGACAAAACTTCTTTGGGGCTCAAACCACCAGTATGGGTGCACCCAAAGTAAACCTGGTTAACTTTCTTCTAAGCCTTTTACGTAGGACAGAGCTCATAACCTGAAATTTTCTCGCTTAGATGGGTAATACAATAAGCCAGCAGGCTGCAGTATCGGGCGCAACCAGCCCAACCTATCTCAGCGCCATATCCATCCATCCATCCATGATCTCTCTCTCGTCTTCCAATTGAAAATTTAGGTCCTCTTCTTTTCACCAGAATTAAAGATTTTAATTGGATCTGCTTGCATGATCCCTAATGCTTACAAAAAGGAAGAGCGATCTATTTTTAATTTATAGAACGTAATTAATGCATTTATATGACATTTCCCAATTCACATATGATATGCTTACCAAATTGAAGATAGATTTAATTTTCAAATAAAGGACGAAATTAGAGCGCGCAATCAATGAGTTTATGCGATATGTTCTAATTTGATTTCTGGAAGATTAAGCCTTAAATTATTGAAATTCATACGAAATGTGAAATAAGGAGCCGCGTTAACATTCAGCACAAAAGAGTTGAAAAAGCTCTCGTGCGAGACTTCATTGCCGAAGGCACCATTTTCATCACTAATTCTTTGGAGTAGTTTTTGATGACTCCAATCCACATTTCGCAGCAATTCAACTTAAATTCGTCCCATTTCCTCGCGGATTGATTCTTTCAAATGGTTCCAATCTCAGCTACCATTGCGACGTGTAAACACAATGTAGACAGCAACAGCAGTCCTCGATTTAAGTATTTCTGACCTAATTCTCTAAAACCGCACATATATCTACGGCTAATCCATGTATTCTATTAATTAATTAAAATGAATTAAAGCTAAATGATGAGCCCATGAAATGCATCTTAAATCCACAGATTCGCCAAAGAATTCTCGAGATGATACATTTATGAAAATAAGACACGCACGTTAAAACCAGTGAGGAGAGATGCCACGGATATCCGGTTACTATCCGGTATCCGGCCTATCCGGCCATTTTTAGGGTTTTTTAGAAAATTTTTTTTTTCAAAAAACCCTTATGAAATCGATTTTGTCTGTCCGTCCGTCTGTCCGTCCGTCTGTTCACTAAATAGCTCGCGAACGGCTCAACCGATTGTCATGAATTTCGGTAGGAATGTGTAGAATGGTTACAGTCTTTGGCACATATACCTTAGAAGTTGGTAGGAAGAAGATAACAGGGTGTCCCGAACGTTTGAAAAAAGTCGACTTTTTTAGTTTTTATCGTAGATTGACATATGGGTATTTAAATCAAAGAACTAAACGAGTACATCTCACATCAGTTAAAAATTTTCTGTTTCGAGTAACGGTAAAAAAGTTATTGGCGTTCAAAGTTAAACTTCCTTTTCGACCTCCGTTTTTCTAAACCGTTATAGGGATCGATATGAAACTTTGCACAAAGATTGGTCAGTATGGCTTTATATACGTTAAATATTAAGACTGTTGACTTTTGCTAAGGAAAAGTAAATAACAGTAAATTTGTAAAATTTGAATTTGATCGTGTGTATCCCCTTTTAGGTTTCCAAATATGAAAATTCTGCTAGGGATTTTTAGAAAATTATATAGGGAATATGTCTACGAATTTTCATTCGAACATCTGTATCCAAACCGGAAATATAGCCAAGTTAGTATTTAGTAAGGGCCTTTCACAATCCAAGGGAAGCCAAAAAAAAAGAGTAACAGTAGTTTTACAGCCAATAATTCAGTTCATATATAAAGCCAAGCCGGCCTTACGTTTGCCTGAGTTTCTTTTTGCTCAAAGGCCATCAGAAATCGTAAATCGAAAAATGCCTGTAGATTTGCCTACTTTTATACAAACTGGGTAAATACGCCTTTCATTCTGTTCCACCTTTAATTAGACCAATCCAAAAATAGATTTACAGGAAGCATTCCATTAATGCTGTACACAATTCTTATCTATTGCTTATAAAATATATGTACAAAAAATATTAACTATGCATCAACGTTCTAAAAAACCCTCGTATTGCGGGCGCAGCCCTCTGTACGCCGGTATTTTTTTAGTATCCGGTATAGGCCGGATAGAAGCTACTGTCCGGCGGGATATCGAATATTTAAAGTTTTACGCATTTTAATTAAAATTCTGTAATCCATTTTATATAATATTTTATTAAGTTTCCTGAGTCCTGACATTTAACAATTAAAGTCCAGTAGTCGCAAATTATGATGAATAAAGACAAGTTTCTCGGCATTTGTGGGTAGTAAACGATTCCTTTTATCATCGTAGACAAAACCTGCTTCAAAAAATAACCGCTCACTGAATACGCTGCTTGCTACAAGGTGATGATAGTTAAATCCGAACAAACTTATGAGAATCGGATACAGTGTTGCGTTCGCTGACCACCACTAAAGGATCAACGCTGCGATCTATGCAAGCAGTTTTTATATAATTTTCAAGCTCAATTGCAGCATGTTTTTGCATATCCTCACTCGGCGTGCTTTCTACACCGATTTCATCAAAGCAGGTCAAGTAACTTTCGTGTATATCATCAGTGGACTCGTCATTTCCATTTTTTGTCCGTTTATTAGGTCGTGAGGAACAGGAAGAGGCAACTTCAGCATCGGGTTCATCACAGCTCATTTTTAAAGCTTCTAAGAGGATTTTTTGTTTCGCTCTCACCATTTGAACCGTTGCTAGTTTTAAACCTCGGATCGGGAAAAGTTCCAATCGAGTATTTATCATTTTCATCTATCTCAGCTTTTAATGAAGATCATATTCGTAGTAAGTCAGGTGTTCTAATGACCGTCTCCTCCTTTCCCAGATATTTGGTCAAAGTTGCAACATGTGAAATTACCTCAGAAAAGCATGAAAGACCAGAGCTTGTTAACCTCGTTATTTCTTCGAAGAGCTTGAGCAGTTTTATGGATTGTTCCATGAGATCCCACTGAGACAGTGTCAAATTAATTACAGATGCAATATCTATTGTATACAAGGATGCAGCTCGTTTCTGCTCCAATAACCGCTCCATTAAATAAAAGGTGGAGTTCCAGCGAGTGCTAACATCTTGCGACAGCTGCCAGCTTATGATCTGGTAAATTACAAGCTTGACACACTTAACTTCGAATGACGCAAATACGTCATTATGACGAAAATTTACCATCATTATCACGAATTCCAAATTACACATTTGGACCATCATTTGCTCAATAATGACAGGGTACGCCATCTGTTGCATAATTGAAGAACAAAAATGTTTGCAAAAATATTAAATTTGTTATCAATCTCTACATTTTTCTATTCAAATTCTTCAAGAAAAGTGTGTCTTTAAATTATTGAACAGAATATTCATCAAAATATCGCTGTTCTTAGGGACTTTTTCATCATTTACACAAACGTCAAAAGTAAAGAATCCTAATGACGAAAACATATGTGTCACCTCAATTTCGAACTTTCATCATTATGACGGATTATCGTCATAATGATTTGGATATCTGTCATAGGCATGAAGTTCCTGATGAATGGCTTTAAGTTTTTCTTGTGCTACAGTCGAGTGATTAAAATGGGTGACAATCCGTCTCGCAGCTGCTACCATCTCCAATTTCGCAGAATCGTACTCTGCAAGTCGTAAGCCTTTATCATATTCCCTCCACTGTCGTGGACAAGCAAATTATTAATTTTCTCGAGGAATATTCCATCTTTCTGCAATGGCAGTGTTTATTGCGTTGTCGTCTGAATAGGCGCTAGAAGTTCAGAAACAATGTTTCGCCGGATATTCGGCGCTCCGACCGAGAATGCGGACAAATAACTATCCGCGGCATCTCTAGAGGAAATCTCTCTATCTCCCTCTCGAGAAATACTCCAAAGGTTAGCAATAAAAACGAGCACCACGAAGTTTTCCAAGGCGTTTTTTTTTTAATGTTTGATGATTTTAGTGGAAAAAAAATATTTGCATCAATTTCTAAGGTCGGTTTCAAAGCCACTAGGTACCCGTGTGCCATCTGTATATTTCTTTCTGACAGTGGTGAAAAATATGACGCTCGAGGAACTCAATACTAAACTTTAGTTTTGGAGTTCCAGACAAACTCTCTACCAAGCCTTGCCTCTGTGATGAATTGCACTTAAGAATCTGAATAAAAGCGGAACAGATTTCTTGTATGCTTATACCACTTGGGTTATCTCTTTGAGTGGGTACAGTCCTGACCTCAAACAATTAAAATCCATTAGACTGATTAAGATAGACTCATAGACTTCAAACACAACCATGGTTATCGAAATTTTACATACATTTTTTTTATATCGATTTCGACTATACATATTTCAGTATTTTTTCATGAAATCGTGATGGTGGTCAATTTATTATTCCAAACATGTGTTACATATTAAAAATATCCTCTTTGGATACAAAAGGCCATTTTTAATAATTTTATGGTATAAATTAATTAGTACCTAAGCATTCCACATGCAGCCCTATATGGTGGAGGGGACGCAACGCAAACTATCAGCGTCCTTTGCGTTCATTACAATGTCGTCTTCGTCAAGCGATTCACACATATGCATATTAAGTAAGGTGTTCAGATGACAGAATAATCTATATGTAGACAGCTCTGGAATATATGTACAATTTCACAAAATAATTATCGAGTTGCATTGCATATATAATACAATCCAACTTGTGATGGAATAGGTATATAGGATCCAGTTTCAAATCTGCACCAATAAAAACAACAGCAGGACCAGCAAAAAACTGGGTAGAGGAAGTCATACTATTACAGTATAACCATAATACTCATTAACTTAACGGCTTGAATCGATAATAATTGGAGGCACCTGTTTTAGTTGGAAACATTTTCTTTATTTTCATTTTTTTGTGACCAGCACCAATCAGAGGAACATTTCTAAAACTTGATATTTAATTTCAATCTGACTTTATACGTCACCACGTGGAATTGGCATTGGTATTCCAATGCTTCAGGCAATTTGTTTTATAAGACTCCTGAGGAAATTGTCTATACCATAGTCGTCATTTTTGTTGAGGTGAAAATGGACATAAAAAACGATAAGTACAGTGTGAGATATAAAATGAGTAGGTACATAATGTATTAAAAATTATTTTTAAACTTGTCCATCTTACCAGCTTTTAATAATGTATTTATTATTAAAAACAATCGTTAATCTTCGTATACAACGCGAGACGGTCCGTACGTACATTCTTGTAGCATTTTCAGTGAATTCCGTTCGATGAATGCAGCGATTGCGTCGCTGCCGCATTAAACTAGACCATGTTCTAGTTTAATTTCTTTAGATGATACCTCCCCCTCCGTTGTGTCGTGCACGAGCGCATCATGTTCATTATAGTCGTAGTTTACCCTACTCAATTTATTTATTACAGCTCTAAACTTCATACTACATTCAAGGTTTTCAAAGTTGGGGCAATAGACTATTTTCATATGCAGAATGACATCCTGATTAAAAAAATCTGCTTTATTCCAACACACACTGTCAACATAAACAGCACCCATGATAAAAATGCATCTCCAAAGATTTGTTTTGCGAAATTGTTTGCATTTGTCGCCGTAGTACAGCCGCGGGACATTTTTAGTATAAAAATAACAGCACACTTCAAGCGATATGTCAACTCGGGAATGTTAATTACTTAAAATGCCATATTAGTCCGTTGAGTTGACCAGTAGCCACTCTCTGGCACTGGCACCGCGCTATTGATACGTGTCGATAGGAAAAGATTGACGGCTATTGGACGCTTGTGACTCGCGATCAACTACTCTTGCTTCTGCGACTGTTTGCAGATTCTTCTTTTCAGCCGAACGACAGCTAGTCATTTGCCTTGAGCTCTAAAGAAAGTTAGCACACAAAAAAAAATTGAATAGAGTTAAGCGCTCTACGACAAGTAGCTAATTAGAATAGAAATTAGCATCGTATAGGTCTGGTGTTGAGGAAGATTTTATAACAACCGCACTATCGCTGATATGTATCTTCTAGTTCAAGTCCATCTCCATCATTGGACCTATCACTGTGCTGCACAGTAGTGCAGATTTCCTCGATGCTCACAAGATTGTTGTCATCCAACGAAATTATAGGATTGACCGCAGATATCGCGGCATACATACTTGCCGTTTGCGCACATCGTGATCGTATTTCTGCTATGTCGTCGTTCGTGCAAAAATTGTCTTACAATCTTTTCATCATTTGATTGCTGCAACTGATTTGTTGTAACGGGCGTCCCTTATTGGGCGTACTGCCGATAGGACAATTTGTTGAGAAACAAAGCCAACAATAACACTGAAAAACTAGGGGACTTCGCCCCCTGCTCGCTACGCTCGCCAACCCCCGGACCCGGAGGCTGACGCTAATTTCGGGCGCGTCCGAAATTGGGCTAAAAGTTTTTTCGGACGTACCTATGACCTGTATTTAATCCCCCTCCTCATTCTTTTTCTTCCGTCTTGACAAAAGTTTTGGACTTGGTTGAAATAACTATGCAAATAAAAATATTTACTCGGAAAATTTTATTGCGGTTGCGGGAGCATTACCCCACAGTACGATTCCATTCGTTTTTAACTTTTTTGTTGCTTTGGTAAAGACACATTAATTCAAAGTTTTGTGAAATTGGTTCAAAAAATGTTTCTTAGAAGAACCAAAATGCGGGTGGGGTTTGTATGGCCACCCCATTACCCCATGGTCATATTTGATCAATTCTTAGATGTGTTTTGTGTCATCAAGAGAAACACGTTTGTGTGTGATTTGGTTGAAATTGGTGCACAAATAAAAACGTTTTTCTTAGAAGAACTTAATCAGGGGGTTAGGTTTGTATGGCAGCCCCATGACCCCATTATCCAATTTGATCAATTCTTAGATATGTTTTGTGTCATCAAGAGAAAAACGTTTGTGTGAAATTTGGTTGAAATTGGTGCACAAATAAAAAAGTTTTCCCTAGAAGAACCTAATTTGGGGAGTTAAGTTTGTATGACAGCCCCATGACCCCATTGTCCGATTTTACCGATTCAAACTGTATGTTTGTTTGCTTGTTTGCCTGCAGCAAAAATCAGCATTTGTACAAAATTGCAGCTTCATAGCTTTTAAATTGGCCGAGTAAAACGCGTCGCAACAGACGGACAGACAGACGGACATCGCTTAATCGACTCCCCAGGCATGCTGATCATATGTATATGTATACTTTTTATATGGTCAGAGATGCTTCCTTCAATGCGTTACAAACTTCATGACAAAGTTAATATACTAACTACCCTTTCACTCTATGAGCGAAGGGTATAAAAATTGCGGGTATCGTGCTATCGTGTTTTTTTAGAAGCCAGCCAAAATCACAATTTGTGCAACTTACCTAATGAATTAATATTAGAGTTTATATACCTAAAATCCATTTTCATAATCAACTAATTATTTAGGTTGGTTACAGAAAGTTATTGCAAAAACATATATTTAAAAATTACCTAAATGAAATAGGGTGATAAATCGATTCTATTTTTTTCTGTGATAAAGTATGCTGAATAGGGTTTTGTATTGATAGCATGAAAACCTGGCCTCTACAGCTTTGGTGGCGCGTACGCTGATTTTAGTAAAAAATGTAGTTGATCAATTTTTATTTAAGTATTTATATGATTTATTGATAAACTTCTTTCATATTAAATAAACCCATAAAAGGAAATCGACTCATGCCAAACCATTCGATCTAGGGCAAATTCTCATAACCGATAAAAATGTTTCATACATCATACAAGAATTTGATCGTTTCACGAGATATATGGATCTGGGTCTGTTTTGGGTGTCTGTATGACTATATTTATTTTGAAAATACTACCACTCGCTTTTAAAATTCGGTTATTATTAAGTTTTTTTAAGGCCTCTTCTGGGTCCCAGGTCATACAGATATCACAGGGAACGAACAGGCTGATGAGTTGGCACGCATAGCCGCAGCTACCCACTTCTACGGACCAGAACCCTTTTGTAACATCTCTGCATGTACATATAGTAAAAAGACTAATCAAAGACCAGGAACGACTTAAGGCATCTTAGCACTGGGACAAACTACCCGGTCTCAGGCAAACCAAACTGTTGATAGCAGGATACTCCCATAAAAGAGCGGCTGAGCCGCTTCAGCTAAGCAGAAATAAAGTATACGCACTATATGTAGGATTCATACAGGCCACTCCTACCTGAGATCACATCTGCGCACAATGAGGCTCGTACATGACGCGAGCTGTCGATTCTGTGAAGAAAATTATGAGACCTCAACCAATATCCTGTGCGAGAGTGATGCTCTGGCCCAACGCCGCTGGATACCATTTGGAGTGGCCTATCCAGACACGGACGACATAACTTCGACGTCAATCAGCAAAGTCAGCTCATTTCTTAGCACGATCAACCTCGATCGTCAGGCATATTCCTGCCCACATGTGACTAGGGCGATAGAGCAAGTGAATATTACCCCGTAAGGGGGAGGATAAAGGTTGAAAGGCTCCGGCCGATTCCTATATCCTTTTCAGTTGTGGCATAACTGCGGACCCTTAGCTATGCAGGAGGAGCTTCATAGGGTGAGCGGCTCCGGCCAATTCCTATGTTTCTCTACGGGGCGTTACTTTCCCGCATTATCCGAGTAACCGCTGCGCCTGAGTGCTGTATTAACAACTTCAGCGTCTCAGGTTACTAAACGTAATAGGGTGACAAAAACCGAACAGTCAATCACCGAAGCAGCACCTCCGAGGCCTTTCCATGATGGACCTCTTTCGTTTTACGAATACTATCATGGTTAAGCGATTTGCCGACAACCCATCCTTGGAAAAAATTCTACGTCAAGAAACCTGGAATGAAAGCCTCGGATTGGACGGATACAACCCAACGACGCAAACGCAAACGAACAACTGATTACTCTTTCGGAACCTGGAATGTACGCTCCCTGAATAGGCCAGGGGCCTTAAGGGCCCTCTTGAATCAGGTCGAAAAATATTAGCTGAGCATTGTTGCACTCCAGGAAACAAAATGGCTTGGTAGCGAGATTGATGACCGAAATTCGTACACAATTTTCACAAGTGGAAAACCTTCGGGCCACAGGGAGTTTGGAGTGGCGTTCATTGTAAACAATCAACTTAAACCGCATGTTATCGACTTCAAACCCATAAACGAGCGGCTGTGTGCGATTCGCATTAAAACCCGGTTCTTAAATCTCTGGCTCATAAACGCGCATGCCCCCACCGAAGTCAGTGAAGACGCGATTAAAGACGAGTTCTATCACCGCCTAGAAAATCTCTTCGATTCACTTCTATCAAACGATGTCAAATTGCTGCTGGGGGATTTTAACTCCAAAGTCGGAAACGAAAGTTGGCATAGGGGGATTACTGGAGGGTACAGCCTCCATGAAGACTATAACGACAATGGCCAACGACTAATAGACTTCGCGACCAGCAGGGTCATTAGCTCTACCTGTTTTCCGCATCGTCGCATTCACAGGCAGACCTGGAGATCTCCAGATCAACATACCGTCAACCAAATTGACCACGTCTTTGATGGGCATCGAGCATGATGGATGTTCGGTCCAATCGTGGAGCAAATATTGACTCTGACCACTATATGGTGAAGGCGACTTATAGGCGCAGAATTTCTTCGGTGCATCATTCGAGATTCAACCCGGCAAACATTTTTGCGGTTGACAAATTGTTGGATGATGCCACGGTGGTCACTTATACGACTGCCCTTGAGGAGAAGCTGACGCTCTTGCTAAATAACATCAGCAACAAAGGTGCCCTTGAGATCTGGGATACACTCAAAGACACCATCAAAGGGGTAGGAGGTTGTGGGATACAAAGCCCGGCGAGCCTGAAATGATTGGTTGATGAGGAATGTCAAAATGCGGTAGATGCGAAAAACGAGGCATATCGCCAATTGACCAAACGCGCAACTAGAGCCAAAAAAAACAAATTATGACGAGCTTCGACGATTTTCGAATAGGTTAATTAGACGTAAGAAACGTAAGCATCTTGACGAGCAGTTGATGCAAATAAACCAAAGACTAGCTAGTAGGAACAGTAGACAAGCGTACAAGCTAATTAATTAAATTAAAAGTGGATACCAACCCAGGACCAGCCTCTGTAAGGATAAGGATGGCAATATCATTAGCGACACCGATAGCGTTGATAAACGCTGGGCCTCACATTTTGAAGAGCTCCTCAATGTTCAACCGAACAACCCCACACAAGAAGCTCCGGAGCTGATGGCTGAACCAGGCCCTCCCGTTCAACCCCCAACAGTAGAAGAAATTGACCTCGCCATGCAAGCACTAAAACATAATAAAGCCCTGGGCGCTGACGAGATTCCAGCTGAACTGCTGAAGCATGGTGGGCAGAGCCTTGTTAAGGCTATACACACACTTATCGTTAAAGTATGGAACGACGAAATAATCCCGGAAGATTAGCGTAAAAGTATCATTTGCCCAATCCACAAAAAAGGGGATAAGTTGAAATGTGAAAACTGAGAACTACAAAGGCATCTCATTAGTTTGTACGATTTATAAGATTTTATCTAAGATTCTGGAAAATAGAATTAATCCGTACGCAGAAGAAATCATTGGCGAGTACCAAGGCGGCTTTAGACCTGGTCGTGCGACGACAGATCAGCTTTTACTCCAGAAGTGCTGGGAATACAACATCGACGTATACCAAATATTTGTTGACTTCAAGCAGGCATACGACAGTATCGATCGAAGCGTACTTTACAACATTTTGCTGCATTTTGGAATACCGGCTAAGCTAGTACGACTCATAAGGATGACGATGACTACCGTCTCGCAGGTCAGAGTTCAGAACAGACTCACTGACCTATTTGAAACTCGTACTGGACTCAAGCAAGGCGACGGGCTGGCGCCGACGCTTTTCAACCTGGCTCTAGAGTATGTGATTCGACCCATGAATTTGGACAGCAGCGGAACGCTACTCATTAAATCGATTCAACTAGTAGCCTACGCCGACGACATCAACATCATGTCTCGAAGATTGGGTGATGCAGAAAGCCTTCTGCATATTCTCAATAACGCCGCCAAAGAAGTTGGGCTACATATCAACGAATCTAAAACCAAGGTCATGATGCAATCAAACACTAGAACGCTTATAAATTCAAGCATCACAGTGGGGGACCTCAATATAGAATATGTAAACAACTTCACTTACCTGGGATGCAATTTGTTAAAGGACGCCAACGAAACAGATGAGATAAAGCGACGGATACAACTAGCTAATAAGTGTTACTTTGCGGTCCTCCAAATTATGAATTCGAAGCTGGTGCACAGGAACACGAGGCTCCACGTGTATAAAACCATCATCCGACCTGTGCTATGCTATGGCTGCGAGGCATGGACCCTAACCCAAAACTCTGAACACCTGTTGGACACATTCGAGCGAAAGGTTCTCCGAAGAATCTTCGGGGCTGTTCGTGAACGAGGTGAATGGCGCATCCGGTGCAACCTTGAATTGTATCAGCTGTATGATGAGCTACAGGTGTCGAAGATCGTGAAACTGCAGCGATTGCAATGGGCGGGACATGTACAAAGGATGAACGACGATCGCATGCCCAAAAAGGTGATGAACGCACAACGAGTGGACGGAGCCAGATTGCGTGGACGACCGAGAGCCCGATGGGAGCATTCTGTATGTGAGGACGCCCACCAGATGCTAGGCTTTCGGAACTGGAGGACAAGGTCTCGTGACCGCGACAATTGGAGGTTTTCAATCCAGGCGGCCAAGGCCCGACGTCGGGCTATCGTGCCATAAAGAAGAAGAAGAATATTTTTTGTAAGCAATAAATAAGAAGTGTTCACAAATTAATGAAATGCTTCCTATAAGTCTATTTTTAGATTGGACCAATTAAAAGTGTTAGCCTTTCATTCTGGAACGCTCAAAATAGATTTACTATGTACCCATAGGCATATCAAACTCGCGGCCCGCGGGCCAAATGCGGCCCACCCTGCAGTTTTGTACGGCCCATGGCCAGGTCGGAGAAACAATAGGTACTTCAGCACATTGTGCACTTTTGCTTCAATTTTTTTTTTGTTTGTAAGAATATTTTTTCCATGACCAGATTCCATGGTGTTTGTAGTTAAATATTCGATTTCATTCGGTGTATAAAAGTTTAGGCCGAATAAATTGATGATAATAATAGAAATATGATAAAGATAATATGACGTTGTCTAATGGAGCCCTAAACGAGTTTCACTGTAATATCATACAAATTACAGGGAACTCCCCGGATTATAATTATTTTCGTTGATTTATTGTATGTGCAAACCACTTTTCGGACGCCATCTATTAGCTAACGACTCTTCTTCGTTCAGTTTAGTTGCTGACAACTTTTGGAACTAAGCGCTCCGAATAACTCCGAACCTCATTCGATTTGTGAGTTGACAGCTCGGAACGGTTGAAATGCGAAACGTTCCACGCACGAATACGTCTGGGCTCGAGCGAATCAGAAAAATTTCAAGTTGTCGCTTTCGCGTTTTCTTTTGATCAAAACACACAAAATCTGCCGTAAGAAAATTCGTTTCACTATCTGTCGCGCGAGCAATGCACGGGCGCTTGGACAATTGCTACTAGGAAATTAGTGAGGTGCCGCTGTCGCGAGTGTTTTTCATTTGGTGAAAAAAGTGAAATGAACGCGAGCTAAGAGAGCTCACTCCGTGCAAAAGTTCACAGTTTTTTGTGTTCGTCCCCGCGGGGGGTCTTGGGGGCCGACCGATTGGCTTCTAGTGACGCGAATTGAATCGGAGGCCGCGTCCGTGTCGTGTTCACGGTCAGCACACACAACACATTTGCTTTGCAAGTGAACGGGACCCCGCGACGCAATGTCCGTGCGAACAAAAGTTCTCGGTCTGGTGGACGTTATCATGCGAGTGCCACCTCTCCTCGTTATCGATGAGATCCTGAAAATCAGCATGGGCCTGCCCGGGTCCGGGTACACCGACACAGCCGACGCTGGAGCAGTCGTTGCAGCAAGTGGCGCAGTCGCTTCCGTGGCTCGTAACAACACAACCGATAGCCTGGTGACCGGAGCAGCAGGTCCCGCAGAGATTATTGACGCTCTTAGCTCAGACCCTGATTTCTATCATTTGCTGTCGCTCACCACACTCAAATTCATCATTTGTTTATTCGGTAAGAATGGCTGTGGCTGGGGTCATCATGATGGAGCCCCATGCGTGGGGCTCCCGACTGTGTTTGACAGTAGGACAACGACGAAGACGAACGGAACGAAAACAGAACACTGATCTAACCTCAATCCGCGGTGGGTGTGTTAGGAGGGGGGACACGATGAAATGTCAAACCATGACCTCCAAACAGGTGTTTGGGGCCACTTTCTGAACCGAGTGGCGCCACAGGAAAGTTTTGCAAGCATAATTTGTGTGCCTGTGCTCATTCCAATTGTTGCAGGCCGCTCTCCACTCTCAATCAATGCCAGCGTGCTGCTTGCTAATGGGCAAATGAACCAATCTCTCATGTTTATTGATTTCATTTTCTGTCTATGCGGCGACGATGTTGTTGACCGTGGACCAACTGTTGTTGTGGTTCTGGTTCACCTCCGTCGCGAACCAAGACGACGTGCCATCGACCAGAGCGGTTTGTTTGGTTTCTTGGATTGTTGACATAACAGCACAACTGCTTTGGATGCCTCTCTTCGGCGCAATTGTTGTTGCGACTAGTCCACGTATCAGCCGCCGACCATGACTGTCATTTTTTCTCCTGGTCGAGTGAGGCTTAATGTTAATTTAAGAATGTTCTCCAGTGCACAATCTCGCGAATGTCTCTGGTCTGGCGAGATTAACGAGTCCGCCCTCCGCGGTCAACGAGCGATACCGCTTCATCATTGCGCTAGACGTATTTTGGGGTCAATTATCAACTTCAACGTCACGACCATTCGTGCCAATTGGGCGACTTAATTAAATGAGGTGGCCGCTTGAGAAGCTGATAATGGAAGGGGGCAATGTCTGCTATCTAGCGTGGACTCTGTTTGTATTCGCGCAAAGATTAAAAAAGATAACAATGACGCACTGATTTTAACGTTGTACAGAAATTATAGAATTAGCTGAAGATTTCGACGACAAATATACGTGCTTTTGAAAAATAGCTTCAATTATACCCTATACCCATAAAATGGTATAGGGGAGCAATGTTTCTGTTACGCCGGTATTATGCAACGCCTTAAAGGAGCAACCGGAGGAATGGCAAAGTATTAGTGATCCTCAGGGTCCCTGATTCGAATAAGCCATGTCTGTCTCTGCGCACGATAACTTCCCAAAATAATGAAGCTAGCGGTTTGAGATTTTAGTCAAATGTTTGTTTTGATAAAATCTTGGATGGTATTGAAAATGGGCCAAATCGGACCAAGGGTTCCCCTACCTCCCATACAAATTACCACTCCATGATATTTTAGTTTGGCGATAACGTTCGACAAAATATCGCTAGCGACCTGAAATTGTTCTTATCCTTGCTGAGATGGTCCAATTACTCCAAAGCAGACATTCGACATCGAATCAAATCCTGGCTCATGGAGTTGCTGCTGGATTAAGCAGAAGCGAATAATTTAAACCCTGCTGGCCAATATAGGAATCGAGGACTAAGTCCGGGCACTCGGTGGCTCAGTGGTAGAGATGACACTCTGATGATCTTTGAGTTGCCGAAGCTTGGGTTCGACCTACATTTTTGTGTTTCCCCGATTGTGTCGAAGGGGGTTTGCGGCTCTTGGCCATGCAAAATTGCATGGGTGGTTTCCGGACAGAGACCCGGCCGAATTCAGAGCAATAGACCCAAGTGTTCCTCGTATTAGCGACCTAAATAATGTGATAACCCAGCAAATAAATGACCACAGAAGACAACTATGGAACAAGCATTCAAAATCCTGCCACATAAAATCCGGTGTAAGCAACCTTTGGAAAACGGTACGTGCATCATCTAACCCCACAAAGCCCAAAGGTAAGGTAGCCATTAAGTTCGGCGATAAGACATACAATAACGACGACAAATACGCTGACAAATTCAATCAACAATTCGTCGAACGAACATTCCGAAAAAGATAAGCTCAAGCGCACTATTACAAGAGCTATCCGCAACAGCACCACCGATCAACACCTTCAGGTTACCTCAAATCAAGTAAGACTTGCAATTAAAAATGCCAAAAATTCCAAAGCGTTCGTCCTTGACGGCATTGCTACGATCATGCTGAAAAATCTCGATTCAGCGGCCATTGATTATATCACTGCTACAATGAATCTATCGCTAAAATCATCCATCATTCCTGGGTTATGGAAGAAAGGCCGTATAAACCCAATACCCAAACCAGGTAAAGACCACACTCTAGCAGAATCATACCGTCCAATAACGCTGCTCTCTCCTGTGGCCAAAATACTGGAAGCACTAGTATTGCCGAAACTTTTAGAGCACATACAGCTTGCCCATCACCAACATGGTTTTCGTAAAATGCATAGCACCACCACCGCTCTCGATACGATCACGTCCAACATATTTAATGGACTCAACCAGCCGAAACCATGCAAGCGTACCGTCCTTGTTGCTCCCGATCTGTCAAAAGCATTTGACACTGTCAACCACACTCTATTGCTGACAGATCTCCGCAATACTACACCACCGTACATCCATAAATGGATCGCTAATTACCTTGCCGGTCGTCAAACATGTACAGAGTTTTGAAACAGGAAGTCTAAATTCAGGAAAATCAAACAAGGCGTTCCCCAGGGTGGAGTCTTATTCCCCCACTCTCTTCAACCTCTACATGTCAGGATTACCCACACCACCAACGGGATTACAAATCATCTCATACGCAGACGACTGCACCATCATGGCAACTGGTAACAACATTTCCGAAATGTGCGATCTGAATAATACCTGCAGGTTCTCAACGCTTTCTTCGTGAATAAAAACCTGAAGCTATCTGCGCCCAAGTCCACCGCCACATTATTCACAAGCTTCAATCAAGAGTATAACACATCATCCCAACAACCAGGACTCCCAAAATCCTTGGTTTCACGCTCGACAACTTCGGCAAATTCAACACCCACGCCGAAAATATATGTTCCAGGAGCAGGAGCAAAATATTAAAAGCACTTTTCGGATGTACATGGGGCACAGACAAAGAAACCCTCTTGGCTACGTATAAAGCGATCGGTCGCCCCTTAGTCAATTACGCAGCACCAACATAGACCAATGGTCTCTGCAACACAAACTGGAGCCACATTCAAACCTGCCAAAACACAGCACTACGCACCATCACCGGCTGTGTTAAGATATATTCACAAGATCATCTACACCAGGAAACAAAAATAATGACTTCGAGAAGCCATAATGAACTTCTCACTAAGCAATATTTAGTCGGATGTTATCGAACAAACCATCCGAACAACTTACTCATGGACAAAACACCACCGCCACGTCGAATCAGACGTTCGATCAGGGACAAAGTGCGTGAAGTCCAGCGTTACAAAAAAGTTCCTTTCGATGACTCCGACTACAAGGCGGCCATTGCAGATTTACACACATCCGAAGTTCATAAACTTAACAACCGTGTACTTGGCACTAAGCCTCTTGTCATATCTCCAGATGAAGAGTCACTACCACCCTAGCTCAACTTCGATCCGGCTGATGCCCACGACTAAACTCTTACTTATCACGAGTAAATAATGAAGTCGCCAACACCTGCCCACCCTGCGGAACCAGTCCACATGACGTGGACCATATTTTCGATTGCTCAGCTGCTCCTACGCATCTCACACCACTTGCGTTATGGGCACAACCCATCGAAGCAGCTTTCTTTTTAAATCTAGACCTCGATGATGGAATGCCCACCATCTTCGAATGACAATGTACAACTTACATTGAATGTTTCCCCATTTGTGCCACTACTACAATAACAACAACAACAACAACCTACATTTTAATGAAGGCTTGACGGAAATGCAAGCTATTGCCGTTAAATCCGACATTATAATATCGAAGCTTTGTTCAATAAGCAATTTATTGAACATCCCAAAATGCTCAGCTGCAAAATAAAAAGAAGGATACGAAACTGAACGGTTGACATCATCCCCACCTATACAGCGGACCAAGTTTCAGTAGCAATCAAGAACGCTAAAAACTCCAAGGCTATTGGACGGAGATGGCATTTCAATGGTCATGCTGAAACATCGAGATCTTCCGGCCATCGAATATCTAACGATAGCTTTAATCTTATCCACGATTGTCTTCCCTGAATTTTGGGAAAAAGGGTCGAATCATCCCCCTTCTCAAACCCGGTAAAAGCGCGAAACTCGCCGAATCCTACCGTCCAATCACAATACTAGCACCCGTTGCAAAAACGCTCGAAGCACTCATCCACCCCATCCTGTATCGCATGCTGAGCAAGCGACTCACCACCATGGCTTCAGGAAGATGCCTAGCACCACAACAGCTTTAGATATAATCACCCATCACATCCATTATGGCCTCAACCAGAAACAGCCCTGTGTGTGGCCCTGGATCTGTCGAAAGCCTTCGACACGGTCATTCACTCTGCGTTGTTGGCCGTTTCATACGGTAGGCTGTTCATTTTTAAACACAAAAAGTGAAGAAGTGAAAAGAAATAGAAAACTATTCCATGCATCACAGAAAGGGGATGTGAACATCGAAGAATTACCGAGAAATTTTTTTTTAAATATTTATGGAAAATGTCCTAATTGAACCAAAGGATATGGGCATTCGGTGGCTCAGTGGCAGAGATGTCACTCTATCTCTGAGTTGCCGGTGCGTGGGTTCGAATCCCACTCTGACCCATTGGTGTTTGTGTTGTCCATAAAATGCTCCTACGGCAGCCGGTTCTTCGATGTAAATCGTCCCGGAGCTACCCGTTGTTAAAACGGCCAAGAGCTGCCAAGACCCCCTTCGATTCAAGAGAAAAAAATCTCTTGAATCGCTACAACAACAACAACATGGATATGGAGAATGCGCTTTCGGAGAAACAGATAATAACCACCACCATCGGCCTAGAACTAGAAAAGGCAAATTGCATTCATACTCAGATAAAGTAAAACCAAAGAAAAGATTAAAAAAACATCAACAGCAAACTTCTTTTACTAAGGAAAAAGTTCAATCCACTGCAACTTTCGGAAAATAAAATGTTCAACTAAATTCGTTTCTTTATTACATTTTTACAAAAAAAATCAATATTTAAAGAAAATGCCCGGTTTATGTAGAAAAACGAGTACCCGGTTATCAAAATGAAAACCGCAGTGGAGGCTCTGTCATGATGCAGGCAATAGGATAGACGCACTCAAAAATGCGACGTAATTTTTTGAATGTTGAGAATATTTCGATTAAATTTTATATTTAATTCTCTTTGGGCTGCGTGTTAGCTAGCAACAATGAACCGAAAATTTACCAAATCAAAACGGTAAATTCAAGTTTATCATTTTGCGACTGTTACAAGTGCCACAATAGGATAGACGCACCTACAAGAATTGGTAGTTAAACAAATGTTTTAAATTTATTTATAAATTATTTTAAATTTGTTTATAAATTTATAATTTTTTTTATTAATTATAATGCGTATATCCTCCATCATTGCGTACGACTTCAAAAAGTCTCTTTGACAAGGAATTGTACAAACTTTTTAAGTAGTCTAATGGGACTTGTTGACAAGCCCTTTGATTGCCGGTATTAGTCCTTCCCTGTTTTCGAACTGTCTTCCATTCGCATAAATTTTTCGCGACAACCACCCCCATAAATTTTTAAGATCAGGAGACGTAGCTGGCCAGTCCAGAACTTCTACGTTTTGGTTTGCAAACCATTGCTTTACACGAAGTGCGGAGTGTATGGGAGCGTTGTCCTGTTGCAGAATCCATCGTTGGCCGTTTAACTTTTCGTTGGAGTTAGTTTTCTGAACTTCCAAAAGTTGAAAGTAGTCCGCAGAGGTTTGCCGGCCTTCCACCACAACCTAATCTATGACACTGTGGTAAGAAATTGCAGCCCATACCATGACGGACCCGACAGCACTATGACGACGGGATAAGAACTTTTCCGACTTCCTCAAATCGTGAAAATAATATTGGAAACCATTAGGCCCATCCAAATTAATTTTTTTTTCATCGGAAAATATCACCTGATGCCATTGATCGGTCCAATGAATGTGAGTCCGCCAGAACTCTAAACGAGCTACTTTATGACGAGGGAGTAAAGGCGGTTTTTTCCGTTTTAGATGCGGACACGTTTTAAGCACTCTTTGTACTGTCCGTACACTGGCAGAAGTTCCAACCTTTGCTTTGATCTTCGCAGCAGATGACACAGAATTCGAGGCTTCTCGTATAAATGCCCCACGTTCTCGTTCTGTTGTAGCTCTTGTTGTACGTCCTTTTTGGTTTTTGCCATACATTTCCGGATTTTCTAAAAAACTACCAATTAATTTGTCACTTCGTCCATTTTCGGTTGCAATTTGTCGATTGGAAAAATTTTCTCGTTTTAATACGACAATTTTTCCAATCTCTTCCTTATTCAATCTTGTGCCGCGACCCATTTTTTCATCACAAGAAATTGTTATCAGTGACACAACGGTAATTAGAAAAAAGTCAATTGGAATTGTTTCCAAACACTTAGCATTTTCAAAATTGAAAATAAACTGATGCGTCTATCCTATTGTCGCACTTGTAACAGTCGCAAAATGATAAACTTGCATTTACCGTTTTGATTTGGTAAATTTTCGGTTCATTGTTGCTAGCTAACACGCAGCATCACAAAATAGAATTAAATATAAAATTTAATCGAAATATTCCTAACATTCAAAAAATTACGTCGCATTTTTTAGTGCGTCTATCCTATTGTCGGGGAGTGTATATAATTGGAACTCTATCTCTGGTCCCTTTTAATCCCTATTATCGCATGGGGCATTGACTACGAACCAGATATACGAGTACATGGAGAAGGCTGTTGAGGCAGAGGGAAAATCTATATGCAAATCGTGGTGGAAAAGAAGCCCCTCTGCATATTAGCAGCCATCGCCTTTAGCTGGTCCCACGATTTGCATATAGATTTACCCTCTGCCTCAGCAGCCCTCTCCATGCATTTCTGGATCGTCCCACACGACGCGCCGCTGTGTCGGTCACAAACCGCAATATGAGAGAAGCGCTGATCGAGAACCGAAAAAGCGCTTAATAAGGTGCCTTTTTTTGTTCTCGGCTCGATTGGACGGTAGAATTTTTCTTCAAGTATTTTAAATTAGTCACAGCTATAGAAGTCAGAACGTGACGGACATGATCTTATTTTAATGGTAACCCGCTTTCAATGCTAGACGCATGCATCCATGAAAATACAATGGACGCAAAAAAAAAACAAAGATGCGCTTTAATATGGATCATAGGGATCCAGGCCAGTTTAGCTATCGTTACGGACATAAAAAAAAACACAAATCTGATCTCTCCATGGAAACTGCCTATTATTACGGACGTGAAAAAAAATACCTGAAAGTAAAAAGTACGGACAGACCAGACCGCCTTCTTCGCCTTGCTTCTGCGGGTACACCTCTCGGTATTACTTCGCAGGGGCGGTTTCGGCTAATTAAGTGATGCCCAGACCAACGCGTCACGAATTTTCCGTCGCGAATCCGCGCCGGAAAATTCGCGGCACATTTTTAGGTGCCCACACCGGCGCGGCGTGAATAATTCGCTGGGTACTGTCACTCACAGCTGATATCATGTTGTTGCCTTAGAAAAGGTATTAGATTTATGTAAGGAAGGAACTTAGACATGATAGAGAATAACTGCAAGAACTGACCAAATACAATTATTATAACATTTATAATCATTCTGCAATTTTCGTTCACTACATCAAAATGTCGCAGCATCTTTACTTATTATGTAAAAGCGTAAGCGGAAGCAATCAACGTGAAATTCGACATTTTCCCTCTCCATGTCTATACTTATTCTAAGGATAAAATCATTGACATGCGCAAATTTATGGAAATATGCAGTGCAGTACAACCTTGTTGAACCGTACCCTAAAAAAAGTTGCGGGAGTGTTCGATTTGATTGTTTGAATTGACTATCGCGTAACCGAAAGCTCTTACATCTTATCTTGTGCCCGTCGAATGGTTAGTCTTATCCTATAGAAAAGACACAAAGCTTGAACATTGTTTTGTGGCTGTTTTGAATTGAATAGATGTATCTGTTTACTTAGCATGGGTTACGCAAAATGCGTAGTTACATACAAGCTTGAATACTCTATTGAACTGAATGTTTACTTTGCACAGTTACGCCATATTTTGCTTGGTTACGCCATCGTATGAAATTGCATAATAATTTTTAGTAGAATTCTTACGTGATTCCTTACGATGGCGTTACCAAGCAAACTATGACGTAACTATGCAAAGTAAATATTCAATTCAATAGAATATTCAAGCGTGTATGTAACAAAAAGCAGATAAGATCTTGGAAATAGGATGTCACTAACACATCCTGCGGCCTTAGTCCAATGCTGGATTGTCGCGCCTGTTATTTTTTTTTTTTTTATGTAACTACTTAGGGACAAACGCCAGTACCGAACCACCAGGATCCTTATTTCCTATCGTATACTATTCATGAATGAAACGATTGACCTTGTTTTCTTTCGGCAATCCGTCGATATCTCTGCAATCCTTTGGTGTGGCGGATCGACCGAGGTGGCGCTAGACTCACCATAAAATTGCCGAAAGGGTCATCGGATCCTCTTTATTTTTCCGGTCAGTGCACAGGGTGGTCAGAGATAACGGTCAACGCGGATGTTGGCCACAGCAATTTCACAATCAACTTCGTACTACTTCGATAATCCTTCGATATCTTTGGAATCCTTGAGTCCAACGAAACGATCAAGGTTTCGCTGGACTCGCAACAAAATTCTCTAAGGTGGCGTCGGAGCATCTTTCCCCCGAAGCTTACAAGGGGATAACCCAGATAAGTACAATAATTCACAAAATGTAAGCTTTTGTTAGTTGTCAACCTAGATGCACTTGGAAAATAGTCGATTTGGAAAATAGTCGATATATCTGCAATTCTTCGGCCGAGCGATACGATCGGGGTGTCGCCGGACTTGCCACAATAGGGCAATTTATTTGTGTAAGTCCAAGCAATGGGTAAAAACCTTCCTTCCTTGGAATTCATATTTCCAAAAAGGTTACTTCTTTTACTCATCCACTTATACCATAAAACATTCATCACTTAAATGCTCGGTCAATTCCTAAACAACTCATTCCAAATCTACATCTTTTTCGGGTACACCAACATCAAGTTGTACTACACTCTACACTGCACCTGTCAAATAAATTATTTTAATAAAATGACATTAGGTAGCAAATATTCGAACCGGAAAAAATACTGCAAAACTGGCGAATATTCGCGTTGGTGTGGGCATCTCCATACAACGCAGTGTGTTACAATTTTGACGCCGCGGAAAAATTCGCCGCGAATATTCGCTGACGCGCCGGTGTGGGCATCACTTTAGTCATCATGCCGTGTTGCTGACTTCCGTCTAGCTTATAATTTTTGAAGTTCCTTGTGGATACTGCACACAAATTCGCGTTAGGAATTGAGCTAAATAATGGTTCACTTCGCCGTGTTGGTGCTCAACTCATTTTGCAATATCAGAGATGAGCGAGTGAGTCCATCAACCGGTTACATCTTCATCCCACCGCAGTTGCCACTGTCTCATGCTTTCCTGTCTTTCCAACCTTTTTCATCTTTCCAAATCTGCTGGCGTGTTATTACGTTGACTGCCAGACAATGTGCTTGTCTCCTCAACCAGAATTCCTATTGGGCACATTCCAGCAACAACGTAAGCAGCTTCGTGCGAAGTTGTTTGGTACGCAGAACACACTCTCAATGCGCACCTGCTTAAGCTTGAACTTAATTTCTGGGTGTTCGCAGAGGAGTTTAGTGAAACAGCCCAAACCGGTGAGGTATACATTAGTATGGAGTAACAAGTATGGCCAGCAATAATGTCCTGCTTGTCTATATCCGGCGTAATCCTTGCTAAAGTCACGGTGGCTACCGCTGCTTTTTCACATACAAACTTCAAATGCTCTCCAAAGTTCATTCTCGAATCTATCATAACCCCCAAATACCTAATGGCTTTTTGGATATGATATTGCTTGATATTGCTACTCCGATTTTTAGAGAGCACCTTTTCCTGTGTTTAGTGATAAGAACAGCCTCGGGTTTTTTGGTCAGCAAGTTCGAGGCCAGCCCTTAATAGCCAGAGCTTTATTTTTGTAATCGCTCCCTTGGTGTAGATTTCGACGCACTCCAGCCTCTGCTTTGTTAAAAGCAGTGCCTGATTTTTTTTAACCTTTTTATACTCCTAACTTCATCAATGTTCCTAAAACTAACTTCCATATCCCGTAAAAATCGTAAAAGTTTTGAAATCAAATAATCGCTCGGTACCCAAATTTTAGTCTCAATTCAATGATTAGCCACATATACACATTTTTTTCTATCGACTTTGTTCGTAATTCAGGATGGAATGCGTCAAGTCAATTAATTCATCTATTCTCTAATGCAAATTGACTGATACTTGAGAATTCAATACAATTAATTTTACACACAATTTAAATCCATTGCTTAAGTAAATAAAACGTATTTCTCTCGTTTCAGGTTGTTTCTGTTCCGCGTGCATATTTATGCTATACACGCGATATCTGGTGATAGTCTATATGTTCATTATATCAGTAGGTTTAATATTTTTATCATACTGGAGCAACGTATCAGCTCTTGCGCTCATCGAGAATGGACCGTGTCTGCTGGAGGATATTCTGTCGTTGAATATGTCACGGCTACTCGATCCGGGAGGTGTGGCCGTCTTAATTTTTCCGCACTTGATTGCACAATGGCTAATGGGCTTGCTGTTTGCATATATCCATTTGGGACCAAGGTAAAAACGACAATATATCCGCAAATTTGAAAACTATCATATTAAGAATGTACTTTCTATTTTTTCAGATATGCACCGCTACAAAAAATCCTGCCGTTGTGTTTTCTGATGCCATTGCTGCTGGCCATGCTACCCTTACCACATGTCGTGCTAAAGCATTCTCCGGCATTTGCGGCCATTGTACCTCTAGTCTTAACAAAAATTTCACTATGGAGCAGCTCCATGGATGTGGGGAAAACCGTTTATAATGGCTATCATTATGCCAGAAATTTTGCAACAAATTTCGGATTGTCGGCGCTTGTGGAGAACGAATGGCAACGTTTGAACGTGCCGTCGGTATTGCGAGCGTTTTGGACGATACGGTAAGTGATTTTATACTTTTTGGTGCCGTCGATTTAAAAGCAACAAAACTCTTGACGACTAGTCCTATTTTGATTTTTTTATTCAAAAATATTAAAATATGAATAGCAATTAAAGTTACAAGCATTATTCCTACGATCTAAAATATGTGAAATTATGGTTGTTTGTAGTTTTAGGTAATTACCAATTCTGTTTTTTTTTTTTAGATTATTCGAACAGCTCATCTCCACACTTGCCACCAGCGATGCTCCACTAAATTTCCTTATGACAATACAAAATTTACTTGTGAGCGGTTGCGAAACATTGACAGCAGTCTTGGGAATGACCAGCATCATATCCATAATTTGTCACTACATTGGCAAGATGTTTCAATTCTTTCTATCCGAAGATTACGACGAGGACAAATCAATTGGAACTGTTTCGGCAATTCTTTTCTACATACTAGCACTACAGACGGGACTCACGTCACTCAGTCCGGAGAAACGGTTTATTCGTTTATGTCGGAATTTGTGCCTTCTCGTCACCGCACTGTTGCACTTTTTGCATAATATCGTTTCACCCATTCTGATGTCTTTGAGTGCAGCCCGTAACCCATCGCGCAAGAGACATGCACGGGCACTGATTGTTTGTGCATTTTTGCTGATTGCACCGATGGCACTGTTGGCTGTGTTATGGTCAAGACATTCGCCATCGACATGGCTGCTGGCTGTGACGGCTTTTTCGGTGGAGGTGATTGTGAAGGTGGGTAAAGGACGATTAAGGGTGTACTGAATGAATCTTATCTTTTTGTTAGTTTCTTATACAATTGCCAATTTCAAGCCGGTCTGTATAAACATTTTATAACTCTTTCTATTGTTAATGCGCTAAAATGAAAATTATCTATTTTGAAGACGAACAGTGGAAAAGGCAGAGCTGGCATTTTGCAAGGCGATAGTCACTTTAATTTTTTGATACCATCTAACTCTGGTACTGGCATATATTATGAACGTGAAATTGCTATGTATCGCTTAAGATCGACTATCTTTGACGATTCGCATTCATTCCAGGTTCATATTATTTTGCCAGATTTACCGTTAGACGATATGTGTCAAATAAATAAAAATATCTGTCGCCAATCGCCTTACAGAATTTCAACTCAGCTTAACTCCGTCTCCTTCAATGTTCAAGTTTAATCCTATTTTGTTACAAATTCATCTTTTTTAGGTACTCGTGAGCTTAGCAACGTACACTCTATTTTTACTTGATGCCCGACGACAAACGTTCTGGGAGAAATTGGACGATTACGTGTATTATATTCGTGCCGTGGGCAATTCGGTGGAATTCTTTTTTGGTATCTTTCTGTTCTTCAATGGCGCATGGATTTTAGTATTTGAATCGGGTAAGAAATGTTTTTAATTCAAACTCCAATGGAGTCTTTGTCACGTTTGTCTGAAATATGATTGCGGGTATGTTCTTGTATGGTGAAAGTGATTATTATTATGATATTTCCTGTTAGTTTTTGTTATTCTTTTATGCACAGTATTCTTTTCATTTTTATTGATATATGGTTGGGTTTTCCTTTGCATTTGATAAAGAACAGGGATTTCGCATTGTACGCTGCCGCCGTATTTTCTTACTTATCAGATCAGTTTCAATCTTACGCGGAGCTTGTTCATGAAGCTAATTCCAGCGTAAATTTTTCACTTTTTCTGGATCCTGTCCTTTTATTGTTAATCCTAGGTTATCACGGACTGTGGGATTTTCTAGGTGGTTTGTTTCGGGCCGTATCTTCCTCATTCATCATTGTGAGGTATTTCACATAAGTTCTCAATTTGTTGCTTTGTTTTATATGCCGTGTAAGGCAACGACAGTGATTGTAACTCATGACATGAAAACTATCAACAACAAATTCTTAAATTATTCGTTTCGAAACCTTACTTAATTGGCTTCTCATTTTTAAGAAATGAACTTCTGACTCCTAAACTCCTCCCTAAACGTTTTGGATCCGCATATTTATTTACCTTTCCTAAAGTGTCGTTCAGTGGAATTTCTTTATTATTTATTTTTGACTCTTCCTGCTTCATCGTACATGCGTATTTTGTGAGAGGTCTAAATCTAATAATTTTTAGTTTGTACTGATAAGCCTCTCCAACGATCTCTTCAGTTTTCAATGATTTGATTCCTTATTCTGATTCTTCTTATTATTTTTTCTTTTTCTCCTATTTCGTTCTTTGTTTTTCTTTATTGTTCCGGTTATTGTTTTTTTCTGTTATTATTATGTGTGCATGATTTTTTTTTGTTTTGTTTGATTGGAATGTATGAATCAATTTGATAGTGCGAAATGCTGCAGGCGGTGCAATCAGGGCGCTGATGATGTGTATTCATGCTTATTTCAATATATGGTGCGAGGCACGTGCTGGATGGTCGGTGTTTATGAAACGTCGAACGGCTGTACATAAGATCTCATCACTACCCGAAGCGACACCGAATCAATTGGAAGCGTTCGATGATGTGTGTGCAATATGCTATCAGGTAAGATATGCCATTTATTTATCTATTTATGTATTCTCTCTCTTCATTACCGTAACTCCTAGTGGAGCATGGTGATGACTACACACGGTAGTCATCAACGTTACAAAGACAACTGAATTCGGAGTGTGATATGGTTGTCAGCCATACCACTTCCTAGTCGCATTGTTAGTTTATTATTCTATACGATAAGAATATTTCTATCATCTTCTTCTGAATAATAAACTTGCGACGAGTCGTGCCGAGTTTGGAAACTCATTTCTCTATGAATGTCTATTTCACAGAGTGGCGACCGAACGATCACGATTTATGTATTAGTGAACTTAAAATTTTATCGAGTTAAGCGTAAAATGTATAGATATAAATTGCCGCTGTCAACGAATGTTTGGTCATGACTCTTGTGAACACTGTGTAAAAGAAAACGATTGAAATTAACTCACTAATAGAAAATAAAATTATGTAGACCTGAGCTAAATTAAGGGCTTGGTATATGGCTAGGGTCTCTGGAAGAGATTTGGGGTATAGAGCAGAGCAGGTGTTTCCGGTGTTAGGTGTACAAAGCGGATGTAGTCTCTGTACAGCCAAATAAAAAAATATTGATGGCACAGAGCAGGTCCAGGTACAAGACAGTCGTTATTAATGCCCTATGCTTCACATAAGGTTCAGTGAATATTAAGTGATCTGTTAGCTGGTTACAATTTTCGCTGTATTGCGTAAATTTTCATTTACTACGCTGTGCTCATAAGCAAAAATTATAATTTATTGCCAGTAGTTAGATTCAGCAGCATTTATCTTCTAGCTGCCACTATTAATGTGATTTGTTTTCATTCGAACAAATTACGGTAGATTTACTCTGAAAGATGTAAAATAGTCATTTCAATTTTCAGTTTAAAAAAAGTGCGAGACAATTTTGGCTGGGAGGACGGTGTAATTCTTCTCGTCGCACCATCTTAATTGAAGGGCACTGTCAAGTTATAGTTTGGCAGCCATCCCGAATTACATTTATCCTGGTCAATGCCGTCGATTTAGAGTATAACTCTACGAAGGACCTGACCCAGAGCGCGTCCACAATTAATCAAAAACAGCAGTTCCTGTCGCGGCCGGGCCCTTGTCCCGGAACCACCCGTGCATCTTTTGCATAGCCAAGAGCCACAAAACCCCCTCGACACTGGTGGGGAAACACAATGCACATTTATTCATTCGGTTTCACCCGATTGGAGCAACTCAAGCGGCATCGAAACAAATCCTGGATGTGCTGCGTTTGTGGTAAGAGGATCTACACAAGTATACAATCGTCCGTGCAATTTTCGTGCTACAAAGAATGGTCCCACTTTAAGAACTGTTCGGGGCTCAACAACGCTGATCTACGATCAACACCTTTACAGCACCGAACTGTAGAATCCGCGGTCAACAGTCTCAACAACACGCTAATCAGGGTCAACAATCGTCACTTGTCACCCCGCAGTTTCTGCCCACCCGGAAACTGCACAACATACTCTCACGCTAGCACCGCTAGCGAAGCCCCATCAAATCGGAAGGAAAGGTAGCCATAAAGTTCGGTGATAAGACTTATAGCAACAACGACACGAATTTAACCAGCAATTCGTCGAACATTTCGAAAAGGACATAATCAAGCGCATAATTACCAGAGCTATCGGTAACAGCATAGCAGACCAGCATTTTAATGTTACCACCAATGAAGTGATGCTTGCAATAGAAAACGCCAAAAATTCCAAATTCTGCATCACCCCTATACTCAAATAGGTAAAGACCACACGCTTGGAGAGTGATACCGTCCAATAACGCTTCTGTCTCCTCTGGCCGAAATACTTGATGCGCTATTATTTCCGAAACTCCTAGAGCATATCCACCTTACAAATCACAGTACCACCTCCGCTCTTTATTTTGTCACATCCACCATATTTAATGGACTCAACCAGCCGAAGTAATGCTCTCGATCTGTCAAAAGCGTTTGACAGAGTCAATACGCTACTGCTGACTGATCTCCGAACTACCATTCAGCCTCACATATATAAATGGATCGCAAGTTAATTGCCGGTCGTCAATCCTGCACAGAGTTTAGAAGCCAGAAGTCTAAGCTCAGCAAAATTAAACAAGGCGTCCCCAGGGTGAAGTTCTATCGGCAACCCTTTTCAACTTCTACATGTTAAGATATCATCACAGGATCACCTACATAAGAAGACAAAAAGATGACTTTGAGGCGTCACAATGAGCTTCTTACCAAGCAATATTTAGTCAGATGTTATCGAACTAACCACTAAGTTCATCGAGCTACCTACACCAACTAGTGTTCACAAGGCCGAACGAAATATTCCGAACGTCATTGCCAAAGCAGCGGCACGTTATATTCCCGCAGGACGTATCCCAAAAGTTCGACCTAACTTCCCTACCAGGGCCGCCAGATTAGCCGATGAACGAGATAACATCAGACGCGCCACACCCTGATGATCCCAGAATTCAGGAGCTTAAAATCAATCGACAAGTGAAAGACTATCGGAAGGCGAAATGGAATGAGCACCTCAATGAAGGTGTCAGTAAACTATGGTCTACTGTCCGCGCCCTATCCAATCCTAGGAAAGAAAAGGGCAATAATGCCATCAAATTTGGCCATAAGAGCACCAGCGATCTCCTTCAGTGCGCAAGCCTGTTAAATTAACAATTCATTGAACATCCCAAGTCCGACAGCTTAAAGCCTTAAATTAGAAGACGGATTCGCAGTAGAAATGTTGACACATTAAAACCAGGTTAAAAAAAGTCATTGAGAATGCTAAAAACTACAAGGCCCTCGGACCCGATGGCATTTCGATGGCCATGTTGAAACATCTCGACCTTCCAGCCATTGAGTATCTCACGGCAGCCTTTAACTTGTCGATCTCTACGCTTGCCATCTCTGAAATCTGGAAAACAGGACGGATTGTCCCCTGTCTCAGGCCAGGGAAGATCGCTGGTCTCGGCGAATCCTACCGACCCACAACAATACTGTCTCTTGTCGCAAAGACGCTGGAGGCCCTTATTCACCCCACTCTTGTTAAGCATGCTAAGCTAGAACCCCACCAGCATGGCTTCAGGAAAATGCATAGTACCACCACTGCCCTCGATGCGATCACCACACGCATCCGTGACGGGCTAAACCAGCGACGACCTTGCCACAGATCGATTCTTGTGGCAATTGACCTAACGAATGCATTTGACAATGTCAATCACTCGATGCTTCTCGCGAACCTGCTGAATATGCATATCCCTGCTCAAGAGATCCGTTGGATTGCCAATTATCTAGCTGGTCGGTATTCCTTCACTGAGTTTCGAGGCAAACGTTTTAAGCTAAGGAAAATCAAATTATGAGTTCCACAGGGTGGGGTACTCTCCCCCACTCTGTTCAACATCTACATATCCGGCCTTCCTACACCACCGGAAGGAATCGAGGTGATCTCCTACACAGACGATGGCACCGTACTCGCCACAGAGGAGGATAAGGATGAAATGCGCCTCCAAATTAATCGCTATCTTGCGCGATTACAGGCTTTCTTCCAAAGCCGAAACCTCACCATCTCCGCGTCTAAATCTTTTGCGACATTTCTTACCACCTGGTCGGGGGATTGTCGGTGGGAGGTTGATGTACGTATTGGCAACAATCCAATTCCTACTGTTGCTAATCCTAAAATTCTCGGGCTCCACTTAGAGAGAATGATGACGTCAGCTCATCACGGGGCATCCGTTTGCGAAAAGATGCGCAGTAGGAACAAAATACTAAAAGCAATAGCTGGGGTCAAGATAAAGAAACCATGCTAGTCACTTACGAAGCAGCCGGTAATTATGCAGCCCCAGTTTGGTCACCTAGTTTATGTGATGCAAACTGGTCCAAAATTCAGGTCTGCCAAAATGCTGCTCTACGCACAGCCACAGGTTGCCTCCTGATGCCCAGGATCACTTACATCAAGAGACACAGTTGATGCCAAGACGTGACCACAATCTCCTATTCTCAAAACAGTATCTTGTTGGTTGCTACCGTGAGGATCATCCCAACCACAGTCTCACGGGCCGAACTCCTCCACCACAACATGTCAGGCGTGGTTTACGAGACCTAGAGAGCGAGGTCCAGGGATACAAACGAGACCCTTACGATGAAGATGCATACGCAGATATTCACACTGTAGAAGTGAGTCGTTGAAATGAAAATGTTACGCATGTCAGTTGGTGTAACGAAAAGGGACCACATCAAGAGTAGCTACATCCGAGGCAGCTTGTCCATAGACCAACCAATCACCGAAAAGCTCGAAGACCGACAAATGGATTGGTATTGCCATGTTCAACGGCGTCCGCCTGAGAACCCAGCAAAGAAAGCGATATCAATGGATGTTCCACTTGATGGACCCAAGGCCAGAGGCAGACCGAAGAACACCTGAATGTGTCAAATGAAAAAGCAACAACAACGCATTGGTCTCTGCGATGACACGATCCAAGATAGAGCTGCCTGTAGAAATATGCTGCGATATTATCGCCAAAACAGGCGATGTGCCTACACTGCAGGTCGAGCAACGCGAAACCATGGAGCGGTATAAAGAACGAGGCAAGGAAGAAGAAGAAGAAGAAGTGAGTCGTTCTATCGCGGGTTTAGGTGCGAATAGAGTCCTATCAGTGTGTCCACCACCTATCTCGCCTGAGTAGATAAGGCTCCCGAGAGCCACCAGAGCGACATTAGCTAAACTTCGGTCGGGCTTTTGTTCGCGCGTCAATTCGTGCCTTTCTCGCATAAGCCCGAACATCCAAAACATTTGTCCAAACTGCGCAGGCGCTCCTCAAGATGTGGATCATTTTTTTCAATGCCCAGCTGCGCCCACTGACCTAACCCTATCTCACTGTGGGAAAACCCTTTCGCAGCAGCTATGTTTTTGTCCCTTGACATCACGGACGAAAGCATCGACGAACCATAACTCGAATCCACATAGATGCACAGCGGTTGCACATCTTACTGTACCACTAAAAGAAGAAGAACTAACCACCCGAACAACCAACCTATGGACAAAACACCTCCTCTGCGTCGAATTAGACGCTCAAACAGGGACAAAAAGCGTGAAGTCCAGCAATATAAAAAAGTTCCCTTCTCCGACTACACGGCGCGGCGGCTATTGCAAACATCCATACACAAGAGGTTCTAAAGGCTACTCGTATTCTCGCAAACAATCGCGTACTTGGCACCAAACCACCAACCATCTCTCCTGATGAGCAACAATTACCTAGAGCCACCCGAACTACTTTGGCTCAACTCCGACCCGGATGATCGCCGCGACTAAACTCCTATCTATCACGCAAAGATCACACGATGTGGACCAACTTTTCGGTTGTCCGGCTGCTCCCATGGAATTAACACCTCTTGCGTTATGGTTACAACAACCAATTCAAGCAGTCTGCGTTTTGAATCTCGAGCTCGGGGATGAGATGCCCACCATCATCGAATGAATTATGTGCAATTATTTGAAATGTTTCTCCGTTTGTGCCACTAAAACAACAACAACGACAACCATCGCAGATAGACACAACCATTGTGAATGGGCCAATAGGGAGACAAGAGAGCCCCACCTTCCAGTTCGCCTGAGGAGACTCCCGAAAGCCATAAGAGCGACACTTCCTCGTCTCAAGTCAGACTCCTGTTCGCGTCTCAACTCTTACCTATCTCGAATAGATCCGGACATCCGGAACATTTGTCCGGGCTGTGGTGGTACTTATGATGTGGACCACCTGTTTCGATGCCCCGCTGCATCCACTAACCTCACTCCGACGGAATTATGGGACAACCCGATTTATCTTATGAGACAATAGGCGAGAATGACGACGGAACTTAAGAGCACCGTTTAACATATCGGCTTGTATCCAATTGTAGCTTAATGCTGAAACCTAGTGCAACTTGGGATAGTTTGGTTTTCTGAAGATTGGTTTTGGAGTATTTTTCCATAATACTACGACTCAATTTGTGTTGAACTTTTTATGTAATCACTAACAAAGTCGAAACACTTTCTATTCATTCGTAATTGAACGTAGTCTTAACTGTAACATGAACATTTCAGGAAATGGCTTCAGCAAAAATCACAAGATGTAAGCACTTCTTCCACGGCGTATGTCTGCGAAAGTGGCTTTACGTTCAGGATCGATGCCCGCTGTGCCACGAAATCATGATGTATCAGGACGGGAAGTCCGGCGAAAAGGACGGACAATCTGCTGATAATAGAGCAATAGATAATTCAAATCGCCGTGTAAATGGAAATGTAAGTAACCACTTCCTTATACCCGTTGTAATTTAACTAATTCCTACTCTCGTTTCAGACGGCTAACTTACCATCGGCATCCAATCAAGATGCTAGCAGTAGTTCACAAACAACTAGTAATAGCAGTAGTAGTAATAGTAGTCCAAGTAGTATCGAGTTTAGAATATCAACCAATACCACTCAACTCCTCACAGCTGAAAGCGATTTAGTTGGCAATCAAGTCGAATGAATTTGACGCGGAAACGAAAAAAATACAAAATGTAAAACAACAAGTAGAAAAAACAGATTATATACATATATAGTTATTTTTTTTATATATACAATTCGATATGTATTTACATGCTATTTAATATATTGTGGTGGAAATTTGTGAAAATACACATACACACACAAACCGAAGAAGAAGATAAAAATCAGCATAATACTTTCACACGAGATTATTTCTTTTTCCCCCACAATAATTTTTATAAATACAAGTACTTACGACCAGGCTGCGGGTGGAAAGGAAATAAAAAATATACATTACGAGACTATATTACAGTGAAATTCTATATGTATGTATATGCAAAAAAAAACTGTGAATATTTTTTAAAAATGTTTTTTGATTCTCAAATTCCCAAACGAAAATTAGTTGAATGTTATATATAGATTTCGACAAAGATAGAGAACGGGTAAATGTCATGGGAAAAATTCAAAATTCAACGGCAAGACGGCAATATAAAAAAATGTATTCGATCGAGTGTTCGCAAAAAATCAATGAATTAAGAGCAAATATAAAATGAAAAGCGAGAAAAAACATACTTTATATATAAGTGCGGAAGGGATGTTCAAAGTCAAGTCTGATGATATTCTACATAGTAAATTATTTAAACGTAATTAAAAGATGAAAGGAAATACAAGACACAGACATAATTTTTAAGATGTTTCTGATGTTTCTGTCCAATATATATACACATATATATATTTTTAATAAGTGAATTAAAAAAAAAACATGAAATGGTTTAAAGCTGAACAACTGCGTTTTATTTGAGCCGCTTCGCTTTTCCCGTTAATTGTTCCGAAGTTGATTTGTTGTATTCTTAAGAAAAGTCCTTCTAATTCATCGAAATGAAAGGGACACAAAAAAAAGTAAATGAAGACCAGGGTGTGGAAAGACATCTTCCCCTTCAAATGAACCGCCGATTAAAATTTCCTCACTAACAGATATTTTCAATTTAATTCAACAATTTTCATATTAACAATTTTCCATAATTTCCTAATTAAATATCAAATCATTGTAATTTCTCAGTAAATGGTAGCCAGATACACGACAACATGTCGTTGTTCGGACAACCGTTGTTCGATCAGCACGTTCAAAGTTAGCTTTGACTGTCTCGTAATATCGGCCGTCGCTGAAATTAAAGAATTATTTATAAATACTGCTCTCAATTATTTTAACTGAAAATTTAATTTACCTTAGCACCATGCATTTCAATTTAAGGCACTTAACACGGAGTAAATCAATGGCTTTTTGACTCTTGTCCGAAAATCGAAGATTGTCCGGATCCCATCTAATATAAAAACAGAAAATCTAATTGCATTCCACGAAACTTTCAAGCATGATAAACCAACCGTAATTCAAGTCTTTCCAAAACTGGACAATCGGACGCAATCGCATCCATCAACTGATCGACGTGAATGTTGACACCCAACTTTTCGGATGTGCCCATTACGAGAATTCTTAACAAAAAAAAAGATAAATGTTCAAAAATTCTTTGAAAAAAAATGGTTAAACCTACTTGGCATTCACGACAATCGGAAGTATACTCATCCAAAGTTGATCCGTACATTGTGGCATTCCGGACAAAATAAGCGCGTGCAATTGCCCACCGTAACGCGATATGAACTTTGTCAGAGCATCGTCTGATAAATTATCCGAAGAGTCCAAGTCCAATGCAATCAACGACCTGTTTGGCAAAAAAGTAAAATTCAATCACAAAACCATTCACACAAAGATTACAAAACTTTTTCTCTCTCTCTCTCTCTCTTTCAAATCGTATGGCAAAATTTAGCACACCTCGGATTTCCCATATCCATCCATGCCTTCAAAACGGAATCGTTGAAACCGTTGATTTGACCGGCCGATAAAAATCGTAGATTTGGTATACGTGTCAATAGATCAATAAGACATTCGCTGGACAGATCTGTTGCGGTAATATCCAATTCTTGTAGGGCACATTTGTCCCAATCGGCTTGCATAACATATTCCGATTTCAAGCTGGTGCCATTCATCAGCAGACAGGTGAGTCGTTTGGAGCGCTGAATGAGTGTTTTTAGTGTTGAGCCGGTCACCTTATTGCAAAAGTTGACAGCCAAACATTCGAGTTGTATGCAATTCGAGCTGAATGCATCAATATGGGAATCGTCAATGAAATTTATACCATACAAGTTGATGACACGCAAATTGGGTGTGGCCGATTTCAATTTGTGTACGTTGATAACTTCGTAGATTTCTTCCTCTTCTTCTTCGCATTTTTCATAGGTGCCGATGAGGTGGAGTACCTGTAAAAGTGAATTCAGAGTTGATTTTTAAATTTTCATGATTCCCTTCGGGTAGTGATGGTTTAATGAACGATGAATGAAATGACGCAGGACAGAGTATAACGATGTAACTGCTAACAAACAAACAAACCTTGTCAGCTCTTCAGTTGTTCAAGTGTGATTATATACGAAGGTTTCTGCAGTAAATATTCGGGCTCAAACAAAAATATTGATAATTACGAAAGCAAGGACTGACGAAAATGACAAACACATTGTCTGGTATAGATGACCTTATTGCTTTTATTCGCAGTAGGTCCGATAAGGCTTGGTACATACTATCCTCATCGCCCGAAGGCGGTATCTCAGAAGACAGCGTGGGTAATATTCTGTATGAAATTTTGAAAATTAGAGCAAGCTGTCATGATACCACTTCACAGCAGTCGTAGAAAGAGTTTCTGCGTCGTTTCGTGATCGTCGATGAAACATGAATCCACTGAAACAGTCGAAACAGTAAACTTCACTCGGCGAATGTGCTCCCAAGAAGGCATTAACGGTCTCATCGAAAAGCCGACGCCCATCGTTTTCTGCGATTCATTTAGAAGGGCAAAAATGACGAATGTTTAGACCGATTCTATATTTCGACAAGAAAAAGTGTTTCTCATCAAATTGGTTGAAATGAGCCACACGATTTTTATCGGCTGCTCCATCCCTCGTATTTAACGCTGGTTCGTGCGACTTCTTTTTCTTTCCAAATTTGAAAAAAATCATCGGAGCAGAAGTTTAAGTTGAATGGGGAAGGGGAAAACTCATACGAGTTACCGAAATTGGAGCAACCACATCGCTGGTTTCAGTGTTTTCGAGCTAAGAGTAGGTAGGTACTAACATCGTCAATTCACGTGAAATCCATGCAAATACTGTCAAAATTTTTATAGTCGTGGAATCCAATTCGCCTGGTGGTACTCACTTCATATGAAACTCCAAACGGCGGTTTTTGACATTTCGCGAGCGAAAACAATGCAGTTACACTTTATTTCACAGGGAAAGAAAACGGATCAGGGAATCCACTCTCTGCAGCTCTCTTTCAAGTTCGAAAAAAGATACTCCGCCGACATTGCAAGCTTCATATCAAAGATGGAGGAAATTGCGAAACAGCTGGCCGATCTCAATTCTAAAATTCCTGAGACGATGATCATGACGAAAATTTTGATGGCCCTATCGCCATCTTTTAATCACTTTAACTCAGCGTGGGAAAGCACGACGACATCAGATCGAAATTTAGCAAATTTGCGGACCCGGCTGATAGAAGAAAAACGAATGCAATCTCAATCAACAAGCGACGAAAGCGGGGCACTATTTGCAAAGATGGGAAAGAAGAAAGTCAAGGATACCAGACAGGAAACCAGGTACTTGTTTCTTGTGTGGTAAAGATTCCCATTTGAAGAGAGATTGTCCCCAAGGAACCCGAAACTTTAATTGTAATGCAAAAATAGGGGCAGAGCGATTGAAGGCTCTTATTGGCGAATCCACCTTCAATGGCAAGGACATGTGGCTCCTCAATTCAGGCGCGACCGAACACATGTTGAATAGGCGCGAATGGTTCAAAGATTTAGAACAATTGCCCGGAGTTCATCCAGGGCGAATCGGAGATGGTACGCGCATCAGTGCAGTTGGCAGAGGTAGCATTGAAGTCATGGCGTTTAATGGGGAAAAATGGCTTCCCACGACTCTATTAAAAGTTTTATATGTGCCAAAACTTCTTGTGAACTTGTTTTCATAGGGCCGCACATGCGGTAAAGGTTGCGTCCTAATTTGCGATGATATGTGTCAATTTGTCGACAAAGCTGATGGTGAGGTAGTTGCTGTCGGTGTCAGTGAAAATGAACTTATTAAAATGCTAATTAAAGTCCATCTTGAAAGTGCTAACGTGGCGGTTAAATTGGCACAAAAGGCGAGCACATAAAAATATCACGCGCATATACGTATGTATAAGACGTTTCCTTAACATTCGTAGTATCCCTTATTGCCCTTATTTGAATGGACGTATGTGGTTACATGAATACTACATCACTCGGTAGTGCTGTTTATTTTTTATTATTAAAGCCTAGTACTGACCACAAGAGTGAAATTTTTCGCCGCTGCGATTTTTTCAATGAAAATGTATTCTTACTATCGTGGAATATGTAGGCATTGCTGGGGAATTCCATAAGCTACAATCCGAAAACAGTTCCATAATTTTTCTCGACGATTTTATGAATTTTTTTCCGATTCCCCGGTTATATCATCGTGAAATGTCAAATGACTGGGGAATCGAAAAATACATAAAATGGCAGAGGAGAATTATGGAACTGGTCTCGGATTGTAGCTTATGGAATTCCCCACCGTTTGTGACATATTCCACGACAGTAAGTATCCTTTTTTATTGATAGAATCCCTGGTCGAAAAATTTCACTCTCGATCTTAATTGAGCCCTTAAAAGACGATTTTTCTCATTTTCGGACAGTTTATTTCCTAAAAATAAATCGCAAGTTGCAGATAAGGAGACTCCTCTATGCGTCCACAATTTGGATATGTGCTTATGGGCTGAAGCTGTGAAGTTTGATGTAAAATCCACAAAGTGTGTTTTGGTTGGTTTTCGTGATGATGGCTACCGTGTTTTTGATCCGAAGACTAGACGAGTTCACGTGTTAAGAGATTTAAGTTTTGGTAAAATGGAAAACGATAATTTAGGCCAGAATCATATGAAGAAAAAAAAAGAAGAAGCAAACAGTTCATAAGCAAAGTATCGCAAAAGGTGAAGTGCATACTGCGAGCGATAATAGTATTATTATGCCAATAATAAATATTAAATACAAAAAAATCAGGCGCGACAATCCAGCATTGGACTAAGGCCGCAGGATGTGTTAGTGAAAGCTGACCAGACTTCCGAAGGCTCAATGCTGTACACATACTTGCGGAATTAAGTTTTCAGACAAATCCTCAACGATACTACTAATTTCGGGTAATTTCGTAAGACTTCCTACAGGCTCCAAAATTTGAAATGAAATATTTGCATATAACAATGAAGTCTGTTTTCTCAAAGCCGTGTAAAGGGGCAAAAGCGGCACGACGCGGGCACCGAATACGCGATCTTAAGCATACTTTGCATACTTCTTCACTCAAACAACAGTTAGTAATGCTTTAATTTTGTAAGTAAGGTAAATTTATACCTATGCGCAATAGAGTTTCGCTAAACATTATAAAGGAGAAAATGTCCTATATTGAGAATGTTTGCGTAATCCTAGGCTTGCTGCTTCGTATACTGATACCATGCCCCACGATAATAATTGTACATGAACAGTGGGAGAGGATGCATGTGCTTCAATTGGGCAACGCCGAAAATAGTTTCCACAGTTAACATAACAGTCTAAATTCTAATTTCTAATAATGTCTAAATTTCTGAAACTGAGCCTCGGAACACTCCTAAAACAAAATCCTGGCTTCGCCCCTGCCTCATATTATCGTATATGTGGTGAACCTTGAGGTTATGTTGTACCACAGATAAGATAAAACTATAGTTATTAATATGTGGTTGTACTAAACTAGACTCATAAGAGCCCTAAAGTCCTCAATGTTTCCCTTGAAACTTCCACCAAATATGGGTACGGTGCTCTGCGAGACTTTGCTTACGAATTTCCGAGTTATGGACAATTTTCAATTAGAAACAAAGAACTGCGATTTGGGCCGCTGTAACTTATGAACGCTAATACGTAGAACCTTGAAATTATAAGAAAATGTGAGCACCAAGTAGCTCTACAAGCGTGCCAAATTTCAAAAAGATCGGTCAAAGCTTTTCCGAGGTATCGAAAATGCACGATTGTCAAACATAAAAGTGTTATTATCTAGCTTAATATCGATCGTATGGTGGTCAAACTTGACAGGCTAAAAGCAAACAAGACTGTTAACAGTCCTCACCAGCTTATTATATAGTGCTGTGGTTGACAAACTTTTTAGCCAGAAGAGCCAAATTTGAGAATTTACCCTTTAGTATTAATTTAAAGAGCCAAATTGTTTTTTTTTTGCATAACGGCACGTATTATCTGGGGAAAGCTGTAGGACTAGGAGTTTGTAGAGCTTCAAGATGAACTTTTCGAAATATAACAGTGTAAAGGAGCCATAGAATTTCCCTATGAAACATGTATGACTCAATATAATATAATGGTAAGTTCTAGTATGATAATTTTAAGTGTCGAAATTCTAAAGCACCATTGATCTTTGATCAGCATTCGATTCCATGTAATTTTAAATGGAAATTTCCTAAATCCCAAAGGAAGGACATTTTCGCGCTGGATAATTTGAAATCGGTTAGAGGAGTGATCAGAATTTTTTAGTTTATGTTCTATCTGAAAACACTACCCTTGCTGACTGACCAAAATTGCACCAAGTATCACAAATAAAAAATTTTTGTTACAAGACGTAATCGCGGGTCAGATCACATAAATATGCTGCTGCAAATATACCTAGCATACTGGTCTTCATATCAGGAAAAATTACATGATGCTTTACAGGTCCTCAATCCTGGCAACTTAAACTTCATGGATGAATTCGTAACGGAGCATGAAAGAGGAGCTGGAGTTTTAGAACCCAACACCGGGACTCGATGGCCAGCTCGAAGCTTTTCGAAAGTTACAGCCGTTCAAAGATGCGACCCAAAACCAATAATATAAAATAAAATTCCGTAGGCGGTATCAAGGGCAATGGAGGTCTTTTTCTTCGATTTTTTTTTTATAGAGCGGGGATTCCTTGATTCTGCGAAAAACAGATAGTGAAATATGGGCTATGACTTTTATAGTAGTATGGTCATTCAGGGCTATTCATTTTAAGCAGATAACGGTAAATATTGTTTTTTTTTTTAATAATTTGTGCCAGAGTTTGAAAATGCTTTGAGTCATTAACGCACGCTAAATGAGTCAAAGAGCCGCAAGTGCCTCCCGAGACGTCCTTTGTCGACCGCTGATGTAGTCAATTAGGTTTCATTGTGTTGCATTGGGAATGCTGTACATTTTGCTGTGCATTTTCCAATGCTGTACGACAGGCCAAAATGCTGTACTGTAGAGCAAAATGCTGTACGTCTGGTCAGCTTATGTTAGTGACATCCTATTTCCAAGATCTTATCTGCTTTTTGTTGAGGTAATGAGATCAGCATCACGCTCAGCAGTGTTATTTATCCCCATAAATGGGTACTCGTTTAACGTCTGAGTGAGATTATAGTCCGTCACAAGCTCGTGAGTTCGAAAAACACCAATGACAATAATATTGAATGAATCAATAAAGGAGGCACACATGAACAAGGAAATGCTATAAAAACTGATGAACCACCAAATTCAGATGATACTTATTCTGAAATATCACTTCTTCCAATGAATCTGTCGACAGTGTCGTTGATTTGAATTTGAATTAAACAGGGACAACGAAGATTCTTTGATATTGGCCGCACCTGTTTTTTTTTACTTTTAGAGCTAAGTTTTAGGAAAGGACAGTCAAGAATGATTCTGCATTATTTAACGAAAAATGGCCCCTCAACGTGTTTAGATTTACTGGTGATTCTGGTGACATTCAACTGGCCTCCGATTCTGCTTTTCAGACCCGTAGTTCGTCTATATTCAGTGCTATTTTTGGCTTTTGGACTGCATATTCCACTTGCGAGATCAATGTCCGTTTTAAAGTCCTGCTTTGCTTGGTTCTACATCGCATCTCCTGCCGAAACATACCGAGAAGCCTCTTATCTCACATCCACAGCATCCATAGAAAGAAACATTATCCGATAGTCGGCAAGAGACATTTAGGGATACATGGTTTTCCTCTTCCTTAAAATAGGAGGCCAAACTCTTAAGCTGTTTTTCCTCTTCCAAATGGGAGCCCAATTGCTCAGATGCTCCTCTATCCTCTTTATTCATCTGAAAGTCCGATATCTTTAGCTGCTCAACGCAGCGGGGCCTCTACGCTTCTACAATAGCAACGGGAGTCCTAACTAAGCCTCTCTCAGTAAAATTTACAACGAAGTTGGGCAGGATGGCATCCTATTTCCGATGGTATTATTTTCCTCATTCGACTTTATTTGCCGGGACCCCGTGAAACTTGTATGAGGAAGTTTTGACATTTAAGTACATACTTTCGCACAAAATCAGCGATCTGAGCGTTTTAACTCTGGATCTCGAGAAGGAGTTAAATGCAGAAAATAAACAAAACCAAAGTTCCTAGTTTGAGTGGATTTTAGTATAAATACTATCTACCAGGGTGACCAATTAGTGCATTTTGAAAATTCGGACAATTCGATAATCCGGATAGGGTTCGGTCCCTACCAATCCGGAATATCGGGGCTCTACTGTACGTACAATTCTTTTTCGGTCGTATGACGCGTATGTACGTACGATTATCCACGCTGTTTGTTTTAGTAAAAGCTTGATCGTATACGGTCGTTTTCGTATACATAGTCTGAATTGGCCCAATTGAGTAAAATCATTTAGACGAGCACTGGTCGTTGGCAAACCATTCCTGGTGGTGAATATGGTGGAATCGTTCAATGCCTTCAGGTGGTGCTGGAATACCAGAAAGCAGTGTTGTTAAACATTTAAAAACGGCTAAATTTAGGCGGAAATCCGGCTATATTTTTTTGAAAACGGCTGAAAAATCGGCAAAATAGGTTGCAGCTAGAAAAACGGCCAAAACCCGGCTAAAAACATTCAAAACAATGAAAATAATAGTGTAATAAAAGACTGCTACTAATTTACTACTTCTTCAGAGAATTACCCCTATTCCGCTTTATATCGAAATTACCACTAGCTCTGCCTTCCGAAAATCTTTCTTTCTTTATTTCATGAGGCCCATGTGACTCATAGACGTGAACGGAAACGAACGCTGGTAAATTGGCCTTTACTATTTCTAGATTTGATGCTTCCAAGAAATTACTTCTCGAGCATATTTCTCTTGGTGCAGTATAGGCAAATCGGAGGCAAAACCATATCCTATCGAGAACACTCGTTATTGGTCCGAACCGCTTAATACATTAGCCGTCGCAACAATTTGTAGAAAATGGTGTTTCCAAAAAGGTTTTATGATAATATTTACAGAGAGTTTTAATAAAAGTTGTTTGTGATAAACTCGTAGTCCGTAGAATGCAAGAAATTGGCCAAATTTCTCATGGATACGTACGTACACCCTAAGGGCACCACATGCATGTAATTCTCGTGATTATCGATATAACGGTAACATATACTAAAAGGTTGTAAATGACGAATTCGTAGCTCCTGTGACTCTATTATATAATGCCGATTGTCCCCGTTGATGTATGCTTCCTAAGGAAAGTGAAATTTTGGGTATATCTTTAACAGTAAAATTTTGGGAATATCTTTATAACGGTAATGTGATCTCAATATAGAGTACTATAACAAATTTTTGTCTTCTATGGTTCCCAATCAAACACTCCAAGGCAATGTATACTCAAAAAAGCTGTGGTTGATCAAAGTTCAAAATGATCATCTTTCCATGTAGGTTCTTGGAAAACATCTCTATAACGGTAAGGTCAAAGTGACGAATTCGAAGTAACGTTAACGTTGATTTAAATGTACATATGAAATGAAAACGGATGTCCTTAAATTTAAATCAGATCTCCGATGAATGTGAAACGATGAAGTTAAATGTTAAATTCATTATTTTAAAAATTTAATATATCTACCTCCAAACCATTTATAAAATTGTAAATTTTCCGCATAAAACCTTCCATAAAGATGACCTCCGACAAGCAAATGCACATGTATCGTAGCTTTGTGGGAAATGCTTGCATTTCGCTGAAATCGTGAAGCTGCATAGCTTTTTAAAAATGAAAACACATTATTATTCAAATAAATTAATAAAAATATTTTTTTTTTCTAAAACACCTACCTGTTGAGAAATCCAACAACATATGCGTCAAATTCGGACATTTTCCCGACAATTCATGCAGCACAGTATGCGTAATGAGTTCGATGGGCAACTCGATGTATCGCAAGGATGGTCCAAAACGTACCGAGATCAAGGCCAAAAGTGATTCCAACGATCCGACATGCAGGCCGGATACTTCCGGGCGTAGGGATACGTTACGCCAGAGTCGGGTATCGTAGGCAATTTGACGCCAGCGTCGACAAACACGGGCCATACGACATATTTCCAGGTGTGTTAAATAGGAGAATATATTGAGGATGACTTTGTCTGGAAGTTTTTCGATTGTCTATAGGGATGGGAAAAAATTTTCTATTTAATAAAATATTAACAAGACAAAGAAGTTTTGTATTATGATGAAACTGTACTGTAATGATCTGCAGAATAGTTCGTTCTACTCGTATTATGTATAGTTTCACCATAAAATGTTAGTGAAATTGTTGTTTTAGTCAACTTATCTAATTTAGAGGAAAATACGACGAAATATTACCATCCACTACAATTATTATTAAATACATAGATACATATTACTCTAACGAGTTCCTAGAATATTTTGGAGAGGTACGAAGGAAGTCTAAAATACGATTGCAAACTAAAATTCTAACTAAAAAACTATTGTCTAACAAAACGCACACTTCGCGTAAACGAAGCCGACATCAATACATATTTAGATACTACAAAACCGGTTCAAGGGATCACCCTAGGTGACAGGATAAAACTCTAACCGAAATTCGGGAAAATATGAAAAGTAGCCACTAATATCCAAAGTACTGAGAAATATAGTAGGTATGTATTTTAAAATGAATGTCCATCTGTCAATGCTATACACATTCATATACGAGTATCTATACACATACATAATAAGCCAAAACCATCAAATACAAATATTTCTCCTTCGTTACACCGTTGCATAATATTGTTTACGTTAAAAATGCAAAAGAAAAATCTGAACTGTTTCCCATCCCGGAAAAGTGTTTTTAATATTGTTTATTTCGAATTCGATTAGCGCGCCCAATCATAACAAACCATTGACTCTCCAAAAGAGAACCGATTCCCATTCCCCTCCATCCATTCTCTTAGTTGTGAGCTAGATATGATTAATTAGGTTTTAATTAGTTTCCATAATAAAGAAATTTTTGAATAGAACTGAGAATATTTTACATCCTTTTTGAGCTTTAAAAAAGTTAAAATCATACCGTATCCGCAAATGGACTACGCTTTGTTCCATCCGTAAGATACACTTGTGATGCTTCAACAGCTAATTGACCCCAAATATCGGTAGACATATCCATTCTTCACTAAAAACCACTAATTTTAAATATAGATTTTCTTTTTTCTTTCACGTGCACTTTTTCTTTTTCCACTGGATATTTGGGATTTTTCTTTTTATCCGGATCACAAAATATTCTATCTTTGATTTTTCGCACTTTTATTTTCACTAAATCACCTGCCCGAAAGTGATATGTGCCTTTATCAAATCTCGCACGAATCTTTTATGAAAAAAGAATATCGAAAATGGCGAACATAGAAAGGCGGGTGAAAATTTTACGAATTTTTAAGAGAAATTTCCAAAAAATATCTTGGATTTGGATATAATACGCATGCTGTGCGATCGCACAGAATATTTTGATGTTCGAACACTTCAGAATCAGCGAAAAAAAGTGTCAGTTATTTTTAGACGGTTGAAATGTATAGTGAGTGTGGAGACTTTGTGCTGTAATGTCTCACTTCACTCTTGAAAAAAAGGCCGGCATGTTGATTAGCTAAGATCGGTGGATTTAGGAGGATGTATGCGTATTCAATTGCATCGATCGGTAAGAAGACAGATTGTTTTTGGTTGTCAATAGAGGATTTTATTGATGGATGCGTGTTTTGAAAGCAAAGGGATGTATCGTCGGGGATAAACCAACAATTTTCATTGAAGCCATGTGTGCCAATGGTGAAAGACTAATCAATTGGAAAATGCTGAGCAAAATACCAATTATCACCACGTTCAAATACAATTTGGAATTTTAATGACAGAGTTAAAATCCCCATTCGACGAGATTTCATTTTTGATGAAATTTCGTATGAGAAATCAAGTCACCATAGAAAATATTTTGGTCCCGAAAAAAAATCGTATATCTAGTGTATTTTGCGGTTATTTGCATTTCCTTTTTATATTTTCTTATTCATTGAAACCGACCAAAGATTAGGGGTCCGTTTAAGACCGAACCCTACATAGCGTGGGTTTTCCGAACCATGTGCCAGTGTTGAACCATGAGGACAATTAATAATTCGCTGTAGCCAAACAACATTGCTTATACAGTTTCCAGATTCCCCAGACAAATTACCCTGCAAGAAATCGCTAACCGAAACTACTACTACATACAAACTTTTATCAGCGAAAACTCACACAGACAAATACTTTACATATATTTTGCTTTCGCCTTCAGAGTTTGCAAGAGCAAACCTGGTCAAATGACTAGTTAAATATCTAAAAAAGGCTCACTGTAATTGACTAGTTAACGCACGTATACGATTGGGCCATAAATAACCTATATATTCCCCATAGCATTATTTCCCCTGGTGAAAAAGTTCATAATTATTAGGTAAATTTCAGCCAAAATATCAAGTATTTATGGGAAATAAACACGTTAAATACCCAATAAAATATCGGTAAGTTTGTCATATTATTTTTACCCCTTAAAATTGAGGTATATTATCTGTTAAATCCAACAAATATTACGATTTAATAATAAGAAAAATTACTAGTTATTTAACCACTTAATTAACTCGTAAGATTTATAGTAAATGCCAGGTCATATTACTATTTTATTAACAATGTTTTACCACACAACTGTGGGTAATTTATATGAGGACTTTTCTTTAAATCTATAAGCAGCAGGAATTGTTCCATGTGCAATGTCATTTCTCGGTATAAAGCAAGAGAACGGTACTTTTTTTTCTTCAGACAGACGGACACATTTTAATTTTTCGTCAGTATTCAGCGATCCTTGGGGAAAGTGTGAAGTTTTAGCGATTATTTCGAAAACGGTGATAGCTACAAAAGAAATGTACTGAGAACCGAATAAACTGAATAAAATTACCTTTGCAATAATACGACGGATCTTTATTTGAAAATTTTATGCTTTGAAAAAATGCTCGATAACTCCCCAAAAATGTGAGTTAACCAATGAACTTTAATATGCGAGGTTTTTTTTCAAGCTAGCATAGAGTTTTTCAAAAAACGGTACTTCCTAAAGGTAATTTGATATAGTTTTTTTCGTTCTTAGAACATTTTTTTTTGTAACTATCGCCGTTTTCGAAATAATCGCTAAAACCGAAAAATTACCCCCATTTCCCCCTTTTTCCAACTCCCGGTCCCCCTATGGGTCAGAATTTTTTCCTCATAATCAAGGCACCGTCCTCAACAATATTACCAAAAATTCCATCAAATGACGTTCGTTTACTCTGCTGCCATACTAGGGTTACTAGCAACTTTATAGCCGCTGATTTGATCTAAAATTGTGGCTAACGTAGTAGTAATATTACTAGTATTTTCCATGATCTGTACCATAGGACTACCAGCTAATTTACCTGGTAGTTTTATGGTAAATATCACGGAAAATACCAGAAATATTACCAGTATAATATTTACAATGTTACCGGGCAATTAAATGGATAAAAATACCAATAAATCTATCGTATTTTGGTCAGATTTTATCGGTAATATATCATTATAATACAAGGATTACTACCAGCTTAATAGCCATTAAAATAATGGTTAAATAAGTAGTAATTTTACTGGTATTTTCCATGATATTTACTATAGTACTACCAGCTAATTTACCTGATAGTTTTATAGTAAATGTCACGGAAAATACCGGTAATATTACTAGTATAATACTTACAAGGTTACCGAGTGATTGAATGGATAAAATAACCAATAAATCTATGGTATTTAACGCAAAAATACCGGACAGTTTGGTTTGAAATAACTCAAAGATTGTTGCCTTTTCACTATATAACATTGTAGGGGAACTCTCACGTACGAGTGCTGTGTGAAGTATATAGGTCAATTTTTTCCCGACGGCCTATGCACGGTACCCAGAAAATTAAACGGATTTTGACTAGATAAACATTAGTAATTTAACCAGTAGCTTTCTTGCTGGGTATAGATCAGACTACAGACTATTGCGGAATGTTCTATTTGATTTATAAACGCAGAAAATAAAGTGTTTTCAAGACTGACGTTCTAAAATGAAAAACCAGGCACATAAGTTTTTTTTTTGAAACACGCTTAAACATTTTGGAGAGAATTAATTGTTTCCAAAAACGAATTTTATTAATGGAAAAATAGGCCAAGCTGTTCGCCAAAGAAAAATTCAGCACTTTTCAATTTTCAATATTCCTTTTTTCATTTTCCACCTTTTCTTCTTCTTCTTCTCAGTACCGTATATTTTCCATCTCGCATTTTCTATTTTCAATTTTCCATTGTTCATTTTCAATTTTTCATTATCCATTTTATATTTTCCATTTACAATTTTCCATCGTCCATTTTTAAATTTCAAATTTTTCTTTATCTTTTTTTTTTTCATTTTCCATTTTACGTTTTTCCTTTTGCCACAATTTCCATTTTCTTTTTTTACACCCTTCGCTCATAGAGTGAAGGGGTACCTATATTAAATTTGTCATGAAGTTTGTAACGCATTGAAGGAAGCCTCTCCGACCATACAAAAAGTATACATATATGATCAGCATGACTTGGGGAGTCGATTGGGCGATGTCTCTCCGTCTGTCTGTCTGTCCGTCTGTTGCGACCCGTTTTACTCGGCCAATTTAAAAGCTATGAAGCTGCAAAATTTGAATTTTGCAAAAATGCTTCTTTTTGCTTCAGGCTGTTTGTGTGTTTGAATCGGTAAAATCGGACAACGGGGCCATGGGGTTGCCATACAAACCCAACCCCCCAAATTAGGTTCTTCTAAGAAAAACTTTTTTATTTACGCAACGACTTCAACCAAGTTTCACAAATGTTTTTCTGTTGATGAGACAAAACATACGTAAGAATGGATAAAATCAGACCATGGGATCATGGGGCTGACATACAAACCCAACTCCCCAAATTAGGTTCTTCTAAGAAAAACTTTTTTATTTGTGCACCGATTTCAACTAACTTTCACACAAATGTATTTTCCATTTTCCAATTTTCATTTTCAATGTCTCATTTTCCATTTTTCTTTTTCCATTTTCAATATTTCATTTTCCATTGTTCTTCTTCCATTTTCTACCATTTTCCTTTTTTATTTTTGCCACCCAGCCAGCATCGGCGTCATATACCGTGAACATAGCCACAAATAAGCATTACTTCATGAATCACGAATCGGCATTATGTATCGATAGGACGCATTGAAAGTTAGATACATGATGGTCAGCTGAAGGAATGTCGACGGATCATGCATATAGGAAATATAATGGTTTTTTCCTCAAGTGTGATTTTTGGTGCTGGGGTGATTAGATTCACGAATAAAACATGATCATTCATATAGTCTGGCTAGAGCAGTGGTTAGGGCGCGCACCTTGGTGCATAGGGTTATGAGTTCGAGACTCTCTGTCGCCCGTGTTCTTTTTTTTTTATTATTCTTTGATGCATTGAATATATATGATACTTAACTATTACATAATGCTTACGAATAACGATTTTATAATGATTATCCGTAATAAGGCGCAAATGCGTATATACATGAAATAGGGGGACATCGTCATATACTGCTTGTATGAAAACGTGATGAATGAATAAGCAATATGTGCTTACGCGTGTTGCATGAAATAATGATTACAAATGTGTTAAATGCTGGCTGGGCATCTCCCATCTTCTATTTTCGCTTTACCTTTTTTCAATTTTCCATTATTCATTTTCAATTTCCCAATAGGAAGGCAGTTCACTTATGCATTCTTAAATCGGATTACTCGCTTAAGTCTTTCAGTGGAAAAAATGTCGTTTATAGCATATATTTTTCCCGTTATTGTGCCGATGGAAAAGTTTGATAGTGAGTTACACTAAAATAAGATTTGCTGAATATTTTGGAAAAAAAATTTGTTTTGCTGAATTTAAAAGTTCGTTTAGATCATTAACTCACTATGGCCGGAATTCATAGTCCTCACTTAAGGAATAAGATAATTTCATATCCTTAAGCCTACTCGATTCATTCGGTTTCAATTTTCAGACGTCCAGTAAACGAAATCAATAGGCTTAAGCATATTATAATACCTATTATGATAATAACTGTGTAATGGAGGCCTAAGGGAATGCTTATTGGCGCATAACGTCACTTATAAAGGCATTACCTCATTTAATAAATTAATTTAATTCAGGAGACCAATTAAAGTAACTGACCAATAAAATTTAAAAAAATATCTAGTAGCAGCAAGATTCAAATTTATTTTTAAAATCCGATCGACAATGAATCTCAAAATTAATAAGGACTTCTTTAAGGAATCCCTTAAGTATAAGTAAGGACTATGAACTCCGCCCTATGTTTTTTTGCTTTTAAAGTGTTTTTTTTTTTTAATTGTCTGATATACCGTTAGAAATTGCACAGTGCCTTTCGACTTACTGGATCATTTCCATATTTACTGGACATCCCAAAATGACAATCTGGAAAATCGATCCAGCCTATGACATGGATCATCTGCCAATGGCGTCCCCATATATACGTAGGTTCGCGAAGAATTTCCCGTATGTTATTTTGTTTTTATACCCTTCGCTCATAGAGTGAAAGGGTATATTAACCCTCAAAAGACACACTTAAATTTTTGTAGCATAAAAGACATACTGGGGTGGGACATACCCCAGTCAAACTTTCTCAATAAAAATTTATGTGTTTACCGAAATAATTTGTATTTGTATTGTTAGTATTATAAAAAGAGTTTAGAAAGTGGGAACATACATTTAAGGTAAAAATGATTTATTTTGCTCGAGAAACAGAAAATATTACAAAATGCTTCAATTAAAAAATAACAAATTGTCGACTTTTTGGTAAAAATATAAATAAAAAAGTTACCTAAACTAAATTCTTAGCGGTTTCTGAGAAGCTTGAATTACACCGTGAGGTTCATACAAATCATTGCCCAATGGTAACTTCAAATTGCAGTTTTGCACGAACCAAAGTAAATTTTTGTCTTTTGTGTTGAGGCCGAAAAAAATTGTATTCAACAATAATAAAATATCTCGTAGAAGGAAAAACTCTATTGTTATATCCTTCGCTCATAGAGTGAAAGGGTATATTAACTTTGTCATGAAGTTTGTAACGCATTAAAGGAAGCATCTCCAACCATATAAAAAGTATACATATATGATCAGCATGACTTGGGGAGTCGATTGGAGCATGTCCGTCTGTCTGTCTGTTGCGACGCGTTTTACTCGGCGGATATTGAAGCTAGCAAGCTGAAATTGTGCACACGTGCTTCTCTTTGTTGCAGGCTGTTTGTATGTTTGATTCACCCAAATTGGATCACTGGGTCATGGGGCTGCCATACAAACCTAGCTCCCCAATTTGAGTTCTTCTAAAAAAAACTTTTTTATTTGTGTACCAATTTCAACCAGATTTCACACAAATGTATTTCTATTGTTGACACAAAACATATGTAAGAACGGATAAAATCGGACCAAGGGGTCATGGGGCTGCCATACAAACCAAACCTCCCATATTAATTCTTCTAAGAAACATTTTTTTACACCAATTTCACAAAACCTTGAATTAATGTGTCTTTATCAAAGCAACTAAAAAGTTCAAAACGAATGGAATCGTACCCCCCTCCCTCAACCCCAATAAAATTTTCCGAGTAAATATTTTTATTTGCCGTCTTATTTCAACCAAGCCCAAAACTTTGCATAAATGTATAATTCTGTGCAATAATTTCGTCATCGATTTGAAAATTAAGTGGAAAGAGTTCGGGATCATACAAGCCGGTCCAATTAGAATCCTTCATTCTGGAGTACGAAATATGGAATTTCTTTTTTTTTAAGAAGAATTTTATAAGAAACAGAGAGAGAACTGTCCCTGTTCAGAACTGGGGCGGGTCACTAGTCCAAGAGAATCACAGATGTAAAATTAAGTAAGTTCTACCAAGCTTTTTAGGATTCTAAATGCCCTCCAATTGAAAATTTATTTCTTCTTCTCTTCGCTAGAAATAAGGAGAAAGTAATTCAAGAAGTTACCAGTGTGATCCTTAATTATTGCTTAAGGTAAGGGACATCAAATTTTAAATTAAATTATTTAAAGAACGAGCTGATGCGCGAATACGACGACGGGTGGAAGTAGATGCTATTTTAAAAGATACTGGGGGAAAAGTGAGTAATAAATACATTATCTATGTAGCTTACGAAATATTTTTTATTTTCTTCGGAAGAATAATATATGGTAATTATTCCAATAATGGCATGCCGGTTCAAGCTAACCATGCGTGGATGCAAAAATCTCCTAATTTTTCAGTTATGGCGGATAAAGATATACATAAGTTGGACATGGATAAACCAATTAACCGAAGGAGGACTTTCAAAACTATCGCAAGAGTTCATGGAAATCGCTGAACAATTAAAGATAATTTTTCAAAAATTTAACAAAAATTATTCTCTTTTTGCAGCAACTACTTCAGAGACCTATTGGAGGTAGCAAAGGATGTGCTCTATCAGGATAGCATTAGAAAATTATTTTTTAGATCAAGATTGTATTTTAAAATTTCTCTTGATTACCGTAACTCCTAGTGGAGCATGGTGCGTTACAAAGACAACTGAATGCGGAGTGTGATCAGGGAGAATGAAGGAAGGAGATGGCATACGTAAAATGAGACGGGACAAGTTTGCTTGTTTAATGGGAGAGGAAAACAACGGTACATTAATTGATGAGTGAATCATAAACAACCCGTCGATAACACACTACGTTTGCATTTTATGACATAAAACAGCTCCTAACAACCACAAATTACCCGAGCAACGTAATGTTGTAGTCAATAAAGTAACTATTTCGCGCAATCGAATTAAATCAAACGAGATTCGCGGCGAGGATCGTTTTCCGCGTTTACCGAATTTGACAATAGAGAATGCGCGCGTGCTACAGAACTAGCAGAACCGGATGACTTTGTCGGTGTGTGTATTGATGTGAGTGGCTGAACTAGTCGATTTTGTCGCTGTGTGCGGCAAAACTGGTCGCATTTGACGTGATGATATTGTGAACCGCTGAACGAGAGAGCCCATGGACAAGATTTTTCGTCCCATGTAGTGTTGTTGTTTTTACATGCAGTTTCATCATTATGTCTACTCCATATCTATCTCTTTGAGTGTGATGCGGTTGTCAGCCATACCACTTCCTAGTCGCATTGTTAGTTTATTATTCTACGATAAGAATATTTCTTATCATCTTTTTCTGAATAATAAACTTGCGACGAGTCGTGCCGAGTTTGGAAACTCGTTTCTCTATGAGTGTCTATTTCACAGAGTGGCGACCGAACCATCACGGCCACAGAGCACGACAATTTTAAAATAAGAGAACTAAATATAAATTTAAGAGGAAATAAGACAATAAGGCTGAAGTGAAAAGAAACAATAAAATGAAGAAAATTGTTACACAGAAACAGATCTTTTTACTTTTTCTCTCTCTACTCCTTACATCGTCCAAAATGATCGAAACATGCGATAAATTCTGTCTAAAAAATGTTAAAAATGCGATGAGTTGCGCTTAAGAGTCTGAATGAATAGGTTTCTACAAAATGCTTAGTGGGCCTTCAGTACCTCAGTGTGCCAAAAGATTTTCTCTGAATTACTCAAGCGTTGGTTCGAGTCCCACTGTGACCATAAATTTTAGTGTTCTCTTTATAAAAATGTGCATTTTTATACGGCCGGCTGCCGGTTCCAAATTTAAATCGTTTCGGAGCTCGCTATACAGTATACGAAGCACACAGGGTGCCGTGGGTTTGGACTCCCACTCAGACACCTTTACGGTATTTTATTTTAAGTATCGTAGCAGCAATCGATATTAATGTATACTACATATATTTTCTGACGAAAATATTTGTTATAAATCAATTGCAGATTTTAATTAACCCATTTTGTACTGGTGGTTCGTTTTCGAACCACCATTTTCAATAATTTTTTTTATATTGAATAATTTATATTTTTAACTTTATTTTGATGTTATCAGCACTTTTAGACTGTCGTCTATCGATTTAGGTCATTTGCAGGTATATATGTTATTAATAATATTATATTTTTAGAAAATAGGGTGACCATCTTTTTTCTACCATTTTTCAAAATTGAAAAAAGTATATATAAAATCCATGAAATTTATTGAAATGATTCCATTCAATAAGTAAAAGCATGTATTTTTCTGTTAAAATTATAATTTGATAAGAATCACAAGAAGTTTTTAGTTTATGAGCTTCTATATTTGGGTGGTTCGAAAACGAACCGCTGGTACATGGTGTATCTTAATATTGCTACGTTACTCAACTTTAACGACCAATAACTCCGTTACTGTTACTCGAAACCGGAAAAAAGAAGCTGATATGAAATTGACTCGTCGTACCCTTTGATACACACTCGCCTATCTACGATAAAAATAAATAAAAAAGTCAACTTTTTCAACCATTCGAGGACACCCTGTTATCTTCGTCCTGCCAAGTTTTAAGGTATTCGAAACTAAGACTGCGATCATTCTACACATACCTTTCAAATTTCATGTCGATCGGTTGAGAGGTTCGCGAGATATTTAGTAAACAATCGAACGCACGGACAGACGGACAAACGGACAGACGGACTCAAACATATCGATTTTATAAGTGTTTTTTTTTTTTTAATGTTCTAAAAACCCTCAAACCCCAAAATAAATATAAAATTTAATAAAAACTGTATTTTATCATGTAAACCCACGCCACACCTTCCTTATTGCATGTAACACATACCATGTCGCTTACTTACCAACGGTTCGTTTTCGAACCACCCCAGAACACAAAAACAACAAATCGGAAAATTTTGTTTTCTTCGGAATCGTCATCAGAGTGTGTTTATAGACAATATATATCAAGGATATCGTCATAAAAAAATTATTTCTGGTACCGGTACAAAATGGGTTAAAATAACGACAAAAACTTCTACACTGGCCGTGTTTTTTGATCAGCTAACCTACACTATACGGGGTATTTTTCATACAAACGCTAGCCTGTGACTTTATTCAGGTTAGAAATTATATCGCTATCCAGTTTTAATGAGCTTTCCAAAACTCGCCTAAATGTATGCAATCCTAATTGTTTTCTAGTACGTTTTCCAATTACTAGCTAAAATTAAATTTTAAAATGAAAAGCTCAAAGGCAGGGATTTGGAGCGACACTTTTTTTGGCTCCGCTCCGCTCCCGCTCCGACCAATTTAAAAGCGCTCTGCTCCAGCGCTCCGTTCCGACTAAAACTTTTTCGCTCCGCTCCGCTCCATTACAAACATACAACAAAACTTCATTGTTTTTAGTAAATATTTATAATTTTCCGCGAATTCATCAATTCAACTTATATTTTCTTACGTATTATAGAATATGGCTTAAAAGGTGCGTTTTATTCGATCAAGTACAGAACAGGATAGCACCAATTTCGTACAATTTTGAACATAAAATTGAGTTATATATATGCAACTTTTGTGTTGCCTCCTGTGTAAAACCCGATGAATAAAACCAAAAAAGTTTTTATTTAGCCTATATATTTCGAGCCGGATCAAAAGCAAATTCTGTCAAAACACGGAAGACAATTTTTATAAATAAGGTAAACTTATAATTTTATATTAACAATTTTTCAAATTTATAAACCAATTATGTTTTTGTTTGTAGAAAGCCCTGAAGATGAGCCGATCCGGCTCGAAATATATAGGCTAAATAAAAACTTTTTTGGTTTTATTCATCGGGTTTTACACAGGAGGCAACACAAAAGTTGCATATAAAAACTCAAACCCGGCAAAACAACACGATATCTCGCAAAATTGAGTTGTTCTAGATAGGGTGTCCGGAAACTAAACTATCGCATAAGCGCACCGAAATATGATTATTAATGTCATCTCCAGCAAAATAGGCGTACTGGGAATATCCCGAATTCTTAACTCCTTTGCTACCAAAAGCATTTAAAGATTTTACAAAAATGATGCCACTAAGACCAACGTCGGAAAAAAAATTTATATGAAGTAAGATCACAAAATTTTTGTCTTTGAAGCTTTTTTACACAGCTTAAACTGCTTATCCGATTTTTATTGGGTTTATTCTTAGGAAAAATTGTTGGCCACGACCGAATAGAAAATAGTAGGTAATATGAGTATTAAATTCTTGAAAAATCTTTAAATGTCGTAGTAGCTGAAGAACTAATAATTCGGGCTTTTTTTTAAATCCTTTTTGCTGGAAATATCACCAGGAATCATATTTGGGTGCCTTTATGCGATAGTTTTCGGACATCCCGTATAGAACGAGATCTATAAAATTGTTATGGAAGCTGTCCTGTACTCCATTCAATAAGACGCACCTAATTTAAATTAAAACGGGCGTTTCATTCAGCGAGTACAGGACAGGACTTTTCTGTCATGGATGATCTTGAATTTTTTAAATAATGAAGAGTGATGATTATGATGACTAAACGCAAAACCTCTTTTATCACAATGAATTTCACAATAATCTGAAATTTTGCAAGTCTCTCAACGAATTCTTCGCCTTTAAATCGTCCAAAATCATCAAATAGTGCCATCAAATGAAAAATCTCGTCGAAAAAATTCAATTTTTTATCTCGGAATTTTCTAGATTTTTTACTTCGGAGCGGAGCGGAGTGGAGCGATTTTCAAAGAAAAATTGCTCCGCTCCAGCCTGCCGAAAGCCGCTCCACGCTCCGCTCTTTCGCTCTGAAATTTAAGGTCGCTCCGCTCCGCTCCATCGCTCCGCTCCAAATCCCTGCTCTAAGGTATAGTTTACATGCAACACACAAGTGTGTGCAAAATAAAAATAGTTTTTGTTTGTAAATTCATGTTAAAAATGTTGTCCGTCGAATTCTTATTCTAACAAAATTATGATTCATACATAAAAATTTAATTTCATTAAAAAAATTACATTTGAACTTTTGCGTTTGTAAAGTGAAAACGGGGCTTTAATATTTATGAGCGATGTTTTGAAATTAATGGCAATGCCTACGTGACATTTTTGAAATTTAACCTGGATGCTACCCTCAATAGTTTTTTTTTGCGCGTGTGGCTCAGCAAACCTGCACCCGATGTGAAAAAACGCGGCCCTTTTTAACCACATTTGGTATGAATTAAATTGTGTTCTATTGAAAAATAAATTCAAACAAAATTTCGTAAAGACATACTACTAATACTTAATATGTTTCTGTTACAACGTGAAGCCCTTCAATTGTGTAGTAATACTAATTTAGGGTTTCCGGATTTTAGCACCAAATGTTGGTTCATACCATACCACCGCCTTAAGGAATTATTCATTCGTAAATTTTATTCATCTGGCTGAAAATTGTATGATATTTTTTTTTAAATATTTATTATGCGTAAAGGCACAATAGATGATAAAAAGATTCTAAGAGACAATAATTATATTAACATTTTTCACCATTCCAGCACTACGTAAAGAAGCGCTTCACGTTCAAGTTCATCAGGAAAGTACCTCTGTTTTCACTTAAGTTTTCATCTCCTTTATGAATCCACTTTTTATTGTTAGAGTTTTCGAGAGAGATATGATAACTTACATGTGAATACATCAAAAAATAAGAAAAACATGATTTCTACAGTATTCACGGCAGTGAATATGGATCGACCTCCGATCGGAGAATATAGTTTAAAATATTAGAATTGGTAGAGCTACGACAAGGATTCTTCTTGAAACTACATTTACGAGTACGGTAGATATCATTAACACAACCAGGGGAGTAGGTCTAACATTATCACATTTGATACGATGGATAAGACATCAGGAAGCTACGTATTAGGGTGGAAATTTTTTACATAGTTTTCTACTTACACCAGAGCAGAGAACTCCCTATATTATGTATTATAACAGTATAATATTAATATTTATTGCAATTAAATAAAATAAAATCTAAAAAATACTTACAAGATTCTTTCGACGAAAGCTGCCACTCATCTCATCTCTAATGGCTGAACTTGCCGATTGTACCGAGAGTACGTTCCAAGTATCCATGTTTTACCAAAATTATGATTTGTAATTGGCTAAAACAATAATAACAAAAAAAAAACGGTAAATGACACATATTGTAGAAAAAAATTAAATATTATGAAAGACAACCAAATTGCCATATAGGTTCTGACTTGACCCCTTCAGTCGATTTTTCGAAATAAATAATTTCAGAACCAAAAGCTCAATAATAAAAAGAAATACAAAAAAACAATTGATAAAAACTGAAAACTTCAGGACCTTGGATGTGAAAAAAATACATAATTATCTAAATTGCAATATCAATCTCAATGTGTCAATATGTATCTGAAATCTTTTGATTCAATCTACTATTCAAATTTATGCCAGAAAATTGAATTTTAAATTTGGACTCTAAAATGCAAATGTAAACAAATTTTCACGCCATTTCGTACGTTTTTGTAAATGACCAGAACATAATTTTTGCAATACAGTGCATAAATATATTCATAGGTTTGTTTCGCTTTGTTGTGTTTACGCCCGGATTTTTCATTATTTATTTGAATTTATAAATACACTAGCATACAATCTCTAGATTGGACTTTTTTTTTATCAAATGCTGGTATTTAATGTGTTTGAAATCTGCGTATACGTTGTACGTACATGTACATAAGTACATGCAATTTCACGCAGTCTTTGTCTTTGTGGTATCGAAAATCAAAAGCATTTTCACTTTTTTACCGAAACGAATAGAAGAAAACATGAAAATTAAGTGGTCCTAAAGAGCCATCTGTGACTTTTCATTTTCGTTCATCATCAAAGACATGCAGTGATGCCAAAAGTGAAGTGTGTCCCACCTGACGTAAAGCAAAACTAGGAAGGCTGAACATTCTTTTTGATGTTGTCGTGTCGATACACTCTATGGCAAACGCATACCGAAATTAATTCGTGCAATATTTATAGAATAAATAGATGTGAACTTATTTTCAATAGATGCATTTGTATACACATTTGAAAGGAAAGATAATAATATTTGTCGACTGGACACTATGCAAAATTGAAACACTCATAATCTATTTTACCATTTTGCATGGGAAAACTCAAATTTACTAATGAGTTAACTTAAATTCGACATTGTATAGTACGTACTTATAAATAGAAAAGAACAACGTATGTATGTACTTACGAAGGAAATTGCTGATGACTGTGCTCACGTCAATTGAACCCCAGGAGTATTGGCCAATTTTAGTTTTTTTTTTTCTTAATGAATTTTTCAAATTCCTCTTATGTTTTATGACACTTTTTATCACCTCTTTAACACTTTTGAAAAACTGATCCACATTATCACATTTTCTCGCAATTTTGCGGGTTTCTCGAAAATTTTTATCGAAATTGGCCCTTTTTCACAATTTTAAGGAAAATATAAAAAAAAAAAACACTACACGATCCCGTGAGTTTAGGTACTCTATAAAAAGACCACAAGACCCGGCACTGCGATTGAAGTACTGACTGTACACGATAATAGGATCAAGCAAGACTGCTTGCTAATGCTATTTTGTTGCGGCTCATACTCATTTATGTGGTGTCTCAGAACTTACCGCACTCAGTACATACTAGAGATAGGAATATCTAAAGGAGACACCGTGCCAGGGAAATATACATACATTGCCGCATTGAGCAACAAAAGAAATTGCTCTTTTTACTCTGAAAATAACAAGCGGCGCACCGCATGACACTGAACATGTCGATCGCTAATAGTATCAAAAGCTTTAATTTGAAAAATGTTGTTTCGCGAATATTTGTCATTTTGGGGATTTGACGAGGATGTTTTGTTCCTTTAATTTTTGGTAACAGAATTAACTGCGAATTTTTTTAAATTTTGAAATGAAAGTGAAAAATAGTAACCCACGTATCTTTTTATTATCATGCTTCCTTCTTTCGAAAAATTTGTATTGATTACTAGACGTTCCTAGATTGATAGCATTGACATCTCAATTTCAAATGTTAGTATAAGAATAGTAGGTACCTACATATGTAAATTCAATAGTTCAGCATGCATTTATTCGCTGAATTATAATTTTTTCCTACGTTAGGAATATTTCAGATTATCATTTTTGTTTCAAAGAACTAGATAGATATCACTGAAAAAAATTATTTGCTTACATGATTTATTCCATTTCAAAAGATTCAACTACGACCGGTTTTCATTTATATATTTATTTTATTACAAAAAAAACGAAAACTTGACCCCTTCTCCTCTCTCAACCGCCCCTACTTTTCGAGGCTTTTCTCCCATATTAAGGAAATTATGTCTGATATCTGATCTTTCACATTAGCAAAATTCCGGACGAAATTTCAAAATTCTGCACAAAAGCCCCATTAAAATTTGATTACTCTTAAAACCCACAAACTACCAAATTTTTGTACACAAATTCGGCATCAATTCTTTGCACAAAATATTTTGTTAAAACATTCTGAACCTTATGTTCGTTCATTTTGTTTAAATTAAAATCTAATGGCGTAGACAAAACCAAACAGTTAAACGTTGAAAAAGATTTTTATTATAGTTAAAAAAACATATTTTAACATTTTGCGCAAAAACGAGAGAAAAAAGCGAATTTAATTGCTCATTTTCGGGCTGAGAAATCTTTTTTATGTTAGAAATCCAAATCATATACAACACCGTAAACATTTTTTTTTGTATTTGATGTTGATTTCAGATAATGGGAGAATTCACATTGTAAGACAAAACCGGACGGGTAAACTTGCAAGACAAGAACCATCGTTCTTACAATCTGAATTGCACAATGCTTGTCTGCTGGCCACTACAAAAGCTCTCGCCGTCCGTTTATTAGCACAAACAAACACCCGGCGAGAGCTTTTGTAGTGGCCAGCAGACAAGCATTGTGCAATTCAGATTGTAAGAACGATGGTTCTTGTCTTGCAAGTTTACCCGTCCGGTTTTGTCTTACAATTTGAATTCAGCCAATGGGTGAATTCACATTGTAAGAAGTAACCGGACGGGTAAACTTGCAAGACAAGAACCATCGTATGATCATTTCACACTATCCGATCAAAACACGGACCGGCGAACAATAATCACACAGCAAGTATGTATAAATGTTGCCATGCACGCTCCAAAGTTAGTGTACAATGAAATGACGAGTCGACAAGATTAAAATGCAAGTAAAACACGCGCTAATTGTCGTCGCAGAACACCTGAACTATCGGTAGATGCAATCGTCTTATCGATCGTACGTTTCTTACGAAAGAAAAACAATCGTGTCACGATTTTTTTCTTTCGTAAGACTCGTTCTTACAATGTGAAATGCACAATGCTTGTCTGCTGGCCACTACAAAAGCTCTTTTGTCTTGCAAGTTTACCCGTCCGGTTTCGTCTTACAATGTGAATTCAGCCAATGGGCGATTTTAGAGTTTAAAACTGTAAAGCTTTATGAGATCGACTTTTCAAAAATTTTCAGACAAAACCCACGAAAGCTTCTGAAAGCTCAACTTAATTAACCCTTAGATGACCAGAAACGTTTACAAAGCATTGTCATTTAATAATAGTCAAGTCGAACTGCTTCAGCTCTCCTTACTTCTTTAGGTAATTTAAATGTTTAGAAACGAATAAAATAGGATTCAGTACAATTCTTTAACAGTTTTTATAAAAAATGTATGTTTTTAGATATTGGATGAAAAAATCAGCCAACGTTGTTGTTTTGATCGAAAGAATTTAGGATTAAAGTCAAATATGACGTAAATGCCCGAAAGATACAGTATTTCGATACACATTGTGAATTGTGATATGTTTAACATTACACTACCTTAAAAATATAATGTGCAGCTTCAGGGCCGGCCCTAGGGGTGGGCGAACTGGGCGGTCGCCCAGGGCCACCACATTTAAGGGGCCACCACTCGGAAAGGGGATCACTCAAAGGGGCCACAAGGCGAGAGATATGTACTCGTACTAAATTAAAGTTAGTATAAAGTGAAATAAGAAATCTGTTATAACATGGATAAGGCATCCATCTCTGTTCCAACGTCACCATAGATGCCTTTGATGTTTGTTAAAAATACCACCTCTGACGGTAGCATGGTATGGAAGAAGTTTGATTTTCCGAACTTATCGAAAAAATTTACCAATAACTAAGCTCGAGAAGGTACAGGATAAACCTGAGATTATACCATGAAAAGCCGATAGTGATGACACAAGAGGCCACCACTTCACGGATTGGTATAATAAGGGAAGAAAGAAGAAAAATAAACATAGATCAAAACTTTCGAATAACGGTATTCGGATCCTTGAATTTGTGCTCTCTTAACAGACCACATCGAAAGCTGAGCAATGCTGCCATACAGAAATCTTAAAATCGAGATTAGTGACAGTAAATCTCATACTTTTTCTTTACGAGACGTGACACCATCAGGACACCAAATGTGTGAATTGTTGTTTATCCTGAATAGAGCCCGGATTTTCGTGCAGTAATACATTTAAAAACGTGCAATAAAAATCCTGAAATGTGCAAAATCGTGCAATATCAATGCCCGAATGTGCATTTTCCGTGCGATATGAAAAAAAAGTATTTTTTTTGGGACACATTCATTCATTCAAGGAATTGAAAAAAAAGTATTTTTTTTTAGGCTTTTAAGGTTAGGCTTCAGAGCAGTGGACGCAGGGAAACATTGAAAAAAATTTAAGAAGGCTTGGTCTAAAATAAAAAAAAAAATTTTTACATGTGTTTTTTTATTCTCTTCTCTGTCTTCCGAAAAATTCTGCAAATTGCATAATTTCTGGGAAAAATTGTTATGAAACAGAGTTAAAAATGCAAATGTTAGTTTTCACGCGAAAACCTTAAAACGCAATATACCACGAAAAGTGCAATTTCGTGGATTAACGTGCACGAGAATCCGGGCTCTAATCACGAATAACTTAACCGAATGCACGTTACCGACGTCAGACCCATGAATGAGGATTGGAGTTTCCTGCATAGAAAACCGGAAGTATTATTTAGAAACACGATGCGCCGCGTGTACAAAATTATAGTCTAACTCACAAAAATCGTCAGATGGATGATATTTTGAATGTTTGGCGAGTCAAAACAGTTATACAGCTGACAAAAATTTGCAAAAAGTCAGTTTTTTTCCAATTGGAAAAAATGCTGGGAAACTCTTTCATTAACCCATTAATGCCTGATGTTACATATGTATATGTAACAGTAAGACATCCTTCGTTTCAAACGGCTGCTAAAGGAATAGGATATCAATTCGGCACTAAAAAGTGTTTTATCCTGTACTGGACACTATTAGCAATGCGTAGAAATCAATTTAGCTGAATTTGATTCACTATTGTGGAAGTTATAGAGGTTCCTTTCTGATGGTTTTTTCGATGTTGACGAAAATCGTCACGATGGCAAAAGTAGTAGATGAATTTTATTTTTATATTTAATTGTATGAAAAATTGGGAAAAAAATAATCGTATGTCATTACATGGTCTTTTTGAAACAATACAAAAAATAAATGAAATAAATATTGTCCGTAGTTTACGTTTTATAAGTACTTTTATAGCACTGTTACATATATGTAACATCCGTCCTGATATGGGGAAAGTGCACTCTTCGTATACGAGGTGTATGAGTATGTACTTTTTTAGTGTATTTTTTTTATTTTATGGATTTTTTACACTATTGACGCGATAGTCCGGATAAATTAGAAAAGAAGAAGAAACGAAAATTCCGGATTTTAACAAGACATTTTTATCTAAGAAAATAGAATAAATAGTTTTCATAAATGTTAAAATTTAAAAAAAAAAAATTCTATTATTTAGGTTTTTCCTTAAAATTAGTCATGTCACATAATTTTCTAGACCCTTGTGTCTTCTTGACTGGCAAATTGAGCGGCCATATTTGGCATAACATACCAAAAATATTAAGAGTCGGAATTAGAATTGCTCTAGAAATCCGGAATATGGATACAATAGTTGTCCTATGTGGATTAAAATAATAGCCGGATTCAAGGGTATCTTAAGCAAGGAGTCAAGGCTTTATTTTCATGAGGCCAAGGATTAGTTATTCTATTTAATTCTGCTAATATAATATTCAAAAGGATATATTTTGAACTACGAAAGAAGAAATGGTTTCTAATGTAGACCAAATTATAGATAAGGAGGATTTATAGGCTCTTTATTTAGTCCGTTTTAGACAAATTGGGCGGATGGACAAATTGACCAAAAAATTTAAACAATAATTTTATAATTTACTGGCAAATCTTCCATGATCCTCAAAATCTGTATTGTTAACTACTGTAGTTCTATAAACATTTTTCCTATTCACAAACTGTCAAATCTATTAGTTCTGTGGGTGTTCAAGAAACTTCTCAATAAAACAACAACAACTCCACATGCAAAAACACATATATAATAATATAAAATAATACAATATTTGACATAATATTTTTGTAAGGCTGCTCAATTTTCGCACACATTTCGTATTATTTCTACGTTATTGTTGCATTATCTACATTCCAAACTTCATGTAAAATATCGTCTTTCATATCTTTTTCGCTTTATTAAAAAAAATTTACTAAAATGTTTGCTTTTTGAAAAATAAATCAAAAATATACTTTGAATACACTTTCCCCGTATCATGCCTGATGTTACATATATGTAACACCCTCGAGTACTTCGAGTGCCTGATGTTACATATATGTAACAGTGCCGGGAGCCTGAACCCGGCATCCGGGGAAAATTTTTTTTTTTTACAAAATGTGTTTTTAGCCATTTTAAGCCGACGTGGAAAATTTCAGCTCAATCGGTAAGATTTTAGGGTCTCGCCGTTAATGTGTTAAGATATGCGTAACCCAAAAATAGACAAATAAATTTTTTTTAATGAATACTAGAAACGTGATCATGAGAGAAGATTAGAATTCCGCAGGCTCTGAGGTGATTAAAAAAACAGCTAACTGACAGTGACAGCAGCTCCCAATATTTGCGTAAAACCACTGCCATCTAGATCAGACGTGTCAAACTCGCGGCCCTCCTCGCAGTTCTGTGCGGCCCGCAGCCATGTCGAAGCAGCACAATCTGATCAACACAAAAATGGTGAAATTGGTAAGGTGAACAAATTAAGAAATTGAACTCAACTACTCAGCTACAAAAATTACTAAAACTCGTCAGTGGCTTATGCAAGATTATTTTAGTTTTTTTTTCTCCAAATACTACCAAGAATTTGAGGCTGGTTATTTGATTTGATAAGACAGCTCATCTTTTTTTGTTCATGACGATACTAAGTCTTTTCATGAAACTATTCTGCCCCGAAATGCAGTTAATAAAAAATTGGTTGGCTTTACCAAACATGAGATTTATTTGGAAATTTTACAAAGCTTTAAAAACTACGGAAATCTTGGAATTGGTGACTAAATCACCTGGATGTGAAATTCCAACATAATAATTTGAGTCCAAGTGCCTGATTTTTCGACCTATATGCATGAGTTTGTTTAAAACCATATCACAAACATCTTTTTGTCTCTTTTCGCCACCTACTGAAATTAATTTATTCTGACTATTTTGCCTCCCAATGTTATTTTGGGCGACCTCGGATGATTGGTGCTAAGCACTTTTTATCATCTGTTCAAAATTTGGCGCAAATCATGTAATTGTGGTTACTTGAAGATCAATCATATTTTCACGTTTTTGTCTTAATTTTGTAATGATCTTGAAGTACATTTTCGAAAGGAGGAAGTTCTCACGGAAAATCCCGAAGCCTCTATAGTGATCTACTCTCTGCTATATTTTAAAAGTAATATTCTGTAATCAACTTTCGTAATACGATTACATTAAAGTTTTTGAAATTTTCCTCCTGCGGCCCACCTAAACCTGAGTCTTATTTGGCCCGCGCCAGGTTTTGAGTTTGACACCCCTGCTCTAGATAGACAGGCCGAACTGCAGAAACCTAAGTTCTACTCGAGTCCATAATTTCGTCCATGGGCACCTGTTGTTATTGCTATTATTGTAATATGTACGTGTTGCTGGAGTTCACGAACACTGACAGATTCATTTTAATCAGCTGATAATCTGGCTTGTATATCTAGATGGCGTTGGTAAAAAGCTAAAGAGTTTTCATGAAGCACTCATCAGTCGCAGAAAAATCTCATTTAACATAAGGGGAAAAAATTCAGCCAATCAAAATCAGATGCTTTTTATTTGTGTATTAGTAAGGGGGTAGGGGCCACCATAATCCATTTAGCTCAGGGCCACCAGAGTGCTAAGGCCGGCCCTGTGCAGCTTTATAATTGAAACAATAAAAACAAATTATAGAAAATAGATGCGTGATGCGTGTGTGTGCTCATACGAGGGGTCAAATCTGTGCCTATGACTGAATATGACTGTGCCTATACTGAATAAGGAGTGTAAACACTAGAGAACCCTAGCTTCATTGCCGTAAGTCCAAATAAGAAAAAATAACCAATATAATAAAATTACAATATATCAATATTGACAAAAATTACAAAATAATTTTATTCCACCTCTTCGGTCTTCGGGCCACCCTAAATTCTACAATAATAATAATAATAATGTTTGCGCTAAGAGCCATTACTATTCTCAAGCTTCCCACCAAATTTCATGTGAATCCGATTAGTTGCCCACGAAATTGACATAGATCATAGATGTTTTTTGTTGTTGAATGAAAATCGATCTTTTTTTTTCATCCCTTGGCCTCCAAACTCAAAAAAGCCAAAAGTGCCGTCCAGTGGCACGGGGAGAGCTTTTATAGAGGCTGGAAGACAAGTATTGTGCATGTAAACATCCAGAAAGCTTAAATTTTTCTTTTAAGAGAAATAATAATGCAATTTCAGAAACAGGATTTATTAACTTTAACTTTTTTATTTTTGACTGATTTTTACTCTAGTGTTAAGTGCGTTTTTTGCACATCCGTTTAGTGTTTGGTAAACTTTCTGTCATTTTTTTGTATGAAGTTGCCCAAAATACACGGAATGGGCAAAAAACCCACTTACCTACTCGTATTGTAGAGTCGAGAACGCATAGCTTAACTGCAAAACGCTTTAGTGCAAAAATCGCATTTTTGCAGTACAGTATTTATGAATGCTCCGTGAGTTTTCACATGGTTTTCGTACAAAATTGTAAGTGCAAATTTCGCTTGGAAAACAAAAATCTAGGAAAGGTGAGGCAGAATACGTTTGTATTTTTTTCTTACGAAAATTTATATTTTTGTTTTATTTCTGAAGGTACACGCTTACTGCAGTGGCGTTCACAAGGGATGTCAAGAGATCAATTCCCTTCCCCGTTACAACTACAATAAATCAAACGAAATGTTTCCTATCCGCGCTGTTATTTTTTTCTAGCATACACGCAAACACTGAGAATCGATCTCTAGTCATTCAGTTTTCCAGACTACGATGCAATTGTCTGAGCCACAGACAGTGCGTAACGTATATAGTGTTCCATGTGTTCAGTAGAACACGGGCCCCCAAACTACAGGGGCCCGCAAAGCCGGAAAAGAAAGATTTTTTTTTTGATCCATTTTTTGGCTGTTCTTTTAAAGACATTCATTTTTCTTAGTCCACAAAAAAACTTGCGTGTCCACTGATTACCAGTAGCGGCTGGCAGTCAAAGTGGATGTAGATGGTTTTTCCTTGCTTCTAAGATGGAAACAAAACATTCCGAAAATACAAATTTTGTGTACGGAGACGAGCTTGAACTTCGCAGTATTGAACAACTTCAAACCTGCAATTAAACTTTTATCAGAGCAATCAATCGTCTGAATATCAGGTTTTACGAAGGTTTTGCATTCTATAAAATCCAAGCCAGAACAACTTTTTATTGCTATAGGAATAGGACTCATGAAATAAAAAAAACAAATGCCTGCCGATATACCCTCCTTTTAATTAATATACCATTTCCCCTGCATGATGCATTACGAATTTGATCTGATTTAATTTAAGATGTGGACGTGGATACGACAACCACTAGTTTTAGTTTGAATAGCCCATAGGATACGATGAAGCTCTACACATGGGCTCTACATATGTGATCCTCAGATTTGGGTGAACCCTTCTATTCTAAAATCAATGATTGTTACGAGCTGGCTTGTAGGGGAGTTCCTCAAGGTATGTTTTTTTGCTGCTTCTCTTCAATTAAGTGATAAGTAGCTAAAAAGTCCAAGTAAATGATCTTAAAAGTGTTTCCATAGAATGATTGAAATTTCAATTAAAAAAAAAATTAAAACGAGACCGAGGCTAATTTCGGGCGCGGCCGAAATTTGGATACCCTTCGCTCCCCTCGAGCTAAAAGTTTTTTCGGGCGTACCTATGACTTGTGTTCACTCCACCCCGCTTCCATGCTTTTGAATTTTCACATAAGTGCCGTCTCGAAGATTTATTGCGAGAATTTGGGGACATGGGTTACTTATAAGAACCACAAAGAGGGGGGGTTGTATGGCAGCCCTATGAACGCATGGCCTTTCCATCAATTTTTACGATTGTTTGTGGCATCAATTAAAACACATTTCTATGAGATTTGGTTGAAATTGGTGGACAAATAAAAAAGTTTTTCTTCGAAGAACCTAATTTGGGGGTTGGGTTTATATTCCAGCCCCATGATCCCATGGTCTGATTTAATTCATTTTTGCATGTTTTGTAACATCAATCAAAATACATTTCCATGAGGTCTGGATGAAATTTGTGTATACAAATAAAAAAGTATTTTTTGAAGAACCTAATTTTGGGGGTTAAGTTTGTATGGTAGCCCCAAGACCCCCCCCCCCCATCTGTTTATACATACGTTTTGTGTCATCAATAGAAACACATTTGTGTGAAGTTTGGTTGAAATTTGTGTGTAAAAAAAAAATTCTTAGAAGAACTTAATTTGGGGAGCTAGGTTTGTATGACAGCCCCATGACCCCATGGTCCGATTTGGTCTATTTTTACATATCTTTTGTGGTATCATTAGGAACACATTTGTGCGAAATTTTATTGAAATCGATGAGAAAATAAAAAAGTTTTTCTTAGAAGAACCTAATTAGGGGGACTAGGTTTGTATGGCAGCCCCACGACCCCATTGTTCGATTTGGTCGATTTTTACATATGTCGTGTGTCACCAATTAAAACACATTTGCGTGAAATTAGATTGAAATTGGTGCATAAATAAAAAAGTTTTTCTAAGAAGAACCTAATTTTGGGGGGAAGGTTTGTATGGCAGCCCCACGATCCCCTTGTCGGATTTTAGCGATTCAAACATACAAACTGCCTGCAGCAAAAAGAAGCATGTGTGCAAAATTTCAGCTCCATAGCTTTTAAACTGGCCGAGTAAAACGCGTCGCAACAGACAGACAGACGGACAGACGGACAGACGGACAGACGGACATCGTCCAATCGACTCAGCTCGTCACGCTGATCATATATATACATATTTTATATGGTCGGAGATGCTTCCTTCAATGCGTTACAAACTTCATGACAAAGTTAATATACCCTTTACGCTTAATAAGCGAAGGGTATAAAAAGTTTGGATGGTGTTGCCCAAAACAGAAATTTTCGCTTGCGGGTTCTGTCAATATTGTCTGGTTAAAAAATCGAAGATAAGGGGCCCCATTCCAATTAGGAAGTTACGTCACTGGCCACAGATGTGTTTAAATACAATATGTACAAATTGCCAATGTTCGGAAGAGTTAATCAAGAGAATTTTTCGTGTGCTAAAAAAAAAACATTCCGGTCACATATTCTCCTTCGAAACACTATCTATGTACTGCACTGCAGTACATGTATGGCACCTTCGTAATTTACCATTATGCTCTGGAATGACGCGAAGTAGAACTTTCATTTATGAGTAGGTATTAGAGTAAATATAGCCTTAACCCTTAAAGAAGGTAGGTACAGTGTCTGACAGACACGCACCGTTTTTATTTCAATTCCGATGAAAAAACGGTATTTTTTTTTGCTTCGCATTCACAGTATTTTCATAGATATTATCGATGTGTTTTTAGTTTCTGTGAGGTTATTATTTAGTTTCAAGGCTGCGTTTGAACAGTTCACAGCTTGCATTTATAGTCATCGTCATCGTGTTTCACAGACATTGTACACACAAAACGTTAATATAATTTGCGTGTATGTACCATAGAAACCGATTATGCGTTTTTTTTGTAAGTACAAGTACGATAATGGACAAATGGACGATAATCGCATGCTAAAGAAAGTTATGAACGCACAACGAATTGACGGAGCGAGGCTGCGTGGCCGACCGAGAGCTCGCTGGGAGTACTCCGTAGGTGAGGACGCCCACCAATTCAAAATAGTGTTCTTCTAAGGAAAACCGTTTTTCTTTAGAAACAAATTTTAACTAAATTTCCTGAAGTGTTTTCCTAGTAGAGTTTACATAGGTAATCATATATGCACCTATCAAATAAGCTAAAAATTGATATTGAAATTGTGCTCGTTAAGTTTGTTTTTAAAATAAAATAAATAACAGGCGCGACAATCCAACATTGGACTAAGGCCGCAGGATGTGTTAGTGACATCCTATTTCCAAGATCTTATCTGCTTTTTGTTGAGGTGAGAGATCAGCATCACGCTCAGCAGTGTTATTTATCCCGATAAATGGGTACGCATTTAACATCTGAGTGAGATCATAGTCCGTCACAAGCTCGTGAGTTCGAAAAACACCATGAACCACGGTGAGATTCGAACTCATGACCCTGTGCACCGAAGGTGCGCGCACTAACCGCTAGACCAGCCAGACTACGATTTGTTTTTGACAAAATGTAAAATGTCCTAATCCTCTCCATCTCCTCTTACATACATATGAACTTGAAATGCGATCTTTACCCTTCATATATTTTATTAATTTCAGGTTACATTCAAATGACGTTAAAAGAATAAAATACTCTATGAATATCACGTTAAATTCCTAAACCAACCTAACTTGGCTATACCTTCCAGGCAAACCAACATTATCGCACGTGCTCTTAATTACCGTTTCGAGAGGTTAATTTGTCGAAATGGTATGTCCCTCGGGATATTCACTAGGTACTTTGCCTTTGTCCTGGACGATGACAAAATAATACTGTATAGTGATGAAATAATTAACAACATTTAACAAAACTGTGTATGTATAGGTATGTAACAGATTTGTTACGGTGGAATCAAATCCCCATTGTCTCGGGTTAGTTGTCAGCAGGATACCTGTTCCATGATAATATAGGGTGAGGTTACGAAACACAACAGTTGCTTATGTTCCACAAACATGTTTGCCGTTCTGATCCCCTAACTGCCATTCTGCTGATCACAAATAATCTCCGGTTCTTTTCGTTTGTCTGTCTTTGCGGAACATGTAAACGAAAGGAACCGGAGATTATTTCTGATTTTGCAGTTAGGGTATCTGAACGGCAAACATGTTTGCGGAACATTCGCAACTGTGTTGTTTCGCAACCTCACCCATTGTATAGTGTAGTGTAGACAGACAGGTATTATCCTAAAGGAATCTCGGACAATTGATAGGATGCCAACGACTGCCATTTAGCTTGATGCTCATGGCTAGTTAATTGAATGTTTTGTGTTAATTATTTCAATGTTAACTACATATTAAGGATAGAGCGTTTCTAATGATATTTTCTATTTGATAATGTCAGATAAAAATTCAATTGATTTGCGATTAGCCTATTTATTGAAGTACAGTAGAGCGTCGATTATCCGAATTAATGCCGACAAGGGTGGTTCGGATAAACGAAAGTTCGGTTAATCGAGCTCCATAGAAAAGTTAGAAAATAGCCCAAATATAAAATTAAGCTACAAACTGAAAACATTGAAAACAACTAGAACTGAACGAAAATAAAATATTCGAGGTAAATAAGCGACGCCGATGAGAAATTGCTTCCTTCTAACCCATGATTTTTTATTTAATTCGAAGTCTGTATATGAAAAAAAGCTGATTGCCTGGTTCGGTTAATCGAATGTTCGGATAATCGACGTTCGGATAATCGACGCTCTACTGTACTTAGTCCCAGGACCGGCTTCCTGTAGATACACTGAGAAAAAATCACCACTTACATTTGAAGCGAAACATATTAAAAACAAAATTGGAATACATCAATAAATCATTTTAAAAACAAATAGTTTTATATTAAATTTAATAGGATTCACTTTAATGATCTATTTAAAATTGACTGAAACATCGATTTAAATATGTTCAACTTTGTTTTAAAGTTGTTTCATTTTGAAGGCTGTGTTCGTCATACAGGCCCGTGCGCAGGGGGGGGTTTTGGGGGTTGAAACCCCCCCCATTGGCAAATGTTGCCAGAATTTCTTATTAAATGCTATTGTTCTCATAAGGCAAAAATTTAACTTCATAAAAATGTAAACTGGCGTTGTTAATTTATACCTTGCCAAAAGAATTTTTTCTCGTCGCTAGACACCATCCAGTTCCGGACAGTTCAAGCATATTCGTGGTAGAAACTCATAAGTGTTGGTATGCAATCCGAAAAGCAGTATTTTCCCTATACCGAACGTATTGTAATTCAAAGATAAATGTAACCGCGCGGCATGTGTAGATTGTAGTGGGTGAACTATTGTAGGGCATTGCAGGGGATTTGTTGTTGATTGCGACATTTCAAGGCTCTAGCTGCCAAGGTTTAGAGGTTACATCCGTCAAAAGATGAGATTTTAAGATGAAAAAATCAGCCATTGTATTCTATTCCGATTCCTTTATCAACCTCTATAGGATAATGCATACTAATGAAATGACTCAGCATGGGTTTTAGGTAGTTTTTTCCCAAATTTCATTAAAATCCATTTAAAACGGCGTTACAAGCCGTGCTCTGTAGCCATGATTGTTCGGTCACTACTCTGTTATATAGAGATTCATATAGAGAGAGAGAGTTTCTAAACTCGTCATGACCCGCCGCAAATTTATTATTCAGAAAAAGATGATAAGAAACATTCTTATTGTAAAATAATAAACTAACAATGCGACTAATAAGTGGTATGGCTGACAACCGTATCACACTCCGAATTTTGTTGTCTTTGTAACGTTGACGATTACACATGCCACACGGTAGTCGTCAACGCACCATCCTCCACTAGGAGTTAGGGTAAATCAAGGTAGATAAAAGCCTAGGGGAACGACATGGCATCCCTATCGTAACTATGAAGAAATCCTTATTCTCCTCGTGAAATATTGCCACCAGGTTTAGATAAGATTTATACCTCAGGCTCGTCCTTTGGTATTTGGTTTACTATAATTCGGTGACTCACCCCTCGCTCCGCTCAGATCTCACACTGTCAGTCTCGCATTAAGGTACGTGTTCGTAGAGACGACTCTTGGGATGATCGCTCAGCTATCGTAGTTTTGCATCCAATTCCGAGCCATATTTGCATATTTTTGTAATGGTGTTACTTTCCATGTGTCGACTATAACATGTCTGTATAGAAAATATGCGCGTATAGTGGTCAGAATCGATGGTTTAACTGCTATCGCTGAGCGGTCATCACATGAGTCGTCTCTACGAACACGTACCTTTAGATAATTCGCCAATATTTTTGCGAAGCAGTGCTGTTGCGAAATAGGATAAGACGAAGTGCAAGCGCAGCGAGCAGTGTGCTAATGGAAAGCAATTTGTTGGATTTAGATCTCTGGCTCGTCCATACATTTACTCAAATCCTATAGCTCGTCTGTTAACTAAAGCCCCGGATAGAGTTCGAGCGGAATGAAAATGAAACGGTAATGAACCGGCATAAAAACCGTGGTGACGGTAATGAACCGGCATAAAAACCGTGGTGAATTTAAAATTTTAGCTTCGAAAATTGATACAAAGGCGTTTTACGTCCTAAATAATCTTAAAAATAACTAAAAAAAATAATTTCCCCATTGTCCGAATGCATTTTCAACGTGAAAATGAGTCGACTCTGTAGCATATTCTCCGTCGGGCGTGGTGAGTTTTGCAAACGTCAAACCGATTCACTGTCCACGACGAGTTCATCGCGGAAATTATCTAATGACCGGGGAATCGAAAAATAACACATAAAATGGCAGAGACAAATTGTGAAACCATTCTCGGATTTTAGTTTATGGAATACCCCATCATTTACCACATATTCCACGACAGTAAGTATGCATTTTCATTGAGAAAATCGCCGCGGACAAAAATTTCATTTTCATTCCGCCCGATCTCTATTCAGGCCTTAAGATCTCGCTGTCTGTCGCCCTTTCACAATTCGCCAAAAAGTTGATACGTAGCGCTGCTTGGAAATAGGATGAAGCGAGCGCAACAAGCGGTGAGTTAATGTCAGGCAATTCGTAAGCTTTATATTTCTGACTCGTCCATACATATACTCAGACCCTGCACCTCGCCCTTTACTCCGCTCAGACCTCGCTTTATCTGTCTCGCTATTTAGTATTCGCGACGTAGTGCTGTTGCGGAACAAGGTAAGTCCAGCGAGCGGTAAGCCAATGGATGACAATTTGTAAAATTTAGACCTCTGGCTCGTCCTTAAGTTTACCTAAATCCTGTTCCTTGCCCTTCGCTTCATCCAGACCTCGCCATGCCTTTTGCGCTTTTCAGAATTCGCCTAAATTTGCGACGCAGTGATGGTGCTAAGAATGATAAGGCGAGGTGCAAGCGCGGCGATTGGTAAGCCAATGGACGACATTTCGTGAAATTTAAACCTATGACTCGTCCGTATAACCTGTGGATCAGAATACTCTGCGCGCTCTTACTCTGTCTGTCGTGCATTAAAAAAACAGCCAACATGTTTGCGACATAGACCTCGGACCTGGAACCTGACTCTGGATTTGCTTGACAACCGAATTCCGCTAGTTTGTTAACCTGGATATATGATTCTGGATTTGCTTGACAACCGAATTCCGCTAGTTTGTGTACAGCATTGGGCTTTTGGGAGTCTGGTCACCTTATTATAGCCTGTATATTTTAAACTTTAAATATACCTTTCAATGAAAAATTTGAATATATAAGTTAAACCCCCCCCTTGGATGATTCCTGCGCACGGGCCTGTCGTCATATGTACCTACATAATCCCGCCGCTATTTTGTTCAGTGCTAGTAATCTCAGATAGCTTAGGTGTAGGAAGTAGGACTACGAAACGATAGGTACCCGGTTCGATTCCCAGTAGAAGCAAAGTAAGAAGATAAAAGTTTTTAAAATATTGTAAAAATGAAAAAAAAATAAAAATAAAAAAAATAAATAAAAAAATTTAAAAAAAAATGGGAAACATTTTTTTTTTCATTTTTTTAATCTTGCAATCAAAACATTTTAAATTTAAAGTGAAACACTTTTAAAATAAAGTGAAATAACTTTGATATAAAATTTTGATTTGACATGCAGCAATTTTAAAAGTACAATAATCACTTTAATATTTCCACTATTGATTCAAATTGAAACATTTTTGAATTAAACGTAAACGTATATGGAGCCAAATCATATTTGAAAATTTATGAACCATAGCTATTATTTTTGATTTTATAACGATTTTTTTCTGAGTGTAGGCGAAGTTTGCAAATTGCGCCCCTTTGTTGCGAGGGAGGGCTTTGGTTGTTAGTTTTTAACTTTTTATTTCAAAACAATTCTGCTATTTTGTTCATTTTCAAAACGCCTTATTTTAATTTAAATGTGAATATGGTGGTTAACAGGGCTTACCCTGAAATATTATATGTTGGGCACTTTGCCTCTTGTTGAATAAATGTGATCTTTTAATGCTTTTTTTGTTCAAGAACCCATTCCACTAAGACCGCAAGTATATTCAAAACCAAAATTCACGGAAACTCTTAAAGAAACTCTAGGTTCATTGGAAAGAAGTAGGTACATTTTATATTCCACCACCAATAATTGACTTCATTTATTTGCTATCACTAGCGCTAAGTCGTATATTTATATAAAAAGAATTTATACCTAAAGGTTTGTGTTCGTAGAGACGACTCATGGGATCATCGCTCAGCGACCGAAGCTAAACCACCGGGTTTGAGCACTATATGGCTATATTTTCTATACAGACATGTTCCTTTAGTCCATAGACGATACTAGGAAAGTAGAAACATTCAAAAAATATACCGCTCGAAATTGGATGCAAAACTACGGTCGCCGAGCGATCATCACATGAATTGTCTCTACGAACACATACCTTAAAGGTACGGATAAGCACTGTGTGCACCGAGCGGAAAGCATACATTTATGTCTCCCGTGAAAAAAAGTGCGATCAAAACTTGCCTTTTACTCACTAAATTTACGATAAATGTGCACTCGTTGTCGATGACAGTGGCGTAGATAAGGGGGGGATCAAGGGTATTAATCCCCCCTCTCTTTCGGTCACACGTTTTTCATCTTTACTTTACGTAAAATAAAACAAATGTGAAATTTTTGCTGGAATTATTTAACGTGTGTAATAAAATAATTTATAAAACGACGTGAATCCATTTTCACAACTGCAATAGAAAATGTACTCAAACTTCAATTTTAAAAGCATTTCGATAAAAACACTACAGGACAGGGCCTCCGTACCGATTCTGTTTCATTCACTAGTTCACATTGGATTTGTATGGCAGCACATACAAGCGTTTCTGAAATTAGACGTGAACGATAGTTGAAGAGTTGTTTTCTTATGTTCAGTTCAGTTTTAGGAAAGCTTTTCTCAGGAAGCGTTTATGCGAATGAAGAGAAAATGCTGCTAAACTTCCGATTTTTGAGCATGCTTAATTGTTCCACTATGTTATAATTCTTTTCTTGAAAGTTAAAATTAGATAAATGCATATTTTTAAATTTATTACGAAGCTAATCAGGGCAATTTTTTAAACTATGTAGATTTTATATAAAAAAAATTGTAGAAATTTCCAAAGTTGAAATATATGTCGCCAGTAACTTGAAGGCAAATCAAAATTTTATGCGGATGATCTAACCCAATATGAAGCTCCAATTGTCCCCTTACATTAGCAAAAATTTGTACAAAAACTGGAATGCTGTGGATTTCTCATCGTAAGAAAGAGTCCAAAATTATCGATGCAGTTTCACCATTTTTGCGGAGCGTTCAATATTTCCAGGAATTTGTTTTCAAAAATTGTTTTCATTTTTACACCAAAATTTGCCAATTTGTGTTGCTATTTTGAAGTGTAATAAAAAAGAAAATTTAATTTTGAAATTCCAAATTGTGTAACCGAAAAAATGCGATTCTGCAAAATGATCCCCTCCCTCTACGAAAAGCAATCTACGCCACTGGTCGATGACACCTTTTCCCTGTGAAATAAAGTGTAACTGCATTGTTTTCTCTAGCGACATCGACATGTGAAAAGCCGGTATGGGGAGACTTTCTTGCGAAGTGAGTATCACCGATTGAATTCAATTTCACGACCATCAAAATTTTGACAGTAGCATCACCGTATAAAAAAAATAGTATTTTTTCTGAGACCGCTTTTAAAAATTTGGTTTACAAATTCCGGATCATTCCCACCAGTCCCGGATTAAGTAAGCGCGGGGCCCGTGGCAAATTTTGAGCGCGGGTCTATGGAACATCGATTAATCAAATTAATAAAGGAATCCTAAAATTGATATTTCCGTTTACGAGTCATAACTTAGAGATTTTTCATCTCTCATTTTTGTACCTCTCAGTGACGTACCTCTCAAGCATCATGAAAAATGGGGAAAAATTATCTGTTTGGAAAATGATTCAAAATTATTTAACAAAAATGTTTTTCATTGACATGTGTAAGTTTGCCAAGATTTCTTTTTATTTTGATCCTTAAATTTCCCTAGTCAAATTATATTTATTCGACGAAGAAGAATTTATTTTAGAAGTCCCTTTTTGGGCGACATTTGAAAATTTAAAAATTCGTCCTTTTCCGAAAAGTGATAAAATATGCATGAGAAAATATTTTATTTTATAAGTGTTGCCTATTAATATAGTCTTCGATAGTCCCTTTTCAGGTTTACTCAGGTTCATAAAAGGTTCCAGCCAAACATTTAGCTAAAAACAATCCGCGAAACGCGAAGTGCATACCAGAAGCCCAAATTTACGTTAACACCTTCTATTTTAATAATAAGTGCGTTTTTTGGTTATGCCGTGTTGGGTTGGGTAACGAAAGTTCATATAAAAAAATGACAGGTGGGTCAGCTGTGGTTCCCAACCCAAATTTCGGTGGACCGCCAAGCCTAAAAAATTATTGCTGCGGACCATACTTTCTGCCCGATGGGATCCCGCTTTTTGTCTCATTCGTAGCCCTTTCGACTAGTGCTCCAGTTCGATATGAAGTGCGGTAGATCCGTGTAAAAAAATAACGCAAAGAAGGGCAAACGACGTTAAATGTTCAATGCATGCTACTCATGAACAAAAATATTTCAAAAGAGATAGCCCAGTGCGAACGAGTATACAAATTTTCTTTTTTTTTCAATAAAAAAGTAGTTCAAGGGGCCCATATTGCGGTGCAAATTGTGCTGACATTTGGACAAATTGATTCAAATTCATGAACAAAAAAAAATGCAAAGGGGGACTAAGCGCAATCGGGACATTTTTTCAAAAAGGAGGCCTAGTATCAGGGCCGGATTTCCCATATGGGCAACCTGGGCAGCTGCCCGGGGCGGCAGATTTTTAGGGGCGGTAATTTTTGAAAATATCCCTTGGTTTTAAATTCTGTGAAAAAGCATTTTGGAAACTCGAAAAGATGTTGACATAATTAGACATTTTAATCCCATCCTTCTAATTTATTCATGTTAGGTATATTCCAGGGCGCCCAATAGTAAACTCAACTGAAACTCAACTTGTGGCGCGTAGTTCAGTGAGGATAGGAGTAGAAAGTATTTTCGTAACGCAATGGACTTAACCTAAAACAAGGGAAGGGATCTAGCATATACTTCAGTGTCCACTTTAATAGGAAGCCTTGAGTAGCTTTTGTGTGCAATAATCAGGGATCCGGAGCGGCTCAATTTTATCACTACGCAACCATTCGAAGACATTATCTGATAGTATCCTTTTGTACGATATAAATGATTGAAATTTAGCTAAAGTGTTGTTTTAATTGTACAAATCTTCCATGTAATTAAAAGTGGAATAAATCAGGCTAAAATGTCAATTCAATACGTTTAATTTGAAAAACATAGAAGACGACCCATTGTTACAAAGCAAATGGCTCCACTTTCTCATGCAAAAACTGTTCCTCGCTTCGCTCATTTCCTCCGGGAGTTTGATTCGCGTCGACCCTCTCCGCTCCGGATCTCTGTAACAGCCAAAGAATTCCTGAACCTACATCTTGGACATGTATCAATACATGATTTCCCCACTATACGACTCGTCCAATGGAGGGTATCTGCTGTCATCGTCTTGACCATTGCTCGTAAACTTGTATGAAAAATTTAATTTTTTGGAATAGTACACAGCAAAAAAATCGGAGTGATTTTCACTCCGAATCGGTGTCGAATAGTGTCCATCCGAATCGGATAATATTGGCATTAAACTCGAAGCAAGGTATTGCTAAAGACTCCGAACGAATGTAATGATTTTATCCTTATGGTGTAATAATTTGAACTCAAAAGAATACTTTCATTAACACCTAAAGGAGTGATTCTCGATATTTTTGGAATAAAAAAAAAAACAATTTTCACAGGGAAGGAACATGTAACGCATAAATGAGATTTGTACAACCCCTCTATAAGTAATCATCTACCTCTTTACGCTCTAAAATGCAAAATAAATGTACCTACCTATAGTGGGATTCGATCCCGGGATCTTATGATTTGTAGACAAACGCCTTACCTACTAAGCCAACCAGACTAACTGATGGAGTTTGTAATTCATACAACATGTGGCTTCGCTCTACCACCAAATTCACTCCGATCGGTGGATACAAAAAATACCAAAATCGGATGAAATTAGCCCCAGCACCAGTGTTGCCAATTTAGCCGTTTCCGGTCAAATTTAGCCGGAAACCGTGCTGTTTAGCCGGAAGAAATTTATAATTCCGGCCGGCCGGATTTTTAACCGGAATTGATTTTCTTCGGCCGTTTTTCCGGCTAAAATTATTTTATGAATTTTATGAAAACACCAGCACCTTAATTTTTTTTTACTTTGAAACTAGAATCAATTTTTCAATATTCAAAAACCGCCGTGAAATTATTTCTACATACACTTATTATCGTGTATTAGGGTAAGCACCTAATATGTCCACCTCCTAGAGGAAAACTTGCATTTATGTCTCCTGGGAAAAATTTGCCGCGGAGACTTGCCTTTTTTTTCAGTAAATTTAGGGTAATGGGTCTCAAGTAAACTGGCGATATTAGTACCTAGTCTTAGCATGTAATTTACTAACCACCAATATGCTGAATAATTTGCAAAATGGAAGACAGTTTCTTAGACAAAATTCTTTGCTGAGCAATTCTTGCAGCATGGGGGTACCTGAACATTTTACCATTTTTCAAAGTGTCAATTCTTTACCACAGATAACGCCATGCCAGATTAAGTACAAGGGTGAAGACCTTTTAGCGCGATTGATAGATACTGATAATATCGCCGGAACTTTGTAATGTTCAACACTAACGTTGTGTAAGTAGCTCGCCCAGTAAACTACAAAATTAAATTTCATCATCATCACCCCCGAAATATATACTCACTTAAATCTAATTTTTGTAGTTTACTTGGCAAGCTACTTGCACAACGTCTGACAGTTCATAAAAACTACAAATTTTTGTAGATGCAATACATTTAGTTGTTGGGTTTGTTGCAACAAATTTATAAAAAATCTATACCGTTTCCCGGCCAAGCTCATAATTTTGGAACAACCATTTCGTATCTTTGGAACATCAAATTCGTAATTGGGGAACATCAACAATAGTGTAGTTCCGAGGTGATTTCAGATTGAAAAGTGTGGTGGAGAAAATTTTTTTTTTGTTTCTTATGTTTTTTGGGGTGCTGAGCTCGAATCCGGAGCTTCCCACCAAAATTTCGTTGCGGAACAGGATCAAAACCGCGAAAAAACCCAAAATTTTCGGAGTTTTCCCGTTTTTTTGTTTATAACTCCGAAAGTGTACATTTCTCCGAAAACCTGTCCATGAAAATATTAGAGAAAACATAACTGCGGGTTCAACGCGCCATTAATCATTAAAATGTGTTAAGCGGTATTGCTACAATTGATAGTCATTTTTTTTGGCGTTTTTTGCAATTTTGACCCTGTTTTGCAACGAAATTTTGGTGGGAACTTACAGATTCAGGTTCTGCACTCCAAAATACACAATGTACAAGATAAATGCAACTTTTACGACCAAAAATGAAAAACCGTTCAATCTCAAAAATTTTTTCATAAAATGGAACTCTGTTAAAAATGGCAAATTTAAATTATCCACTGTAGTAATACCGCTCAACAGATTTTTAATATTTATGTCTCTTTGGACGCGCAATTATGTGCTCTCTAAAATATTCATGGAGAGTTTTTCGCAGAAATAAATAGTTGCAGAATTAGGGGCCGAATAACGGAAAAACAGCATAAATTTTAGGTTTTTTCACGATTTTGACCCTGTTCCGCAACGAAATTTTGGTGGGAAGCTCCGGATTCGTGCTCAGCACCCCAAAAAACATAAGAAACAAAAAAAAATTTGTCTCCACCACATTTTGCAATCTGATGTACTAGGTTTATCACGTAGTAACTACACTACAATGGAACATCAATTTCGTAACTATGGAAAAGAAAATAAAATTTGGAGGGCTCAAATACGAAAATGAATAACAGCATGACACACATATTTTCGAATGACGCAAATTTATCATCATTAGCACGAGTTCTAAATTACGCATTTGGACCATCATTTGTAAAATTGTAAAATTTAAGGACAAGAATGTTTACAAAAATATTAAATTTGATGTCAATGTGGTTATGGACTTGACCGAGAAATTGTACCTGTTTACAACAATTTTGAGTAGTTAAGCTATCTAACTCCGAACAAAGTAAATTTTGACTGTAATGCCAGCGATTGGAGCATATATGTAATAAATCTAAGAAATCTACCTAAAGCCTAGTTTACGAAATAAAATTTTTAAAATCAGCTTTTTACTATATTTTTTCGTAATGTGACTGTTTTGTAAAAATTAGCCGGTTTTTTGGCCGTTTTTCCCGCTGAAATTTATTTAGCCGGATTTTTAGCCGTTTTTGAAAAAAATATAGCCGGTTTTCCGGCTAAATTTAGCCGTTTTCTAAATTTCCAGTTGGCAACACTGCCCAGCACAATAACTTGATGGAACATGTTACGGAATTGATCCGATAGGTGTAATACTCAATACCAAATAGGATATTCTTTGCAATGTGTCCGAAAAAGGTTTTAATTTAGAAGTTTCGTCCGTTTCGGATTCTTTTCTAATAAAACCCCTGAAGGCGGTGTTATTTTGAGCATGTTTACTCCGAAATAATTTTTCTTTTTTATCCTATCGGATTCTGTTGCTCGAATACCCGGCATTTTTTTTGCTGTGTACATTGCCAAAAACTCGCTTTCGTACTAAACGAGTCTCTGGGACAGATTGATCTAAGAATTGGTAACCCTAGGCAGCCTATACATGGAGAATCCATGGATTCTGTGTGGGTAGCCCCAGTGTTCCTATAGTTAGTAAAAGCTAGCACATATTTTCGATTTTTCTATTTTTACTCTATTTTCTTTCTATTTAAAATTAGGCGCGAGGCAACTGGGATGTAGTTATAAATTGGTTTCAGGGGGTGTCCAACTCGGGATATTAGAAATGATGCATTAGCTATAAAATGTTCAGTAACATGTTTCTGTCGTGTGTATAGGCTTAAAAAATAAAATTCACAATTTGTACGTTTAATTTTTCGAATTTTAGAAAAAAAAAAAAACAGAAAACTCCCCTACCAAAAAATCATACTACATGACATGACGCTAATAAAGAATTTTAGTTGTTGAGGTTAGGTTATTCGTTCATGACTTCTAAAACGTTAAAAAATTAACAAAAATCTCCGAAAGTGGAAAGGTATTTAGAAAATCTTCTGAACACATTCTGAAGAAAGTCGATGTAATGGATCTGCATCATTTCAGTTTTAATGTTGCCTTCATTGGAATTTCAATGCTTTTTTTAAACAAAATCGTGAGGGCTCCAAACTCCATGAACCTTCTCATGGACTTTCACCTGGCCCCTTCACTCGGAAGCACCATATTGTCAAGCAAACAAAATTACATCGGTCACTCGCGCAAAAATATTAAACGTTCTTCTCACATACCACACCACAGCGAACGTTTTGCCTAGCATGAGTGTGCGACTACTACTACTTTCAAATTTAACCAGTGGCGGAGGGCGGCTATTTAGCTACTGCCCAGGGGCGCCAAAGACGCTAAATCCGGCCCTGCCTAGTATACCTACAGTAAGAGACACTGGGTTTCACTAATACAAAAATTCTAACAGTGATAACCATAATTATTCGATGAAATGTATGTAAGTCGCCCCCCCCCCCCCTGGTCGATGAAGATGGTAAAAAAATCCTTATCGATGTAGTAAAAAAACCGCTGCACTATACAACATTTTCAAAAAATTTCCTTCCTTAACACTCCAAGTGCTGCCGGAGAAGCCATGATTGGGACAGTTTGCAGTCAGGAGGCGCATACAAATAGATGACAGCGAGTGGCCTCTCGTAACTGACGGAGGCTGCGTACCAGCACACACATTTCACTTGTGAGTGTGCTACTGTGGCTGCGTGGATCCCTGTGATTTCCTGTTTAATTTCATGGGTTCTGAGCTGGAGTACACAATTTCAACCGTTATGTCCCTTCGGGAAGTTAGTAGAATTCAACTTATTTTCATCTGAAAGGGTGACAAATAGTATACAGCTTTGCTTTGTTAGCCCTGGAAGGTCATGCTTTGTCGAATCAACTACGCATCATCAAATTTATCCCATTTGTCGTGACAATTCTCATTATTCTCATTATTATTTCGTACAGCAATTACCGTGCCGATGTACTTGCCGGGTACATTGCGATTAGACGAAGTAAGCAGGGTAAGTTGAATTTTTTGAAAATTGGCGTCATCGAAACAACGAAGGATGAACTTTGTGTAACTTTTAGAACTCCAGTATTTCTTATGGCTGGTTGTCGATTCGACGATAAGTCTGTGTCCATACAACTAGCTCGTAACAAATGTGTTTATTTTTGAAATGTGGGACCTATTTTTTTCAAATATTGTTTTAAGCGTCAAAGTAGAGCGTCGCCGAATCGACGATGCATGACCTTTCCTTACTAAAAATAAGCATGACCTTCCAGGGTTAAGGACCATGTAAAGAATGGGTCTCATATTTCAGTGTCTTTCAAGTTCTTCTTTTTCTTCTCAGTACCATATAGGCAGTGGGGCCATGTTGCGTTCATTTAGCCGTTTATAGGCAATTTCGAGTCAACCTTACATTGCATATCATTTCGGAGTGTATGTATATAATGTCGTAAGCACTATATATTTCCATTCACATGTACGAACATTTTGGACCACGCCGAGATTCGATCTCCGGACCTCTAGATTACTAGCATCGTAGAGTGCGACTCAACCAAGTGAGCCACAGAGCGGGTCTTTCAAGTTATTAAATCAAACTTTATTTTGTAGCTGAATCATACCAGCAATAAAATTTAGCCACTGTTAATACTTTGATAAATTTATAGGAAATCTTATTATTTCAATCAATAAAGGATTTATAAATATTCTTACGATGCTACTTTGCTAAGATGAAAATGACAGACGAAACAAACTGTTTTCGCAAGTGGAGTATGCAGTCCGAGATGCAAAAAATGCACTGAAAATAGACAAACTACGCTCTAAAAGGCAGATATTGGAGGCGAGTTGAATGTAATCAGAATGCAGAAGAATGCAGAGGAAAATCAATGTCATCTCCATTTTAAAAATTTGACTCTAAAATTAGAAAAAAAAATATCATGCGGTGCACTAGGGCTGCATATGTGTGAGTGACATCCAATTTCCAATATCTAAACTGCTGTTTTGTTAAAGTGTTGAGATCAACAGCACGCCCAGCAATGTTATTTATCTCCATAAATGGATACTTGTTTACAATCTGAGCGACTTCATAGTCCGCCACGTAGGTCGTGAGTTCGAAAAACACCATTAAATGAATTCGTTCACAGTGAATCTGGAATCCTTGACCCTGCGCACCAATCCAACCACAAGCCAGGCTACTCTAAAATTTGCTAACAATATTTCTGCGACCGGAAATTTCAACTCCTAAGAAAATCATGATGTTGAAAAAATTTTGGGCTTGCCCCCCCTGACCGAAATCCTGGCTACGCCCATGAATGTGAATCTGAAACACTGTGGACGTAGATATACGGGAATGCCATCATGAATTGAAAAGACATATTTCTGTATTTTTAAGCAATATGAACCTTGTTATGTTATAGCCTTTAGCACTGGCTATGGTTATTGCAAACGAAATTCTTGGAATGCAAAATCCGTGGAGGCAGTCTAGTCTAAGAAAAATGGCATATTTGGTCGGCAAAAATCCTACATCGGATTTTTTTTGGATTATGGTTGGAAATGGTTCCCAGATTATGGCATTAGAAGTCCCAACCGATCGGGGGTCCACAACCTTAAAAAAAGGGGAGAAAGGGGGGCATTTTTTCGTTTTTTTACGATTATTATACCATTCACTCGTGGAGTAAAGGGTATATTAACTTTGTCATGAAGTTTGCAACGCATTGAAGGAAGCATCTCCGACCATATAAAATATGTATATATATGATCAGCATGACGAGCTGAGTCGATTGGGCGATGTCCGTCTGTCCGTCTGTCCGTCTGTTGCTACGCGTTTTACTCGGCCAGTTTAAAAGCTATCGAGCTGAAATTTTGCACACATGCTTCTTTTTATTGCAGGCAGTTTGTTTGTTCGAATCGCTAAAATCTGACCGTGGGGTCATGGGGCTGCCATACAAACCTAACCCCCCCAATTTGGTTTTTCTAAGAAAAACTTTTTTATGCGTGCACCAATTTCAACTAAATTTCACACAAATGTGTTTCTATTGATAAGACAAAACATATGTAAGAATGGATCAAATCGGACTATGGGGTCATGGGGCTGCCATACAAACTTAACCGCCCTAATTAGGTTCTTCTAAGAAAAAATTTTTCATTTGTGCACCAATTTCAACCAAATTTCATACCCCCAACCCCCCAAATTGAGTTTTTCTAAGAAAAACTTTTTGATTTGTGCACCAATTTCAATCAAACCTCATAAAAGTGCATTTCAATTGATGCCACAAAACATACCATTTATCGATCAACTACCCAAAGCAGTTTTCAGTTTCGATCCACGATATGTCTGAGGGGCGGGAGGGGGTGAAATAATCTCTCAGATGTATTGCGCCCGATTGTGTTATTTTCTCCTTTTCTATGAAAATTTCCATTTGTTATACTCTTCACATTGCGTAATAACGTTGTGTTGACTTTTAGGCTCACCAAATCGTTCAATAGTGTGTTTTTAGTAAAATAAGCTCACATTTTTTAAGCGGTCGAGTTGTTGAAGGTTTTTTAAATATTGAAGCGATTGAAAACGGAATACTCTTAGAAAATTGAAAATGTGAAGGGTATCAAGCTTTATGAGCCAGTATTGCTCTCTAAAATTCCATAGAACTGTTTCAAAAGACAATGCAACAATAAATAAGAGTCTAAAATATACAGAAACTTAGTTTCATCCTATTTTCTGCACTTAATCTGTCAGATGCATTGCGCCCGATCGTGTTAAGATTAGTATTGCGCCCGCCGGAAGGTTAATTGAATATTTCGGCGTTAGACTAGAACATAAATTAGAATATTTTCATTTTAGACATTTTTTAAAAGCTCCATAACTTTTGAAAGAATGCTAGTTCAGCCGTAAAATTTTGAATAAGTATTCACAATAAGTTCAAGATCGTTTTAAGGTTAAGATTGAGTCGCTCCGGTCAAGGGCCCCCATTCTCCCCCCATTTAAATTTTTCAAAACAAAGAACAATTTTTCAGAACAAAGTTGTCTTGGGTCACTTTGTATGGGAGGTACCCTTAGTTTTTATCCGAATGAGCTGATTTTTGGTGGGTGGGGTGACTATGACCTCCAATCGCAACAAACCAAAATTTAGCACTTGGCTCCAATTTTGGGGGGAGTTATGGACATGCCGTTTCGACAAATTTAAATGGGGTGAGCGGAGCAACTTAACGTTTACGTTAAAATGATCTTGAACTTATTGTCAATACTTATCAGTGGCGGCTCGCCCATATGTGCACATGTGCACGTGCACCCCCTGATAAAACATTCATTATCCCGCCAGTTAAAAATGCTAAATATCTTCGCTAAATAAAACACTTCACAAAACAGAACACACCGTCCGACGCAACATACTCTAAGTGTACGTACATAATGCATATACGATATACCCAAGCCACGCATTGAATCTGTCTCGTCGAACATCTACTAGCACTCACGGTGATGGTGCACTGCACAGTCATATGAACTGGTGCACTCGCTCCAAAATCAGAAAAGAGACGGGTTCCCGGGGCGGGGGGATAGTGCAAAATTTACACTAGAATTTGTGCACAAATAAGTCGTGCACAGCACACCACTTGGTGATGAACCGAATTGATATGAAATTTTGCTAAGTATCTTCAATGAAAGAATATAAAAATGAGTAGATATTTTACGTTTAATTTTAGAAATTTTTTGATAAGAACTTTTCTAACGACAAAAAAAATAAAGCTAAATATTCTAGGGTGTTACCTCGTCTGAACTTTACGAAGGAAAAGCATTTTGTGCAAAAATTCAATGCCAAGGAAATGATAAAAAAATAAATTTTGGTGTGCTGCTGATTCGTAAAATTTTATGTTTTTTCTTGACTGTTATGTGAAAATCGCAGTGATTCTTTAGTTATAAAATCTAGATCCTTGTTTGCAGTTACAACGAGATGCAAGAAAACAGGATGGAAACAGGCTTGAGGAAGTGGTCATTTTCGCAACAACTTAGTACCTATGTACATATGTATGTATGGGCTATACTTTGACATTAAAATAAAATAATTTTTATTCAAAGTAGGTAGTCTTAGGTATACGTTAAAATATATTTAGAGGGGTTGATATTGTATGTATTTAGGTTTCTTTTTTTGTGAACCCCCACTATTATTGTATACGAGCCGCCACTGATACTTATACATATACATTACGGCTAACCTAGCATTCTTTCAAAAGTTTTGGAGCTTTTAACAAAGGTGTAAAATGAAAATATTCTAATTTATTTTGTTAGGCTAGCGCCGAAATATTTAATTAAACTCTAATGTGTTATATATCATTGCATAGATCATTTTATGTAGTTTTTTCGTCCTCAGACCATTTTTGTGTATCTCTTGCCGTTTTTGAAATAATCGCAAAAAACCGAGGTGTAAATGGAAGCTACCACCATCGGGTGACTAAGATTATATTATGATGAAATCAGGAGTAAAAGACTGAACACATGCAGGATGCAGATGCCTTTTATCGTTAAAAGGTGAAAAGACGATTTAGATTGCCTTTCAAAAAATCAACTTTTTTCTAACAATATTTCTGAAAATGTTTTCTATAAAGTAGGTACAAGGTGGATCAAAATGAATCATCCAAGTTTGTATTTGGATAACTTTTTTACTAACTAAGAAAAAAATTTTGAGTGATGGAAGTCTTTATTTAGACCTTTAGATTTTTTTCTGTATTGAAAAAGATGACATCCATCAAGTGGCTTGCAAGGAGTGGCACTCAGTATACATTTTTTGTAGAATCAATATCAGTTGCTTCGCCCATCTTCAGGAATGTATTGGCAGCTTAGCTCGCTTTTATATATAGATGTTTTGGTATGACATTTGTTAACCCTAAATTACTAACAATACGTAAAATTGACGTGTTTGCTCACATTATAATGTGTATAAGCTGTTCCACGAGTCTGGTTGACTACTTACTGCAGCAGTGCTTTCCTCAGTTAGTTGTTGTATGTCCATGTGAGTGGCAGCATCCTATTTGTGGTCTATGGCGGTAGGCTTAGCAATGTTCTATATGATAGTACCTATTTGACGTGTAAATAGTAATACCAATAGCAAATAGCATGTAATTTATACGTCTTGTAAGTAATATAAGTGCACTTTCCGAGGGCATATTTTGGTCAAATAATGTTTGTCTGTGGCACTGAAAAATGATAAGCTCGGTAAAATATGTAAACTGGGAAAGCGATTGTAGGAAAATATGAACACGTCAAAATTACGTGTTGTTAGTAATAACGCCTCAACCGGTCATGTTAGTATTCCAGGGTTAAATTTAGGGTTGCCCACATCCCGAAATAGCAGAATTTTCAGGTTGCCAACGCAAAATTGAGAGTAAAATGAGCACTTTGCTAAACGGTTCAGTGATTCTTCTCTTTCAGCTTTACATTGTCATTGTGAACGGTTATAGGGGTGTCTATGTTTCGCAATTTATCACAACATAAATGTGCACGGATAGATTTTACTCGACTCTTCTAGAATACTGTCGATTTTTAAATTACAAATTTAAATGCAAACTCTTGGAATCCTCAATCATAAAATAAACTCATACATAAATCTCCAATACTTGTCAAATTGCCCAATTATTTTACATTCATGCATGTAATTTAGTGCTCATCTTGCCATTTTTCTATATGACACTCATACCCAATATCTTCAATCACGCACCATAACCTTTTGCATGGTGCCATTATCGTCAAGATCCTTAGTCCCTAAATACAATACAATAAGGGACTATTACCATCCATTTTCTACTCACCATTTACATCATCGCTCTGTCGTCACAACGAATCTCTGCAATATTCCCAAAAAAAAAAAGGAAGCTGAAGATAAAAGTGACCATCGCCTGAAAGTCATCGTTATGATAACAATCACCGCAAAATTCAAAGCTTCCGTCATATCAGAAAGATATCTTCTCGGGTTGTCCTTGGGATTTTCACCCTGACGTTGTGATACGGAAGTGTGGCAACGAAAGTTACCCTTTTAAGCTGATACTGTCGTCGTGCACTGATTCGTATTTGACAGCTATTAGACTATACAAGATGGTCCGTTGCGACAGTAGAGTTTGTGTTGAAAAAGTATGGAAGCTCATTGAATCGATTTGAATGTATAATTTCATTCACAAGAGATTGAAAAACAGGAGGCAGTTACCTTTTAGGTGAAAAGACATTAAAATTGATAAATTTATATTCGAAGGACTTCCTTGTGGTTAAATATATAACTATGGCTTTACAATCCAACAATGAAGCTAGGTTGTGAGATGTTTTACAACATTTCGTTTACACAATCTTTTTGCTCCATCGAGTCATTTGTCCCTATAAATTAATTCTCACTCATTCTACAACTAAGTGAGATCATAATCCGTCTTACGGATTTCAGATTCGAAAATCAATCTGTACCTTTTCGTTTACAGTGGGTTTTGAACCCACGACTCTGTGCTTCGAAGGCGAGCTTGCTAACAAAACAGACTCAAACAAAAAACAATCCTTTGCTGCCTTTGCCGAACGAACTGTAACGAAAATCACAATCTTATTATGAACACACCATTTGATTAGATTTTCCGAATCTCCCGTTCGGGATGGGCTCCAAGAGAGGAGCCGCCAAGCCGTCGAGAGGAGAGGCGTCCAGAATGGATGGAAATTCTGATGACTCAACACATGGATGAATGAATATGTATGTTTTGCCTTCAAGTGAATTCGTCGGTTGACCAAATTCGTATATCTGAAAGGCAACAGTTCTCCCGACGAGGCGGCAACAGTATCCATAAATCGCTTGCGTTAGCCCTTTGTGCGGATACGAAACACTAAAGATTGCGGCTTTGCGGAAAACTTTAATGGCCTTTAAGGAAAATCAATATTCGTTTGAGTGGAAATTTTTATCATATTGTGTGGATAGTCAGATGTGGTATAGGCGCTCCAGTGCGAATAGGACTCTTTCTACTGTGTGTGCCAACCACAAATTTACTTTGTATCATAGCCACAAGTACATTTTCATTGGAAAACTTTATCGGATGCTTGGAAGTGATTTGAATTTAGTATGGAAAGAATGTAAATGAATTATTTTGAATATGGAATTGTGGTTATGGTGTGGGAAGAGTTTATGCTTGGTTGATTCGAATAGGATTTAACATAAACGACTGAAAGGAACCGATGTACATTGCTTTAACTCGAAAAATATTTCGTTAATTTATTGACTTGCAAAACCATAATTTGAAAAAAAAATCTCGAGTAAGCCTATTTTAGGGCACCTAAGAAAAGTGCGCTTTACGAGTACATAAACGATAAACTGCAGCCTACAGGCATCGATTCTAGATTACAAGCTTTTTAAATACATACTTCCCGCTGTCTAACTAAAATCTTGACTGTCAAGTCACGGCAAAGCATCCCTCAAATTCAACCAAACTAAAAAACAAATTTTACGGAACAATTTCCGTGAAACAAAAGCATTTATTATCCGCTTCAAATTTGCTGCTTCGCATATCGACACTGACCCAACGACTTCACTTCTTAACAATCTTGCCCCAAAAAAAATATTCATCTTTCAAAACCAAAAGAGCACATAAGAAGTGAACAGGACTCTGACGTTTTCTTCATCTGAAACGAAATGACTCCAGCACAAAGTGCGTTTCATATAGCACACAATGAAAAATGCATTTAAATCGGTCAAAGAGCGCCCTTTCATACACTTCTTATCGTTCCTTCATGGATCATCCAATCTGAAAGCGTAGTGAACAATATATTTCTCCAAAATCCGACAACTTTCCATATTTCATCCTCCACGCTTTTCTAAGCACACTACAAAAGGATTTAAATCGTTTTCATGTTATTTCTTACAGGACCGACTACACCGACAGCCACGCGGCGATGAAAGATGGAAGTACCTGAGGATATTGCAGCGAATGTGGGAATCGACTTGATGAAGTAAAAGAATTATTATACCGTGGAGTTCCTTCGTACTATGATCAGAGCGAGCAGTCGACTGTGCGCAAATAGCCCTTCCGATGAAATGCATTTGGACAGAACGAATAAGTTCCATTTTTTGGCCCAGCTCAAGCATTGTCGGGAATATAGTTGGGCTCAAAAGAAATGGGTGCGGAAAGTGTAATTTGGCAGTTGGCACTTTATTCACAAAATGTGCTGAGCTTAAAATCTGAACATATTCGAGAAGAAATATTGCGAATCGTCGAGTGAATAATGTCTTTCTTAAAAGCAATATTCTCTATAGCGGCGTTAAAAAGAAAGGGGACGTAATGATTTGCATCTAATTGATTGGAATGGATGAATGAGGTAATTTTCAGATTTTGACTTTATCTTGCATGAAATATGTTAAAATATCTATACAGGGTGACCGGAAACGGGCGCATAAAGGAACCGGATTGTGATTCCTCATGTGATTTCCAGCAAAATAGTTGTACGGAACATACCCCTAATTCTTAACCCTTTAGCTGCCAGGCATTTCAAGATTTTTGAAAAAAAAAATGTTTTCTTGTACGACTAAGACCTCAATATCTCAAAAGCTAGACTAGCTAAGCTAGAATAGCAAAATAAGATGGTTATTACAGCCAACAAATTTACCTAAAAATAAAACTAACCGCACTAAAATCGAATGAGAGGTTTGGTTTTTACAGAATTTCAAAGTCAAATTTTTGTGATTTGACCCAAAAGCAATCTATTTTCCCATCTGAATTTTCTCCACTTTCTGCCAAGGTGAGGTGCTCGTACGATTCTTTTAAAAATTGGCGCATAGTCTAACGTAAGCTGACCAGGTCCTTAAGGGGCCAATGCTGTACACAAAATTTTGACCAAAACTCACACAATTCGTAATGAGGAAAATCGATCTGAGTTATCCAGAGAATTGTGGCTATGGTTGTTGCTCCTCAAGAAATAAAGGCAATGCAAAATGCAACTGTTTCGAGTTTTATGCCTATTTTATGCCCTCTATATGGAAAAGTGAGTATCATTTTCCAGTGTTTCATAATAAACGGTGTCCCAAGAAGAACGCTTCGTAAAGTACACATAATAGGGTTTTGTATGAAATTTTGGGCAATGGGACTTCAAAACTTTGCTGGCACGTGCGGTCTTTCTCATCATCATTATGCATAAATGTTGTATATTTTCAGATGTAGTCTAGAATTCCTTCATTCCTACCTACGATAGATATGTTTGACCTGAAAAACGCATCACGCTTGTAAAATCGATGTAGATCGCATGATCTAGGGCAAACTCATGTCTTTAGAGAAGAACATATGTGATTTTTAGGGTTTTTTAGATTTTTCAAAAAACCCTTATGAAATCGATTTTGTCCGTTCGTCTGTCCGTCCGTCTGTTCACTAAATAACTCGTAAACGGCTTAACCGATCGTCATGAAATTTGGTACGAATGTGTAGAATGGTAACAGTCTTTGGCACGAAATACTTAAAAGTTGGTAGGACACAAATAACATGGTGTCCCGGACATTTGAAAATTTGTTCACTAAATAACTCGCGAACGGCTTAACGGATCGTCATGAAATTTGTTAGGAATGTGTCGAATGGTAACAGTCTTTCGCACGAAATACTTAGAAGTTGGTAGGGCAAAAATAACAGGGTGTCCCAGAGATTTAAAATTTTTTTCACTATCGTAATGAAATTTGGTAGGAATGTATAGAATTGTGAGAGTCTTTAGCACGAAATACTTAAACGTTGGTAGGACAAAGCTAACAGGGTGTCCCGGAGGTTTGAAAAAGTCGACTTCTTTAGTTTTTATCGGAGATGGACGTATGGGTACTGAAATCAAAGAACTTGATGGGTATATTTCATATCAGTCGCTTTTTTCCAGTTTGCAGTAATCGTAACGGAGTTACAGCTAATAAATCCAGTTAATATGTGTAGCCATGATACAAAGTAAATCTATTTTTGGATTGGTCTAATTAAAAAACTCACGCCTTTCATTCTGGAACGCGTTTATTTAGAGTAATCCAAAAATAGATTTACGAGAAGCATTTTATTAATATTGTGCATAATTCTTATTAACTACCTATAAAATATATGTGCAAAATTATTCACTATGTATGTATCCAAAATCTAAAAAACCCTCGTATTGCGGGCGCAGCCTTCCGTACGCCGGAATTTTTTTTCAGTAGCGTTGTTATGGAAACCATATTACATCCTAGGCAGTATTATCTAATTTAATTTAGAAAAACTTGCGCTAGGATGGTTCCGATGTTGTTCACAAATTGAAAGAAAAAATACAGAATTTAGCCGAATTCAAGTAAAATAGTCATAAACAATCACAGAAAACGAATGGTTATAAAAAACTATACAAAACCCTACCGGGTATCCTTTATTATTCAATGAAAAAGTCCTTAACCCTTTCATTCCCAAATTAAATTGCTTCGGGCAAAAAAATAATATTGTTGTTATTTAAATTATGGGTTTGGGAAATAATAGTATGTAAACTGCAGCTTACATTGGGATTGAGTGGAAACTTTTTCAAATACAAATAGTTGACGGCAATATGAGTTATTTATTTTTTTTATTACGGAATCTATGAAAGAAATTTTCTCGATGAGTAATACTAAGGTCCCACCCATTTACTGGAGCTATGTTTACAAAACAATAGTGTAAAATCCGGCCAATCCGGACCTCAACATCCGGATTATTTGGTTGATAATCTGGATTTAGAGTCATTTCTCAGTAAAGCTCAAAATTAAATTATAGTTTTTAAATTAACTCATTGCCGGACACAACGCCAAAATTTGACACGATTTGTATGGTCAAATGCTCAAAATTGGACGTCTATAGACGTTGTGTCCGGGAAAGTGTTAAAATAAATTTATAAAAACTGGCGAGACTATACGTTTTTCTGATGGAATCTACTGGTGCTAAATTTATTAAAATTAGTTAGAATTTTAGCATAAATGATATATTATTGACGAGGCTGGAGACTTTATCGGTGCATTTTGGAAATCCGGACAATTCGATAATCCGGTTATTGGTCCCAATTATTCCGGAATATACCCCAATAGGTCGAAATCGCTCAATTTTTACCATCTGAAAGGTTTTATGCTACTTTTTCCGCCTAGTTCATCTTTTTCATATCGGATTCATTCCAATACCGGCAACAATATCATTCCATAAATGCCCAATGTAAACCACAGTTTACATAGCTTTCAACGTCCCCCAATGCCGCCCTATTAAATTTTTGTCACAGAAAATTCTGGAATCTTTTGATGTTGGCGAATAACAGTATATTTTTTTCACGGATGGATTTTGCACCTAGAATTATGAAGGAGGGGAGCAATTCACCACTTGTCACAATCGACGAAAACACCCTGACGGCCTTAATTCTAATGCGTTCATAAAAATTTCAATCCATATGCATTAACTAAATGTTTACTATTCGAATGCTGTTTTATGTAAGTTTCAGTGTATGTCACTCATTTTTATTTAAAGTAAACCAAAACATGGAAAAAATGTTTTAAAGTTGATGTAAACTGCAGTTTACAATGGGAATGAAAGGGTTAATAAAAATTAATGTCAGTCTTTTTTTAATGCTGCGTTATTTGGCACACTTCTATAATTATACATTATGCTGCAGTTGATAACAACCATCTTGGAAACAGCCATGCTTACTGCAATCAATGACCTATTGCGCCATTGCTATAATTGCTCGTACAGTTTCCTTTTTTTTACAAAATTCAAATATCTTTATAGTAGTGTTTCCCTGCCCATAGCTTTCTACGGACCTGTCTGAAATTGCAACCATCCAAGCAACCAATTGCAACCAATAGGAAAGATGTCAGACATATCATCAATATCGTGCAATAGAGAAATACTCTGAAGTATGTACATAATGCTGATCATATGAGGCTCAATTGCGTTAAGTCAAGAATGCTGTACATTTTGCTGTACGCTCCTGAATGCGGTACGATTGCTCTAAATGCTGTACTGTACAGCGAAATGCTATACGTCTGGTCAGCTAAGTCGAACGGACAGCTTTTGCTTTTCAGATATTGAGGTTTAAGTTGTATAAGATTGATTATTTTTTCAAAAATCTTCAAATGACTGTGGCAGCTAAAGGGTTAAGAATTGTGGGCATGTTCCGTACAACTTTTTTTTTGCTGGAAATCACATGAGGAATCACAATCCGGTGCGTTTAGGCGGCAGTTTCCGGACACCCTGTATAGTGTTTCTAGCGTTATATACACTCCGAAATTATATGCAATGTAACGTGGACTCGAAATTTCCTACACCCAGAAAAAAATTACTTTTATTAAAGAAAAATTACTTAGGACGTATGAAATTTTGGCTATGATTTGGGGCCGATGAAATAGCATTTTGGGACAATAATATCATTGAAAATATGAAGTGAATATTCCATTATAACAATGAGATTGTTCATCGATTCCATGTAAAATATTATTAAAAAAAATAGAAAAGAATATTTTTTTTTTAATTTTTTTATTGTGATTTAATTTCATTTCAAATTTTTATATTTTTTTATTCATAAAAAACCTTATGCCGAAACTTGGATTGGAACCCGGTCTGCCTGCGTGCCAGTCCGTTCACATTGTCATGAGACCAGATGGCAGATGTGGAATGTTGTCCACGTTTATAAAATCTTAACTACTTGATACACGGTGCAATACAAAATTAAAATGTTCATACATAGAGGTTATGCAAAATAATCATAGTTCCCATGAATGAATGAAAGAATTCGACTTACTTCATTCTAAGTCGTTTGTTGCATTAGTTTTATGTGGGCATGTCTTCATTCTATTACTACTGAAATCATAAATTTTATGAAAGTGTATTTGACCTAATCGCATTTTTAATTAATTATATTCAAACTTTATACGTTAAAAGCAATTTTCTTTTTACAAGAAGTAAAGTAAAAACTTCATTGGTTTTAATACACGTTTTTTTTCTGGGTGTATGTTGAACTCGTTTACAATGCGAGCATTTTCCTCCATTAGTGCTGATACTTCTAGATTCAACTTTACGATTTTATCGTAGATACAGCATTGTACAATTGTACATTGTGATCACTTCTTCATATTCTTCGACTGTAAAGTTTCCTAGCTTTCTACCCTTTAGGTGATTCATTATGTTTTTGTTGTTTTCGGCTTCTGGAGAGATCGATGCCATTACTTCACGAGATCTTTTTCGACTTTTCTCTAGTTTGCTAAAGTAACAGAGCTATTTACTTCAGCTTTTAGTACAACCTTTTATTTTGTTAACGATGGCTACGCTTTTTTACACTGGTGGTCACTCAACAACCTTTTACCGCACAATTTTTTAAGTTTGTTGGCACAGTTATTTGTTGCTAAGTTCGATGCTTCACGCAAGCACGATATGTACCCGGTAGTTAACTCGTCCAGTTTACTGTAATTTTGCTTACAGGCGCAGTTATTTGCTACTGGGTTCGACTATTTCCGAAAACATTGGTTTTAATACACGTTTTTTTTCTGGGTGTATAAACGGCTGAGTTAACGCACCATGGCCCCACATGGGGCTATACGCGGCTATATACCTCTCCCATCCCATTCCGGCCAACGGGAGAAAAGTTATATGTGTGTTTTTATGATCCGGGCGGTAAATTACCGCCCATGCGCCCGGGGAGAAGGTTAATGACATACACAAAAATATCTTCCAAATGTGTACTTAAACACGGTTCTAAAATAAGTACTTTTTCGGCAATCCAAATCTTTGACTGACGGCTGCATTTGACCTGATTGACCTTTTATGTTAATTTATCAAATTTCAAATTCAAATTTATTTTTCTAATGGACTACATGTGCTTTTACAATAATTTTCGTTTAGATACCGGCTAAGGCCTTAACTCTGTAATGTATTGTTTAATTTGGACTAGCAATTCAGGTTGTATCATTAATATGTAAAAATATTTATGTTAATTTAGGTACCGTTGTATAAATAATTAACCTTCCGGCGGGCGCAATACTAATCCCAACACGATCAGGCGCAATACATCTGACAGATTAAGTGCAGAAAAAGTTTCTGTATATTTTAGACTCTTATTTATTGTTGCATTGTCTTTTTGAAACAGTTCTACGAAACTTTAAAAGCAAAAACTGACGAACAAAGTTTGATACCCTTCACATTTTCAATTTTCTAAGAATATTTCGCTGTCAATAGCTCCAATATTTAAAAAAAATTCAACAACTCGACCGCTTAAAAAATGTGAGCTTATTTGACTAAAAACACACTATTGATCGATTTGGTGAACCTAAAAGTCAATACAACGTTATTACGCAATGTGAAGAGTAGAACATGTGGAAATTTTCATAGAAAAGGAGAAAATAACAGAATCGGGCGCAATACTTCTGAGAGATTATTTTATTCCCTTCCCGCTCCTCAGACGTATGGTAGATAGAAACTGAAAACTGTTTTGGGTAGTTGATCGATAAAGATTAAGCTACTGTGAGTTTCAGATCTCTCCCTTCTCATATCGCTGATTGGTGCAACAAAAACTGGTCACTTAATCTGTCAGATGCATTGCGCCCGCCCGAAGGTTAATTTAGCAATAAACTTACTAGAAAGATATTGATAAAAATCACTAAATTTGCCTATAAATAGGAAATTTTATACAACCTCCACCCCGATGAATACAAAAACTCATTTTTAGATCAAAAGTAAGTCTCTTAACATCCCTACCAAATGTCAGCCCTTACGTATTTTTATACTTTCACTATGTGAAAGGGTATATTAACGTTGTCATGAAGTGTGTCCGTCTGCTGCTCAGTTTTGCAGCTATGGGGTTGAAATTCTGTATACAAGTTTATTTTTAGTGTACGCTGTATACATATATGTCGGAACGAATGGAATCGGTCTCGTTTTAAAGTAAAATATCCTCGTGCATTGTGCTATGTTTTTCGTGATGATACAAACTTCCGCAGATTAGCAGCTTAAAAGTCAAAGGAGTCAATGCTCCCCTCGTATTAGAGGTCTCATCTCTTTTATAATCAGGTGTTAAATTTAACGTGCTAGAAATATCCGAGATCTTCCGACAATTGGACCGAATCAATTCATTTATTATAATTATTCATTTATATACTCGTTTACACTCTGTTTTCGATTTTCTCATTATTTTTCATGTATATATTTTCCCAGAATCTGTAATTTACCAATTCTAATCTTCTGCAAGATGTGCTGTGCTCATTGAGTCGAGTATGAAAGAAAAGATTTACCCTAGTTCGAGTATCTGTATACTGTATCTATAAGAGAGCAAATGTAGAAAATTTATCAGCTATCATAAGCATAACATTATGTAAGAATATATTCAAGAGAACATCATACTAGCTTTAGCAGTTAGGAAAGGGTAGAGAATGGGAACATTGCTACGGATATCGTGCAACAGAATCCTTCCACGTCGTTTCGTCGTATCCTATTTATAAGCGCTGTAATGACACGATATATATTCATGGAATCGGCACCATTAGCATGACATCGTTTTCGATAATTAGCCCCCGGGTAGAATGTTTTGTTGTGTAATACGTATTGGGGGTAGAAACATGCATGTTATGCTATTTTTATAGTGTGAATGCATATCTACCTTCTTTGAAGTAAAATTTTCGCAAGGTGAGATAGTATCAACTATAACAATAGAGAGTAAAATAGAATTTAGAAAACACCTACTCGCTACGCTCGCTTTATTGGTATATGAATTGTAACTCCATGAACAGTTTAACTTCGAATTTAATATATTGTGATACAACGTTACCTCTTATTGGTAATTTCTTTACAATTACATACTAAACTTTCGAGACTACGTTTTCTGATATCTATAAACACTATACATTTACGTTTCTTGGAGGGCGCTAGAAAAAACAGTAAAGACATTTATTTAATATCCGTTTGTTTTAATAGTAGACTCCTTTAAAAATACACATTTTATGGTCTACTTATTTTCCAATAGGATATATCTTATTGAATTAATAGGATCAATCCAATGTATTATGTAAAATCGTTTCACTCGTAATCTGATCGAACTACAGTCTTGACTCGGTAATCCGGATCTCCTTTAATCGGGATATCACGCTAATCCGGACCACTAAATGTTTCCACTATGTATTCTATATTCCGGATTTCGGCAGCAATTTTGACTCTATAATCCGGATATTTGAGATTTTCAGGGTGAAATGGCAGATTTGGTCTCGTTCTTTTTTACGGGACGTTTTGGCAAATAACATGCTGACTAATTTCGAAGAAATAATACAGTGGTGGAAATTGGAATAGGTTCACCCAAAAAATGTTTATTCTACGGAAATTGAAACCAACCAACCAACACAAGCACTAAATAAGCTTATTGTTATTCGTTATAAAACTTACAATTAATAGTTTAATTATTAAATTATGTATTTACAAAAATAAACTAATTTTAGGGTGGAAACTGGAATAGATTCACTAAATAAAATACATGTGCTCATGAATGACATTAGGATGAATCTTTCCTTTTAGTAACTGATTGAATCACTCCGTTTCTGAATCAATTCGTGAATTCGATTCGGCATCGAGTAAACTAGATTTCGGAGGATATCTGGATCAATTTTTAGCCATTCGGATTAGATCGCCAATTCCAATTCGAAAACATCAGAAAACTGACGCCCATTTGCATAAACCATTCTGACTAGTATCCTCCATAGATTCTCAATTGTCAATAGGTCAGGGCTTCTGGCCGGGGTATCCAAAATCGGTACTTCCTTTCTTTCAAACCATTCCTTAACCACCCTGGCAGTGTGAATGGCCGCGCTGTTTTGCTGGAAAATGAAATTTGGTCCTATCATATTTTTTGCGGCATCAACCATCACATTTCACAGCTGATCGATGTATCGTTCAGAGCTTATGCGACCATTTAAAGACGCGACCGGTGTCCTACCAGTCGCAGAGAAGCCAGCCCAAACCATCACACCACCGCCGCTGGAATGACGTCTCATTGCAATCTGCTTCTCCCCGCGTAAATCGCGCCGATAATACTGACATCCATCAGGACCATCCAAAATAAACTTTTTTTTATTGATGAACAAAATTGTATTCTCCTCTGTTGTCAAATGCATGTGATCTCTAGGAAATTCCTATCGTTTGGCTGTATGGTGCGCCATTAATGGAGGTTTACATAACCGTTCGGAGTATCGCAAGTGTTCCGAGATGCTCAAAATTTGTCTAATACGCCGAGTTGTCAATGGGACATTTAGATTAGCCTTTATCTGGATTGAATTCATACCATTGCAGCGCGCTTTTCGTAAAATGGCTCAAACAGTCCGATCATTGACTTTGCGATTCAGCCTATATTTATCTCTGTTTCCATAATCATTTCCTAAATTGATAAAATTATTAATAACATTTACGGAACGACGGATTCTCCTCATAATTTCCCGGTTACTCAGTTGAATTTCTTTGAATACGTTAATTTTCGCAATTTCTTCTGCAGATAAACGCTTTCTCTTCCCATCTCCTAAAAAAGTTATTAATTGTAACGCAAGCGCCGCTTAATTTTTCAAATTAGAATCCCAACATTACCTTCCTTCGTTTTTATCCCAAATTTATCAAAACTTCTATTTTTATTAGATTCAAAAACTACAACAATTCACATGAACCTATTCTAATTTCCGGCTATTGGTTGGCTTCAAACGCTAAAGTTCAAATGAATTGATCGAACTGACCAGTAAATTCAATAGAACTGGCAAATGGCAAACACGGTTATGGCAGTGTTGTGGAATGTTTACTTTAAGGTAGTTTGACTTGTGTTTGTTTTCTAAGTAACGTATATAAATGCGTTTATTGGGAGCCCTTCAAGGTGAACCTATTATAATTTCCACCACTGTATATTTATCGGCTTTTGTTCATCTTTTTTAATTTATTTGGACTGTTTTCCTAAGAAAAAAGTGATTCCACTAATCCGGATGTGCCGATGGTCCGAATTACCCCTTGCAATAATTGATCCGGATTATAGAGTCAAAAGATTATCAAGACCGTGTATTGAACATCCGATTTACTAGTACTCTTTAAAACTCACAAGTTACGGGGAGGCAACCGAATGATCTCGGCTACGAAGCATGATGTTGGTTATCTTGTCTTGAAATTCAATTAACCTTCAAGCGGGCGCGCATCATTTTATGACCTAACCGGGCGCGCGGCGGTAAATTACCGCCCTCGCCTTTTCCCCTCCATTTGCGCTCAACCGAACAACTTCCATTCTCATAATTATGGTAAATTGAAAAAAGAGCATGTCCAAATAAGTCATCACCATAAAAACTATTATCTGGTGAACAATAAAACAAGTTCTGCAGTTTTAGCGAAGCACGTCACTTCAGGGATATTACACAAAGCACACACATTTGGAACACAAATGTATACCAAAATATACCGTCCCCGAACGTTTATGACAGTATGACTTAAGAATACATACTTCTCCAACCTCGATCTGGCCACCTGGAGAAAAGCTATGCGTGTTTATACGATCAGGGCGGTAAATTACCGCCCGCGCGCCCGCTTGAAGGTTAAAAGGCCTATCATATAAAACAATACAGCTGGTCTATTTTGCCGTTCTCTTAAATTTATAAGACAGAAATTATTAACTTTACGGGATGCATTTTTTTGAGTGATAGTTGATTTTATTAGTTTTGTACATGTTTTAATGGGATCCATCCGATTACATATTATTGTTAATCATATAAGATAGGGGCGTACGCAGAAAAATATTTCGGGAGGGGTTTTAGGAACGAGGCTTACGTTGGCAGGGAGTCCAGTCCAGTCCAGATAAATTAACTGAAGCCGTCAGCCTTAATCTGAGGTTAGTGGCAAAATTATAAAACTTAAAACCATTTCTCATTGTCGATAAAATTTCTTCATAAATTACTTCTATGTCGAATTTGGAATATCTTCATTTTCCGTCTTCCTTCATATAAAGAAGTACTCATTTAGCATCTCAGTGAAATCATAGTCCGTCACATGATGAATTCTAAAACTATCATAAACTGAATCTGTCTACAGTGGGTTTCGAAATCACTGCTCTGCTCTGTGCTTCGAGTATGATTACCCTAGCCACTATTCCAACCTACTGTCTAAAAAATAACATTAATAAATCCCTACATAGGATCGCCACTGATATAGTACGATCTTGTTAATTTAATGATTATAAACTGATTAAAATGTAATCTGATGTCCCGCATTGGATTTGCGGCGCACATTTCATTCCATACAAAATATATCAATAGGATTCGTCCAGTTATATTAATTTATTGCATCCGTTTACTTTTGCGAAGCAATCTGGTAAATAGCCTTGCAATTATATACAATACTGTCGGAATTATGAAAGATTATCCATGTCTGAAGTTAAATGCAATATGCATAATGAAGAAAAATGTTTCTGAAGTCACTAAGTTGTAGACGAGATTTTGCAATACTATTGTGGAAAAGTCTTGACTGCACGAATAGAAAAACTTTTCATAATGGCTGTTTAAGGCTAAAATTACAGAAAAAAATCCTAATCCGCTTCCCCCAGCCACTTGAGACGAGACAGCATTAATGGTCGATGGAGAAATATACTAATGAATTATGATTCTGACTGGATATGTGTGCTATGAATTTATTTTAAACGCTAATGTGTATTGCAATGAGAAAAAAATATATAATACATGTATTAGACTATAAAAATTAAGGGCTTATCTGTTAGATTGAAATTGTTGAAAATGTTTAAAATAATTCAAATAATTAAGTTAATAATTTAATGAAGACAAAACAACATATAAAAAATCTCTATCGTATCACTTATGATGTCCTCATACCTTCTTCCAGCAACATTCTCTTTATCTAAATGACAAAAAATAAAAGTACACTAATTGCTTCTAATAGTCTAACATTTTCCACTGAAAAGAAAATTGCACATTCTCTCTACTCGCAAACGACTACGACGATAACGTTCATATTGAATTTTACCTATAATCAAGTTAAATCACTCAAGAAAAATCAATTTTCTCCATCGTAGTAAATGGGCAAAGAGAAAAGAGAAAATTTACACAGAAAATCTTTTTCAACATTATAATTTTGGTATATCCTATAAGTTTATGAGAGGCAGAGGAATTGAATGAGGAAGTTGAGAGCTCTCAAGACAAGAGTCCCTATATGAATCGTCTTAAAAAGCAGAGAAGCACCACTTGAGTTTTGAGCATCATTTATATATATGTACATACTATACATATACATCGACAACTTCGTTATAAAAGTATAAGAATATCTACAGTAGTACTTAAGTGTAAATTGTATTGAAGGATATCGTAAGAGCGGAAGGAAATGCAGATTTGAAAAAAAACTTCGGTTTTTAAAGAACATTCCTTTTTGTAGGTACACAAATTCTAGGTGTACGAAACGATGTCGGAATTTGAATGTTGCAGGCTCAAGATGTCCTGTGTAAGTGGGCGCTGACTCCAAATTGGCACTTCAGCTATATTCATCGTGCTATGCCTTATGAGTCGTATGTGTAATTTTGAAATGGATTTGATTCTACCTACGTAACGAGTGTATAAAGGGCCCAATAGACTCAGCGATTTATCGGCCAATCAAAGCTCATTTCTGTGGAGAAAGCACAACTTTTAGGTTTCACTACCGAATTCGCAAGAGAAAATGAGCTTTTTCCACAGAAAATGTGCTTTCTCCACAGAAATGAGCTTTGATTGGCCGATAAATCGCTGAGTCTATGGGGCCCTTAAGACTAAGTAACGTTTCCAATGGCTTGTTAGAAGCATCAAAAGCTTGTATGTTGATGTAAAGTATTTCAATATGATATCTTTGAAGTCAATAGAATTTCTTAATAAATTTATTTTCTGTATATTAACGCTTATCCTAAAATTATAGTTTGTGTCTGAAATGACTCCTTTCAGTTTCGAGCGTTGATATTTTTGATGGTTTAGGAAAATTAAAAAATTACTTAAAGAAATTAGGTTGAGGTTGCTAATTTCATCATGTACCCTATCTGAAGAATGCTTGAGTAAATTGCATATTCCTAAAACCAACAACAAACTATCTATTTTATGAAAAAAATAAATTTGTATTGACTTTAATGTTGTTTGTATTCTCCGACCTTTTTCTCCCAACAGATTTACGATTTCTTTTTCCCAGATGAAATCCTCTTCGTTATGGAATTGTCACGGCAACAGTAAAGTGAATGAAATCAAATTTATCAAACCTTGCCTTGATAAATAAATTGCTTTAAAATTAGAATTGCCATGTGTGGGCGCAATTGAGTTTCTAGATTTAGCTTGAATTGAGTCTGGAAAATGCACAGTATTTCGATAGGCAAATTGCCAGCAGGTGGTTTTACTTATTATTTACATAATGTAACATTTTCAAATTTTCAAGCCAGAGGAGTATTTTTTTCTCATTGGTAAACAATTTAATTGGGAATTCGGAGAAATGTTTAATTCAGTGGCAAGACCGAAAAGTTTGTTCGGTTATACTTATACTTCAAAAAGAATTTGGCAAACGCATACATTTTTTGACTAGGTTTTTTTTAAGCTAATAGGAGTTTTTTGTAACGGATCGATCTCTACTTGTTGAATTGAAATTACTCGTAAATACTTGGTCTCTTTCGGAAAAGGGTTCACAAACTTTAGTAAGTTAGGAGTAAAATTGGAAAACGTTGTCGTTCCTTTTTCGATTTATAGTGAAGAAAGCACTGTACAGTTTTTTTATACCCTTCGCTCATAGAGTGAAAATTAACTTTGTCATGAAGTTTGTAACGCATTAAAGGAAGCATCTCCGACCATATAAAAAGTATACATATATGATCAGCATGACTTGGGGAGTCGATTGGAGCATGTCCGTCTGTCTGTTGCGACGCGTTTTACTCGGCGGGTATTGAAGCTAGCAAGCTGAAATTTTGCACACCTGCTTCTTATTGTTGCAGGCTGTTTGTATGTTTGATTCACCCAAATTGGATCACTGGGTCATGGGGCTGCCATACAAACCTAGCCAATTTGAGTTCTTCTAAGAAAAACTTTTTTATTTGTGCACTAATTTCAACCAAATTTCACACAAATGTGTTTCTATAGATAACACAAAATATATGCAAGAATGGATCAAATCGCACCATGGGGTCATGGGGCTGCCATACAAACTTAACCCCCCAAATTAGGTTCTTCTAAGAAAAACTTTTTTATTTGTGCACCAATTTCAACCAAATTTCACACAAATGTATTTCTTTTGTTGACACAAAACATATGTAAGATTGAATCAAATCGGACCATGGGGTCATGGGGCTGCCATACAAACCAAACCCCCCATATTGGTTCTTCTAAGAAACATTTTTTTTACACCAATTTCACAAAACTTTGAATTAATGTGTCTTTATCAAAGCAACTAAAATGAGGAAGGGGATTAACCCATTTTGTTCTACGGTTGCGTTTTCGCAACGCTTTATATTTTCATGTTTCACGCTTTTCTGCACTGAACCAAATATTTCTTCATATGAACGAATTTTTTTCGTAAAAATTTTGAATAAAATTTTTATTTGATTTGAATAACAATTTGTTGCATTGAAAAAGTACGGGTAGATTTTTAGAAAAAAAGTTGCATATTATTCAATATGAAAATTTTGTTTTTTGTTTTATCAAATTAACTAAATTTTCATCAGTTTTCTTACTATTCGCTTACAATTTTTTATCAATTTGAAGAAATCGCACTTTGTAAAAGTTTTTCTTCAAATAGAAGAAATTATTCAAACTGACGATTTGTTTGCGCTAAATTATTGGAACCAATTGACGACGTCGGAATATCGTGCCACATTGATGATGATGAATTGTAAGATTGATAAAAATTAGTCAAAATAACAAATTAACAATTTGTCAAATTCGTCAAAAGGATGAAACTTAATCAAATAGAAGAATAGTATCATTCTTATATTTTATATATGTCATATTTTATCACAGTGAATAATTTAGTCATATTGACAAAATCAATTCTTCAATTCTTCTTTCTTACGAAATTTCTTCAAACTGATGAATTAATAGTAATGCATTTTCTGTATCTTTTCGATTTTTTGAGTAATCTTTGCCTTTAAATTTTAATGGAAGTCTCAATTCCAAAAATAAATTTTTTAATACAATTTGTGAGAAAGAAAAAAAAATTATAAAATGTCGTGGCCGAGTCTCAATAAGGCGTCCGCCATGCAGTGTGTATCAAGTACTGCAAGGTCTTGAGAGCATTGGAAATATATTTCCCTTCTGGCGCAGTGGCAAGGTGAGTGGACTGGCACGCAGGCGGACCGAGTTCGAATCCAGCTTCTAACACAATGGTAACATGGTTAATTGTATATAAAAAAGTGTTTAATAAATATTGAGAGTCTTGAATAAATATAATAATAAATTAAATTAGTTTCAATATAAATAAGACAAGACGCAATGTTAATTTTTAATATTTAAAAAAAAATAGAAAATTTCTTCATATTGACAAATTATTCATCAATTTACAATAATTTCGTAATTATTCAATATGACTGTGTTATTCTTCAATCCAAATAACAGCTTCATTGACCGTATTTTGATGAAATTTTCATCATATTAAATGTAAGTTCGTCGAATTTACGAATTTTTTGGTTCAGTGTGGTAAAACATATAAACCTTATCCCCGAGGAAGAAAGGTTCATTATACCCTTCGCTCATAGAGTGAAAGGGTATATTAACTTTGTCATGAAGTTTGTAACGCATTGAAGGAAGCATCTCCGACCATATAAAAAGTGTACATATATATGTATGATCAGCATGACTTGGAGAGTCGATTGGCCGATGTCCGTCTGTCTGTCTGTCTGTCTGTCTGTCTGTTGCGACGCGTTTTACTCGGCGAGTATTGAAGCTAGCAAGCTGAAATTTTGCACACTTGCTTATTATTGTTGCAGGCTGTTTGTATGTTTGAATCGCCGAAATTGGATCACTGCGTCATGGGGCTGCCATACAAATATATCCCCCAATTTAAGTTCTTCTAAGAAAAACTTTTTTACATGTGTACCAATTTCAACCAAATTTCACACAAATGTGTTTATATTGATGACACAAAACATATATAAGAATGGATCAAATCGGAAAATGGGGTCATGGGGCTGCCATACAAACCCAACTCCCCAAATTAGGTTCTTCTAAGAAAAACTTTTTTATTTGTGCACCAATTTCAACAAAATTTCACACAAATGTATTTCTATTGATGACACAAAACATATGTGAAAATGGATCAAATCGAACCATGGGGTCATGGGGCTGCCATACAAAACGAACCCCCCGTTTTGGTTTTTCTATGAAACATTTTTTACACAAATTTCACAATTACAAATTAATGTGTCTTTATCAAAGCAACAAAAAAGGTCAAAACAAATGGAATCATACTATGGGGCCAAGATCCCTCATCCCCCAATAACATTTTCCAAGTAAATATTTTTCTTTGCCCACTTTAGGGTTACCACCTCGACCACGACCCTCGCCCGGCACCTGCAAAAGGGAGGGGACCCCCTCCCCAGCCTGTATTCAAAAAATTCTTTGCGAGTATGTATTGAATTTTTGAGGCGCAGTTGCCAAGAAGCTAAGACAGCCCTATGAAATAAAAGCCTTATTGATCAGACCAGCCTTTTCGATTGATAAATTAATAAATCCTTTGAAGGATTTTTCTATAAAGGTAATGGCAGAGGAAAGTTTGGTAGGACACGTACACACTATCGATTCAAAAATGATTCTACTATTCCGGCTCTATAGAGTGATTATTAGCAGTGCTAATTGTCATGCGAAGGAAGGGTGAGGGCAATCAACAACTCCTTTGAATGAGTGAGAGTTGGAATATTACCGAAATAGCGCATCCGCATTGTTTTGGACCGATTCGTAATAACAGAAGAGACCCAATCCATGATACGATCAAATAGAAGTGGAGTCTTGCCTACTCATTCCATTCGCTGCACCACTTCCCTCGATTACTTTGTATACCGGCTATCAATAAGTATCCATTGCAATTGATATCCTGGGAATGAACCCAATACATTCAGCAAAAACTTACCAAATTATAAACACTATTTGGTTGAAAGAGACTGCCTATTTTTCATTCTGAGCTGGTAGGAATTTATTGCCTAAATATAACTCCACGGTCATCTGATCTTAAGCCGGCCTACACGGATCGGGGTTCGCCGAACCGCGCGGTGTAAAAGATCAAAGTTGTGTACAACACTCGCGAAAAGGTAACGTCCGTTGAATTACCCTATTGCCTCTATCCCTCCCAGTCGTGTGTTGTTCACAATTTTGATCTTTTTTACAGGACGGTTTGGCGAACCCTTATAAGTGTGGGGCCGACATTCGTCTACGAAAATAAATTAGAGCAGCAGTGTTTTCGATAAAGATTCGATCCGGTCAAAAGCAGGAGTCGTGCAATCTTGTGAGGCACAGCCATTCCAAGGCAATCAAGCTCTAATTTCAAATTTAAATATTTTTGCAGCGATGCAAAGTAACACGAGACGTGTGGCGAGATTTTTAGTTTCCACTGAATATGGTAAGACCACCATACCTAGGGACATACATCCACAGAAGTAATGTTTTTTTTAATTGCGAGTAAACATTTAAGCCGCCACCTATCGCAGAATAGACTATAGGAACTCTTGAAAAGCAGACATTGGAAAACTAAATCAAACTCACGATCGTCATAAGGGTGAATATTTTAAGGAAAAGCTTGGCTACATATTTCAGTTGCAGCTACGTCCCCATGAAAAAAAATGTAGAAAAACTAAACTGACAATTAAATTTTAATTTATAGTACTGACTTTTCAGGAGGACTACATTTTTCTACACCAAAGAGCGCGTCCCGGCAAAATTTTCCTGAACCCGGCGTCCCGGCCGCACCTACTAGGCCCGTCACTGCCGGTCGAGGACCGAGCAGGTGGCAACCGTAGCCCACTTATTCCAATCAAACCCCACAGAGATATTTTTTTGTCGACGAAACGGAACTTTTGTGAAGACGGAAGGAAAAGAATGTGGGGATGTGGGGGGAGGGTGTGGGGGTAAATACAGGTCCTAGGTACGCCCGAAAAAAACTTTTAGGCCAAGAAGAGCGAAGGGTATCCAAATTTCGGCCGCGCCCGAAATTAGCCTCGGTCTCGTTTGTATTTTGGGCTGTGGAGGACGTTGCGAAAACGCAACGCTAGGGCTTAACGTGTACTTTTTTGGTTGTCAGTGTATGGAAGAGAATTCTTCCATACACTGACAACGTCTTATTTTTATAAATAATAGCCTGAAATTTAGAAACAAAAGCTGTTATTATCATTATTGTGGATCGCCTCACCAATTTAGTAGTCGAAAATAATCGCCAAGTATTCTTGTGGAGTCCGCATGGGGATGCGTAATCCCCCTCATTCTTTGGGCACCTTCGATTTTTACCAGGTTTCTTGGAGTCACCAACCGGTGCTAGATGCCATGCCCATTTCGGATCGCTCATATCAGATAGGTGGAACAACTCCTTAGAACACATATTGTCTAAATATAAGGCTGGCGATCCTCCCTCCAGGAGTACTGCCCCTTCCCTTTCCATTTATAGCAGGTGGTTCTATGATAAACCTAACTTCCCAAGGACATATCTGGATTCTTTTATACACAAAGTTTAAACTTCACACTCTATTTAAGGAATATTGGGCCGCTGAAGCGGGTGAAACTTGAAAATAATCATTTCGTTGATAATAGGTAGTGGCCGCGTCATAAACCCAAATAAATTAAATGTTCTAATTAACCATTTTCATTTGCAAAGCCACTTTTTACTAATATTTCTTAAATTTATCGAAAACTTAAGTACAAACAATGTTCGCAATGTTAAATATCATCAAAACTGAATTATTACCAAAAATAATGGAAATTATCTGACCGTAGGATAGGAAAAAGAAGATATCGTTGCGAAAACGCAACGCTGGACAACCTTCCATTTTGAGTGTATGTTCTGCGCTCAAAATACAACTTTTTGATGAACTAAGTATATTTTCGCATCCTTTGTAGTCTTTCTTATGTTATTTCCGAAGATTTCAGGAAAATATTGGATCTAAGTATTTTTATACACAAATTAGCATCCGTACCTAAAAACACGGAATTTTCACAATTTTCAAACCCTAAAAAATCATAGAAAATGTCAAAATACATCTTTGAGCAAAAACAGGTCGATTAGATAATTGTAAAATGAACCTTTCTTCCTCGGGGATAAGGTTTATATGTTTTACCAGAAAAGCGTGAAACATGAAAATATAAAGCGTCGCGAAAACGCAACCGTAGAACAAAATGGGTTAATCCCCCTCCTCATTCTTTTTCTTCCGTCTCGACAAAAGTTTTGGGGTTGGTTGAAATAAGTGGACAAATAAAAATATTTACTCAGAAAATTTTATTGGGGTTGCCGGAGCATGACCCCACAGTACGATTCCATTCGTGTTGAACTTTTTAGTTGCTTTTATAAAGACACATTAATTCAAGGTTTTGTGAAATTGGTGTAAACAAATGTTTCTTAGAAGAACCAATATGGGGGGTTTGGTTTGTATGGCAGCCCCATGACCCCATGGTCCGATTTCATCCATTCTTACATATGCTTTGTGTCAACAATAGAAATACATTTGTGTGAAATTTCGTTGAAATTGCTGCACAAATAAAAAAGTTTTTCTTAGAAGAACCTAATTTGGGGGGTTAAGTTTGTATGGCAGCCCCATGACCCCATAGTCCGATTTGATCCATTCTTGCGTATATTTTGTGTTATCTATAGAAACACATTTGTGTGAAATTTGGTTGAAATTGGTACACAAATAAAAAAGTTTTTCTTAGAAGAACTCAAATTGGGGAGCTAGGTTTGTATGGCAGCCCCATGACCCAGTGATCCAATTTGGGTGAATCAAACATACAAACAGCCTGCAACAATAAGAAGCACGTGTGCAAAATTTCAGCTTGCTAGCTTCAATACCCGCCGAGTAAAACGCGTCGCAACAGACAGACAGACAGACAGACGGACATGCTCCAATCGACTCCCCAAGTCACGCTGATCATATATGTATACTTTTTATATGGTCGAAGATGCTTCCTTTAATGCTTTACAAACTTCATGACAAAGTTAATATACCCTTTCACTCTATGAGCGAAGGGTATAAAAATAAGCTGCATGGCAGGAAAAGGATAACTCCGGGGTAATAGTTCATTTATAATTTTTGTCGATTTCTCTAGACTGATTTGATTTAAATCCACTTTCTTAGCCAAACAATACCAATAAAAAAATTGGTTACATGTAACTGTTTTTATGTTTAGTTCTACATAATATATGAAAGATATTGTGGAAATACCGCTAACGCTTCAATGAAATATTTTCATACACGCTCTTCCTAGAGACATACATTTTCATTTCGACAGATCCCCCGATCCCCGAAATTACTGCAAAGGCGCGCGCCGAGTCAATTTTCAAAAGTTGTTTCGCTAACTTGTCGACATATCCAATAACCAATAATGAACTTACAATGTTTCGCTCAAAGTTCAAAGCTCTTCACCAAAGACACACTACCAATCCACTATCCACCCTGACGTCTTCAGGTGCCATATGATCTGTTAGGTTCGCCACGCCATATATACTTCCGATCGTTTGAACAATCTTTTTAGTGTTGTTTGTGTTTTTCATATAAATCGGTGGATATTCTTCATTTTGTGGCTGTAACGGTCATTCTTCATCAAAATTAGCCATGAATGTTCATCTCCAAAAAATATATTGAGTGCATTCAGCGAACGAAAAATGTAGCAGAAAAGTGCTCTTCCAATTAGATTCTCATTCCGCGTGAAGGCTTTTAAGCGGAGGAAGAGGTCGGTGGCGGGTAATTCTTGTAGCATTTCCAGTAAATTTCGTACGCTGAATGCACTCATTATTTTCGCTCCTAAAGATAGCTTTACTTCGACAACCTGTCATCAATAAAGCACACCAACGAACCAAACATGAGCCGCATAGTCACACACACACACATCTAGATACATTGCATACACACATTCAAAAACATAAAGAAATTCCTTACGCTTTTCATATACCATGGAATCGATCGTACGATGGACGACAATATAAGTCCATTTTGGGAACTCATCCATACGTACCATATGTAAGTTTGCAATGCATGGTGTCAGATGACCCTAAAGTATCTATAATGCAAAAGCACATACATATATCTGTCTCTGTCACATGAAGCACAGCGAGCACAAAAACCATCTGTCGCCGTATACAAAGTGATGACCTTACATGATTCCAAAGGACGGCACCTATCATTTTCATTGCACTGTCGCTTTGTTAATTTAGATGGAATTTACTTTTTGAAGAAAGGTTTCAGCGTTAATTATTGGTTGTGCCGTATCACATTGTGTTATTTATGTACCAATAACACAATGTGATTGATGTTTCAACAAGAGTTCGTATTGAACTTATGGTGAATTTTTCATGAAAGTGACTGTCGCCTTGAAAGTGACGGCCATATAAGATACATTGGGCGACTGTCGCCTTAGGTGATTCCAAAATGACGAAAATGACTATCGAGGTCGAAAAGGAAGTTTAACTTTAAACGCCACTAACTTGTTTACCGTTACTGGAAACTGGAAAATTTTAACTGCTATGAGATGTACTCGTTTAGATCTTTGATTTGAATACCCGTACGTCAATCTCCGATAAAAACTAAAAAAGTCGACTTTTTTCAAACGTTCGGGACACCCTGTTATCTTCTTCCTACCAACTTCTAAGGTATTTGTGCCAAAGACTGTAACCATTCTACACATTCCTACGAAATTTCATGACAATCGGTTAAGCCGTTCGCGAGTTATTTAGTGAACAGACGGACGAACAGACGGACGGTCGTATAAAATCTATTTCATAAGCGTTTTTTGAAAAAAATAATTGAAAAAAACCCTAAAAAAACATTTGCAACGCTTTTTAGGGTTTTTTAGATTTTTCAAAAAACCCTTATGAAATCGATTTTGCCCGTCCGTCTGTCCGTCCGTCTGTTCACTAAATAACTCGCGAACGGCTTAACCGATCGTCATGAAATTTGGTAGGAATGTGTAGAATGGTAACAGTCTTTGGCACGAACTACTTAAAAGTTGGTAGGACAAAAATAACAGGGTGTCCCGGACATTTGAAAATTTGTTCACTAAATAGCTCGCGAACGGCTTAACGGATCGTCATGGAATTTGGTAGGAGTGTGTAGAATGGTAACAGTCTTTGGCATGAAATACTTAAAAATTGGTATCACCAATATAACAGGGTGTCCCGGGCATTTACAAATTTGTTCACTAACCGATCGTTATGAAATTTGGTAGGAAGGTGTAGAATCGTAACAGTCTTTAGCACGAAATACTTAGACGTTGGTAGGACAAAGCAAACAGGGTGTCCCGGAGATTTGAAAAAGTCGACTTTTTTAGTTTTTATCAAATCAAAGAACTCAATGAGTACATTTCATATCAGTCGCTTTTTTTCCAGTTTGGAGTAATGGTAACGGCGTTACAGCTAATAAATCCAAATAATATGTGGAGCCATGATACGTAGTAAATAAACGCGTTTCAGAATGAAAGGCTAACGCCTTTAATTAGACCAATCCAAAAATAGATTTACGAGAAGCATTTCATTAACATTGTGCATAATTCTTATTTATTACCTATAAAATATATGTGCAAAATTATTCACTATGTATGTATCCAAAATCTAAAAAACCCTCGTATTGCGGGCGCAGCCCTCTGTACGCCGGTATTTTTTTATTAGGAAGTGTTTCTTTGCCTATAAAAAACATTTCCACCGTCTCTAAAAAAAGTAAAATGATTTGTGTGGGTGTCAATTGGTTTCCTGTCTCCGTATTTCGCCGCTTTTTATTTCATTTATACAGGGTGTCCGGAAACTTCCGCATAAACGCACCGGATTGTGTTTTCCCAGTTAATTTCCAGCAAAAAAGTTGTACGGAACATACCACCTCAGCTTAACCCTTCCGCTGCCACAGGCAATTAAAAATTTTTGAAAAAATCATTTTGTTGCACGACTTAAGGCCTAATATCTCCAAAGCTCGACCAGCTAGAATAGTGGAATAAAATGATTATTACTGCCCACAAATTTACCTATAAAATAGAACTAACCACACTAAAATCGGATGAGAGGTTTGGTTTTTACAGAGCTTCAAAGTCAAATTTGCGTGATTTGGCCCAAAAACAATCTTTTTTTCCATCCCAATTTTCGCCAACTTCTGCCGAAGTGAGGTGCTTGTACGATTCTTTTCGAAGTTGGCCCATAGTGTTACGATCATATCTTTCTTACATCATATTATTCTAGGTCCATTATTTCTAACAGTTCCAGTTTTTTCCACTTAAGGTACTAAACCTTAAGTGGAAAAAAGTAGGGTTAATTTTGGCTCGATTTCGACATACTTTGAATAGATTTTACCAATTGCAGATCTTTAGGGGCAGTGTGAATTGAATTGTATTGAATTCGAGCTAAAATTAACCCTAGTTTTCTACACATAACGTATAAAAACTGTTAGAAGTAATGGAGCTAGATTAAAAGGATGTAAGAAAGATATGATTGTAAGACTATGCGCCAAACGAAATCGTACAAGCACCTCACCTTGGCAGAAGTTGGAGAAAATTGGGATGGAAAAAAGATTGTTTTTGGGTCAAATCATGCAAATTTGAATTTTAAGCTCTGTAAAAACCAAACCTCTTATCCGATTTTAGTGCGGTTAGTTTTATTTTATAGGTAAATTTGTTGGCAGTAATAATCATTTTATTTCACTATTCTAGCTGGTCTAGCTTTGGAGATATTGGGCTTTAAGTCGTGCAAGAAAATGATTTTTTCAAAAATCTTTAAATGCCTGTGGCAACTAAAGGGTTAAGCTGAGGGGGTATGTTCCATACAACGTTTTTGCTGGAAATCAACTAGGGAAACATAATCCGGTGCGTTTATGCGGCAGTTTCCGGACACCCTGTATATTTTCTATGGTTTCCTTGCCTTTAATTTAAATTCATTTTTATATTGCAGTTTTCTTTTCGGATTTTTTTTATTTGAGTGCTACCTAAAAAGCCGCCCCTATAATATGGCGCTTCGGGCGACCGCTCGGCATGCCCGCCCCCACCTTAGAGCGGGCGCTGGACAGACGAACTGATAGACGGACAGATGGACGGAGACAATTCGATTTTATAAGGTGCTTTTCAAAAAAAAATCCAAAAAGACCCTAAAAATGAATTTCACAAATAGTAAAATGCAAAGTTATGACCCTGGAATTGAAAAAAAAACGGTAAATCTATGAGACGCTAGAATTGGTAGTTTTTCAGCCAGTTTTCTTTGCCCTCGGTGGCTGGTACTAGAATGGAAATTGTCTCTTTTTTTCTCTTCCCTACATTCCCTGACAAAATATTTTCTAGAAGCTGTTCAAAATACATTTCGAATAGTGAAAATGTCACGATTTTATACGAGTATTTAATAAAAACACAAGCCATTTACTATCTCAAAACATGACTGTATTGCATCAGTTTAAAATGTTAAGCTCAGTAGAAAAAATGATCGGAAAATACAGTTTATCTTGTTTTTGAATATTTAAAATATGATGCATGAAATTGAATATTTTTTTCCCTTTTCTTAGATACTAATCTTTCGCTAAACAATACTTGCCACTTGGAATGAACACAAGGATATTTTTCATGGAAATCTATCCACAATTCATTCGTTCTCCAACGAATAAAAAGACATGCGCAATTCATATTTTAGTAAAATGTAATATCCCATTATTTTTTCTAGGGCAATTCATTCAGTCCTCTTTACACTTACACACATCAGGAGACATAGTAAGTCCACATGATCAAATGTATGGGATAAGTATTATTTTTAATGCTCCCCGAAGAAGTAGAGAGCACGTGAGAGAAACCTCGTTAACGTCATAATAGTGGCTACATTTTGGGATTTAATTCTTTCTGCTTAGGTTGTATATCTTTTTTCTATGTATCACCATTTATCAATGGAGTTAAGTTCATAGTGATAATAGGCAGCATCTCCGAAGTCAAACACTAGTTCTCATTTCCGTTAAAAGGGATTTACTTTAAAGTTTGCAAGAATATATGGTTATACCTTGGGGCAGTGCTTGGTGTGTCCTTTTTACAAATAACATTTTTCTTTAAATTTTGGCAGTGTGTGTTTTCTATTTTTTTTTTGTTTTCGATTTTCAATTCTACTACAAATAACATGAATCATGTCTGTCCTGAATCGATATTACGCTACCATTATCATACGGTACAATTCTTCCAGTATGATACGAGCGAAGTACACCTATACTCCTAGGACCTGTGAGTAATCTTCCATATCCTTGAACAAACAATAGCTAAAAAAAAATCAATTTCCATTATGCTTGGGGAATAAAACGTGCACATTGAATATGATGCCGTTACCTGTTGCAAAATAAGGACACTTACATACTCGTATAATGTTCGAGCGTAATAGTTTTTGCACCAGTGGTTCCTGTAGGGCGGTCGATGTAAAGCAAAAATCGCTTCAATTTATTATATTTCTTGTCTATTTCTTATATGTTCGTGTTTCTTGTTGGAAATCCGCAGTGTTGGGACTTGAATGTTGGAAGCGGATAGGAGTCCGTTTTGACTGAGCAGGACGGACTGTTTTCATTGAGAAATTGACCGTTGTGCACTGTGTAAGATATTAACTGTAATGTATTGTATTTGTCTCAAAAAGAAATATGAGTGTAGCTTACTACAATGAAATGAAATACCGTCACAATTTGTTTTAAATGCTCGTTTTTTAGGTGCCGAACGCAAATATTGGGCAACACCTTTTACGAAAATAAATGAGGGTTTTGAAATTCGTTCAGACTTAACAAAATCACACCCAGAGTCCTTTACAAGATTATCTCCGTCAGTCGACTTTTCTGGATGATGGTCTTAAAAGCAACAATATCTGTTTGGCGTTATTTCCACATTTTTCTAATCGAAAACGTCAAATGACAAGACAACAATAAATAAATTGTGTTCCAAAGATAAATTGAATGAATTCTATTAGAGACCGTTTTTTTAAGAATGATGGAACTTCAAATTGAAAAAAAAAGACACAAAATATTAACTTTCAGTCAATTTATTTATATTATTGGAATGATAAATGTATGACATTTAACATTTGAAAACGATTTCAGGCATATGGCAATCGCGGCTGTTCTTGACGAAGCGCATTCTTGACGTCCAATTCTAGACCACTTTTTCGAGTACTTCTGGCCGTATGTCACCAATAACGCAATCAATGTAGGCTTCCAAGGCGTAAATTGTTTCTGGTTTATCAGAATAAACCTGTGATTTAACATAACCCACAGGAAATAATCGAGTGTTAAATCGCACGACCTTGAAGGCCAATTGACATTGATGGTTTCTTCGACGTGTTGGTGTTATTGCATCATTTGGTCTGCAAATATAAAAAAAAGTATGAGCGTTTTTAGAAAATGACGTAAGGAATATGTCTGCAAGTTTTCATTCGAATAACTTGATCCAAACCGGAAATATTGCGAATTTAATATTATGGTAAAGGCGTTTCACAATACCCGGTCAGCGTCTTAAGCACTTTTTTTACACTGCTAATCTTGTGACTAGATTAAAAAATGAATAGAATGGTAATAGTGTTTGGCACGAACACTTTTGAAGTTTGTAGGAGTAAGTTAACAGGGTGTCCCTGAATAGTTGCAGAAGTCTCCTTTTGCAAGGTCCGTGTGGGTACTCATATCAACTGGCTCAAAGAAATCATTTCATATAAGTTCCTTTTTCTTTATGCGGAGAAACGGTAACGGACTTACAGCTAATAAATCCGGTTTAGGATGGGTTTACTCCTTACGTTTGCATGAATTTCTTTTGGTTGAGAACTCATCAGAAATTATAAATCCAAAAATTTCTGTGCATTTGCCGTTGAGTACCTTTATTTAAACTGGGTACAACGCCTTTCATCCTGTAACACTTTTAATTAGACCAATCTAAAAATAGATTTACAGGAAGCATTTTATTAATATTGTGCACAATTCGTATTTGGGATACCTACATAATCCCGAAAAACAAAATCCCGCCCGTTTATAATCCCGCTTTTTACAAAAAATCCCGCTTAACATTATCCCGACAATACTAAATCCCTCCATTTTAAAATCCCGCCATTATAAAATCCCGCCATTACAAAATCTAGCCACATCAAAGTCCCGCCAACTAAAAACCCCGCCGTTTTAGAATCCCGCTAGTGGATAGTGAAATAATCCCGCCAAAAATTATTCACATTTCTAGCAAAAAAATAATTATTTATGTAATCTGATTCGCAGCAATTAATGCGATACTTTCTCTTAGCATAAATCCGTCGGAATATTTGTTTATTTCTTTGATAAACATGACAATTTAGACCCTACAGGTCAAGACTGTCATACAGTGGATGTTTAAGTCTCGACTACCCAAAGACCAAATTAAGTCACCTGGTCCGTGGGTCTCCGAGAATTAAGTATCCCCATGCGAGCAGACCTTTTATTTTAACGGTAAATGTGGTAGTGCTTTTTAATATCTCGTCATAGAAGGTAAGTATTCCGGGTTGGGTACGATATCCCGCCCATCATATTCCCGTTTTTTTAAATCCCGACATTCAATATCTCGCCATTTCAAAATCCCGCCAATTAAAAATCCCGCTCAATTAGAATTCTGTCTAATCAAAATCCCGCCAATCCAAAATCCCGCCATTTCAATAACCCGCTTATTCAAAATCCCGCTTTTCAATATCCCGTTACAAAAGGTAAGTATTCTTTCAAAAATCGCGCGCGTGATTTATGAAAGAATACTTACCTTTTGTAACGGGATATTGAAAAGCGGGACAGAAAAGACTACACCTTTTTACTACATCACATTTGTCGTTAAAATATTGATACTGCTATACAGATTGAAAAGTGAAAGCCAGCTAGTATTCTCTTATTAGTGAGGCGGTGAGATATAATTTCAATATTAGTGAAAATACCTATGTATTTTTCCGAATTGACACGAAGTTTGGAGGATGCAGATGCCATAAAAATAGCAGATTGGTTTGGAATTAATTATATCCATGCAACATGTAGCCAGCAGTGACTTTCAACTAAAGAGGACTATGAAAAAACGGATTTTTTGAGAAACTTGGCGTATAAACTAATGTAAATAATTGATAAGTCGAACGCATATCTATATTTTTTTGTAAACAATAAAAAAAAAAATTAGCGGTATTTTGACGGGATTTTTTTATTATTTAATAGCGAGATATTGAAATGGCGGGATTTTGGAGTGGCGGGACTTTGAGGTGGCGGGATTTTGAAATGGCGGGATTTTGGAATGGCGGGATTTTGATATGGCGGGATTTTGTAATGTCGGGATAACGTAAAGCGGGATTTTTTGGAAAAAGCGGGATTATGAACGGGCGGGATTTTGTTTTTCGGGATTATGTAGGTATCCCAAGTATTCCTTCATAAATCGCGCGCGCGATTTCTGAACGAATACTTACCTGCTATGACGGGATTTTAAAAAGCGGGATATTGAAAAGCGGTATTTTGATTTAGCGGGTTATTGAAATGGCGGGATTTTGATTAGACGGGATTTCAATTGAGCGGGATTTTAAACTGGCGGGATATTGAAATGGCGGGATAATGAATGTCCGGATTTTGAAAAACGGGAATATGATGGGCGGGATATCGTAGCCATCCCTTCGTATTTATTGATTATAAAATATAAGTACAACAAATATTTACTAAACATTAAACTTCTAAAAAACCATCGTATTGCGGGCGCAGCCTTCTGTACGCTCCTCATTTTTCGAGCACTTGGGTTTAAAATAAAGTTCTGCTCATTTCATGGTGCCTATAAATTGAATAAGTGTACGTAAACAATTGGGACAGCCTCTTTAATCCCATTTAAATTGAACGCATTCTGACGTTATTAATAACATCTAATAAGAACGATATTTATTATTAGAGACAAATTAGTCTTATCATCATAATAATTTCTTGCAGCTTTGTCAATTAGCAAGCTCCATTGTTAGGTTAATTGGTAGCACGTTGAAAATGGAATAGAACTGTCAGGCAATTAGTTATCATTATTGATGTAATTATTCTAAGAATAAGCATTAACTTTTGAATGTGCATGTACCTACATTAAGCTGACCAGACGCACAGCATTTCGCTGTACAGTACAGCATTTTTACCTGTGGTACAGCATTGGGAAATGTACAGCATTCTCCATGCCACACAATGAAGCTTAATTCACTACATAATAAGGTCCTCGATGAGATCTGTGATCAGTCTTGTCTGCCTTTAAGGTGTAAAGTTGGACTATACTTTAGCCTGTACAATCGATATTTGGCAAGATAATTTTGAAGCTTAATTTGGGACGGATGCTTTAGTGCTCTACAGCTAAACGTTTTCTTGCTACGAAGCAGTTTGAAGCGAGAGCTTCGAGGAACATTTTACTGTCGCGCTGAAGAGCTGCATTCCTTTTACCAGAGATGGGATTAGCTTTTGCGAGACCCCGATCCGATTGTTAATTGGTTGTCTAATGGGACTCTCTCATTCCACAAAAATTACACCAACTTTCAAAATAATACCAGAAAAATGTAATCCAATTATAGCACCTTTTTTATTTTATTAACTTTCAAGTTTTCAATTTGTATCAAGGACTGAGAGTAGTTTCAAAAACACGAAATTTTTCGTATTTTATTTTTAGCGCGAATTAGCAATTCCTTTCTAATGTAACTAAAGTGAGTAGAGCACCGTACTGTTCTTATATGATGAAAATTTCAAGGCTCTAGCTATCAAGCGATTATGGACTAATTTTCCATAACTCGGACTCGACCGAAATTTCGGAAATTATGCACATTTTGAGAGATATTTGACGAATATTTCATCCAAGTTTCAAGGTCCTTTCTATCCGCGTTCGGAAGTTACAGCTGCCAAAATCGATCATTTTCTAAGCTTTTAAATCAGTGGTCATTTTGCGGGCAGATGCCAGATCATACGACAGTCTTTTGTTTTATGCTTTTAATCTTATTTCGAGTGCTCTTCCTTGTTATAGCTTTTCGTGTTAAAACATACGTTTTGTGCTTCACCAGCGGCGTTGGAGGGGGTCGGTGGTCTGGATATTTTTTTTAGCACAGAGGAAATCTAAAAATGGGCTGTCGTTTGAGGGTTGAGATTCCGGAGGAATATGTTTGGGACAGCGAAGCAAATATTGCACGTCGAACAACGTAGCACTAGACCCCAGATGTAGAGTTTTCATAATCCCCCACTTAATGTTGGTGTACCTACTTAATCGAGGTTGGACTAGCGTTTCTTGAATTATACTCGAGAGTTTAATTCCGTCAGGCGACGACGCATCTTAGGGATAACTGAAAGATGATAGAATTGCCTAAAGATTATGAATGCGCAGAATACGCTCTACACCTTGAAAGACCGATCCTCGAAGGTTATGAACTTAAAATTGAATGTTTCGAACGCAAATGCCTCTGTGAAGTAATACCGAAAGATAATCCGGCGTATGAGCGAACGAGATGATTTTGATTTTATTCACTGGTAGTATGATGCAGCATTGTTCATTAAAATTAGTTGTGCATGGACCCTAATGCCGCTCAATTAGAAGCTGATTGTATCACTGCATATTTCACAATACAGATTTCCGCTAAAATGCCAATTTTTTTCAGTAAATTACACCACCAGCACCACCACCATCCAAAACTCATATACGCCAGTAGACGCTAGGAATTATCAAAATTCTAGCCAATGCAGTAACAATTAAATACTATAAAAAGCGTTAATTCTGAAATTCCCCTCTGGATGGCATTTCGATATGTTGTTACGAAATGTAACCAATTAATAGCAAAGAACTAAATTTATATAATTTAGTATACAAAAAAATCACGATGATCAATCTCCTTGAACACCCCTATCTACGCCACTGATTTCTCTTCACAAAGATATCACTAATGAAAAGAAGAATCATTGTGGTAGCCTCGTGAAGTATTCGTATTATTCATTCTCCAAATCGGCGTACAGGGTAGAGGGGAGGGGTAGTATGGCTGATAATTTGCCTGAGAACCGAATTTCGCAAGTATGTACAGCATTGGGTCCTCGGAAGTCTGGTCACCTTAACCTACATCATATCATAGCCATTTATATGTGAGCAAGTATTGGCAACAAGAAGTAATAAAATTCATTCGACTATCAACAACGTTATGAAGTAAGTTAAAAACCTCACATCAACGCAAACATTTTCATTATGACAACAAATCCGAAACCTAAATGTATTTCCAAAACTATTTTCTTTGATATATGTATGTATATACGCGGAAAGTTGAACGGAAATTATTAATATCAATCATCTTCATTTTCCCTGACCTAATTGTTTCAAAAATTGAACTTAAGTCCTTCGGTAACTTCCTGACCAATTTATTATCAGTTCACTCGTCCTTTTCATGAGATTTTTGTTACCCGGAAATACTTTAAGAGTATACAATTTAGTTCAATTTTCCATGAATGACATCTTAATTATGTGCCTCCATACCTGCGAATGTTCGTCGTAATTCGTATCTTATCCGTTTCGAGCGGAAGCCTTAATTTCACTTAACCTTCATAAATATCATAGAACCGTGCAGCGTCAAGGTAGCAAACTTGTTCGTAATGGGCCTCGTTGCTTAATTAATTTTCCTACGTCTAGTAGAGTCAAACAAAGATTAAGATACTTCACAGCAGGACTAAAAGTTGGTACAGGTATCACATATACCTACAGCGAAAGATAAGTATAGGTATACCCTCCCTTATATCTACATGATGCCTCATGGATCCACATACGTTGTTAGCTCAAGCCATCCAGTTAGACAGCTATACAAACAAGTATCCTTAGGCTAAGGACTAAACAACGACATTTTCCTGCTTCCACCAGAATGGAATGGATGGTTTGGTATAGTCAGTGTGTGGATCATACTAGAACCAGTTTGTAGGATGCTCTTGCTGGAAATATGCGAGTATGTAGTACGAACAGAAGTGTTCTAGGTCAAGACAAAGTAAATCGTCCTGTCTCTCCGCATAGAGAACGGGATGAGTTCAGAAAAACGGAAGAGTGGCGAAGGAAATGGCGAAAGTTGAAAATGTCAACTAATCTTATCATGCTATATAAGAATGAAGGAATGGTGCGGAAGAAAAAATAATTTCGCCAAGTAGATGTACTTGAACTGTGAATTGAAAGGGCGTGTCGTTCGGTCGGTCATGTTACGATGGCTGACAGTGAATTTTATTGGGATTTAGGAATTTTATTTCATTTCTCTATCCAAACTTTCAAAGTTTAAGCTTTTCAATGAAACTAGATTCCTTGTATTGATTTATGGGATTTCGATCTAGCCAGTTGGACATGGTCACATTTCTACGACAGCTGCATAGTTTGCATTAAAATGTGTATTTGAAAGGATTTTACAGATAGGTGTCGATTTCAAAATGTACGAACGCATTTGCGTTGAAACTAATTCAAGTGTCACGCTCCAAATGCAAAGTATTGTGTAATCTACTTCAAAATCTAAACAATGATGAACCTTCTCCATCCTATAATAAATTTCAATTATACCCTGAACTTCAATTTTCTATACACTTCACCCTTCATTTACAATAAACAGCAATTGTATTGGCAGTTAACCAGACCAAAACTGAGTATAATGTTGAAATAAAATTTAATAGTTTCAGTCAGTCGCCATTATTTGAAAATTGACTTTGCCCGCACAACGACAACAGTAGCAATAAAGGATAACATCAAGAAGTTCATTGAATGCTTAAGTTCTGAATAAACAAAACTATTAGTGACCACTCTAGACACATTTTCACTCATTAAAATTCATAAAATTCAGCCGATAGAGTATTTGCTGGAAAATTTATTTGATATTATAAATTTCAATGAGAGGCGGATGCTGAAGGAACTGATGAAATTTATTATGTAGATAATTTCGTTATTCCATTGATTGTTACATACAAACCCGTACCCGAGGTAAAACGAAAAAAAGTAATAACACTGTTGCGGTCTTAAAATTTAGGAATAATGAAGAAATATCCATACAGCACTAAAGGATCTGCTCCGAATGCACCATTTTGTAAAGTTACTTGACGCAAGCTCTAGTAGGTAAAGCTAGGTAAAAAAAATTTGGGATTGTGCGTTGCAAAAATGTGGTAACTACATTTTTTCTACATTTCAGAAAAAAAGGGAAACGTTTTACATTTTAAGCTGTTCCTGCATGTTCAACAGGACAGGGGCGAACCCAAGGGGGGATTTGGGGGATGAAACACCTACCGAAATTTTAGAATGAAGATTGTAGGTATGAATAAAGTTCACACAAAATATCTTTATTGATAAATCAAATACCTAAGTGATGATTTTCACTATGCCCGACGTCAGACTATCGTTTTAAAGTGCCCATACACCTTCCAAACGATTGAAGCAATTTTTTGATTGCCCGATAAATTGGAAGGTGTATGTGACCATCTAATCCTTTTTTTTATTGGACGTGTGGAACATACTGCCATGCAATTTTTCATACAATCTGTCATGATAATCATGTGTTTTCAGTTGCTGATTTATTGACATAATGCTGTGGTTGTGGCGGTTATTGGCTATATCCACACATGCGCGCTTTTGTCTTCCCTATCGCCTTCCCTATCATCTTCAAGCTCCGTTTCCATTTTCAACATTGAACTGATTGCGTCAAGTAATCAGAAGAGATGAATGCTTCATTCTATCCACATCTGTTCATTATTTATCGTTAGATGTGTGTCGCGGCTTTGTTCAGAACAGATTAATGATCAATTCTTTCGTTAATACTATGAATAGATGGTGAGTTGTTGACATATTCAACATTTGCAATCGCGTTCAAGAATTAATACCTTTCTTAAATAGCGTAGACCTCCCAAGTTTCAATTGTCAAAATGACGAAGACGAACGAAAATTGAGTGTCTAGACAGGCCCATTCTCCATCGAAAGTAGCAATGGATCTTCCATCGCCAAAAATATATAATTTTCGCTATGTTGTGTTGTCTCGTGTGAACCGCGAGATTGTCATTTCAGATTGCGCGATAAATTGCATAGTGTATGTACTGTACGGGCGTCAGTTCGATTGGTCAATCGATCGGAAAGTATATGGGCACTCTTAAGTCTAAGGTCTAAGAACATTTAAAGCGTTGGATTTCATGAGCCACTTTGCAAATACAAATCACCTTCCGAAATAAATTCCTGGGTTCGCCCCTGCGACAGGGTTTCAAAAACGAAAATCGAAAAACTTGACGGACCGTAAAATGTTCAAATAACAAAACACAACTTTTAAATTTTTAGCAAATACAAATTTCTTGCGGTGCAAACAATCAAGCAGTAAATCAAATCATATCCAAGAAAATCGCGATGTCAAAATAATAAATCCATTCAAAATCAATTGCAAAAACGATATCGGTCAACGGCTTTCGTAACGAGAGTGATCCGTTTTCTCTACGTTACTTTCCTCGTAAACTACGGGTGGGTGAACTACCCGATACGTTACCCGTAGTTCAAGGCCAATGCGAATTTCAAATACACTCCCAATCAATAGGATAGTCCCACTTGAAAAATGGCTGTATCTCGGTAAGTAATAACGATATTTTCTTCAAACTTGGTGACAACATTTTCAGTAGCCTGCTTGTTCTTTCAATAATAGAAGGTCTCACATCCGGAGTCCCGTTAGGATTTTCTTACGAGAGTTCTTAAAAACAGTACAAATTGTGAAGTCAATACGATAGTTCCAGTGGAAATAAAACATCAAATAGCGGTACGAAAGGATAATTTTACTTCGAAAAATGTAGCTGGTTATAAGTAGAACTTTATTTAAGTAATTTAAGCTCAAAAAGTTAATTTGGGATAGAATTGTATAGGTTTTAACGGTAAATTAAGCTGATTTCGTCCCAATCTCAACGTTCGCCAAAGAGCTTCAGTGTTCTTAAATTATCGTCTAACGGTATCATATTTTTGATGATATTTAGATGTAGGAAGTATGAAGGTCTTTCCATAACCTTGATTAGTTGGTCTTGAAATCCATCTTTTATCAGCCTTGCATCATAATTGGTGTCATTAACTTGTTAAAATCTTATAGGAATAGCATGGAAAATGTCGGAATTTTTAGGCAATACATTGGGAAGAGTATCTTTAAAAGCCTGGGTACTCTGAATACTCCCAATTTAAAAAAGCTCCATAGTTCCATACGAAGATATTCAACCCCAATATAAAAACTGTATGGATTTGTCAAACGCGTTATTTTTACTGACGGAAAAGATTAAATCTCGTCGGTTCAGATGGATTTAGGTATTATTTCCACGATTTGAGCAAAAAGAAATTAATTTTGTAGACACATCACTCAGAGTAAGAAATGTCGGTGAATGGGGTTGAATATCTCGGTGTGGAACTATTGAGCTTGTGGAAATTAGGGGTATTCACACGGAGAGAAAAAATGTAGTGAAAGGTATTAAAACTGTAATAAAAACCATTGCATTTGTAATGATTTTTGACCTTACTGCAACTGATGTAAAAGTTATTACATCTGTAATGAAAAATTTCATTGCACTGTAATAAAATTGGTTGTATTGGTTTGTGAAATTTTGATAAAAATATTTGCCAGGAAGATAATTTGGCGATAATAGAAAAAAAACAAAATGTGATTTTTTTTAATTTTTTCCTTTTTAAATTTTCACCTTTTATATTTTTATTTCTATTTTATCCTTAACTTCTTTTTCCCTATTTTAACTTTACCTTTTTACAATTTGCTTTTACTGAGGATTGAACTGGGGACCTACCAAGCAAACAATTTTATCGCTTTTTTCGAAAAATCACAAAAATGATTCGAAAGCGACATTATTCAAATGAAAATTTATCGTAAACAGTATGTTACGAATGCGACTCCTATTAACGAAATATCGTCTTATTATTGCAAGGATGATAAAATAGTAGTCCCTCACAACGAGAGAATGATGAAATTGTCAAAAAATAAAACGACTAATTTATTTCCATAATTTGAAATCTTAGATAGCTCAGGTGTAGGACGTTAGGACTACGAAACGACAGGTCACCGGTTCGATTTGGTTCGATTCCCAGTAGAAGCAAAAGTGTAAAAAGGTAAAGTTAAAATAAGGTAAAAAAAAGTTAAGGATAAGGAGGTTTTCACACTTACGCCAGATTACGTAATCTGCGGAACCTAATCAGGCAAATCAAGCTGTGGTGAATTTGGTGTTCATACTATCTTTTTCTTAATCTATAGTAATTTTGACGTTAAAAAATATTAAATTAGTGATTCGTCAAACGTCATATGCAGTTTTAACGGCGAACAATTTATTACATTTTAGTTTTCTAATTCACTTTCAGTAATAATAAAAAAAGTGTGGTTTATTAATTTTGTAACTAAGTACATATTCGTTTCCCAATAAATAAAGTAATGTGCTTACAATAAATATACTTTTTGTCAATATTGATAGGCCAAGAAGATTTTTTAATCGCAAATTAGAGGTGGTATTTTAGAAACAGATTTTAGGCCCACAGCGCAACATACACACTTGACTAGATAATGGAGTGCACACAGCAATTCAATGCTAACAAAAGTAAAAACTGAAAACGTATGTATCGACCAGTCGTGTGCAGTGTTGAGATACAGCCTACAGCAGCGCGGCGACCCGGCTCGCCACATTTGTGTCCCTATCCTAGATTGTCCGCCTTCACCAGTCGTTCTCATTTAAGGTTTTTGTTAAATGGCCGCTCAAAGAAATTCGTGAAATCTGAAAAAGCTAAAAGCCAAACAAAACTGGATAGATTTAACTTGCTGTTAACTCGTTAAAGATACTTCTCATCACAGAAATGAGTTTTCAAAGGATCGAATCCCTTTCCCACCAAAAAGCAAGTCACAAGTAAACATGAACATCCAAGGCTCTGAATTATATCCGTTTGTAAATTTTGAAATCACAATAAGAATCAAAAGCTCAATCAAATAAAGATCCTTTATTTGTTTATATCAAAAATTATCGTATTATATTTTAAAACAACATCCTTTTGGATTGAGCTTGAAATAGAGGAACAAGATAATTGCATTCCGTATAGATGCAATTATGTAATGTGGCGCTTAATTTTGGAATAATTGCCAAGTTCGGTCAATCTGTAGTATAATAAAAGAAAATTAAAACAATGTGTATTTATTCCATCGTAAAAATTCATAATTACGTACCATTATGCTCTCCTCCTCAATTTTGGACTGTACGTTTCTTCCAAGAGTTGACGGGGTTTATTTTTTTGCCAATCGTTGACGTCAAAAATTTCATTTGATTTTCACGTTTGGCAAAAAGTGTCATTTGTGACATAAAAAATGAATTAAATTTCACCTCAGTAGCATGGTGAATAAAATAAAGTCGTTCTGTGCACTTGATTTGCAGTAGTCAGATTACGTAATCTGTAGCTTGATCAGGCCCCAGATTACGTAATTTGTCGCAGATTACGTAATCAGACGTAAGTGTGAAAACCTACTAAAATAGAAGAAAAAAATATAGAAAAAGGGAAAAATAAAAAAAAAATGTTCACTTTTTTTATGTATTTAGTCTATTATCGCCAAATTATCCTCCTGGTGAATTAATATCGGTCACTATTCCTTCCCGAAGGGAGTGACGCCTTTAATCCGAAAACGAAATGAAATTCGGGAAATGTTTTCTATCAGGTGAATTGAATTCGTATCGCGGACGATAGAAATTGTTTGCTGGGTATCGTTTCGTAGTCCTACGTCCTACACCTAAGCTATCTACGATTACAAGTTATGCGAATAAATTAGTCGTTTTATTTTTTGACAGTTTCATAATTATTACGCGCTCTTGTTAATTTCATGTACGAAATGATGAAAACTATTACACCATGCAATAATTATTATTACAGGCTTTGGTGAAAATTACCTCAAACGCAATAAATGTAACTATCCATACAAATATCATGCAATGATTTTTGTCATTACACTGCAATCATTTTTACAATAGGCCACAATAACTACATTGTAATCAATTTCACTACATTTTAATAACCTCACTACAAATTTAGTGAAATTGTATGTAGTTAATTTCATTGTATGATTTTGTTGAATTCATTGCACATTTTTCTCTCCGTGGACAACGTCCATTCTTACAAAAATATTCTGGGTAATATAATTCTTAAAATTACCGACATTTTCCATGCAACTTCTTTGAGATTTTAACAAGATAATGTCGCCAATCATGGAGCAAGACTGATAATGGTTTCAAAACCAACTAATCAGGGTTTTGGAAAGACCTCCCATACTTCCTAGATCTAAATACCATCAAAAATGTGTGGGGATGATGACAAGGAAGATCTATACCGTTAGACAATAGTTTAAGTACACTGAAGATCTTCTGCTAACGTTTAGAGGAGCTTGGGGCGAAATTAATTTAATTTACCGTTAAAACCTATACAATTATATCCCAGATTAACTTTTTGAGCTTAAATTACTTAAATAAAGTTTTACTTATTACCAGCTACATTTTTCAAAGTAAAATTACCCTTTTGTACCGTTATTTGGTGTTTTATTTCCACTGGAACTATCCTATTGACTTCACTATTTGTATTGCTTTCACGAATTATCGTAAGAAAATCCTAACGGGACTCCGGATTTGAGACCATATGTTATGCGAAGAACAAGCAGGATACTGAAAATATTGATACAGCCATTTTACAAGTGGAACTATCCTATTGATTGGGAGTGTATATGAAATGTTGTGTGTAACATACTAACAAATTCTAATGTTTCTATGTTTCAGGTTTATGTTTATGGTTTATGTACTTACTAAATCTATTACTGATAAAATTGTACTAGCTGTATTCAAATGTAGATAGGTCAATGCAAAACGATCAGCTGATTGATTGACACTGTTAACATAAACATTCAAATCGAATTCAAAAGTAAGTTATTTCAAAATTAATTCAATTAGTTATTCAAGTGAATGCAAGTTTTAATTGTATTCCTTTTTCCCTTTTCAGATTTACGATGTTTGATGGGCTGGTGACGACGATGAGGGCGAAATGGCGATTGGAACCAGATAACATCATAACATCAGATAAGTATTTGAATGAATAAAGTTCCGATGCTTTGTGATTATTTTTTGTGTTTACAGGTCGAGTATGACGAGGCCGAGGAAGCGCCGGCAATGGCCAGAAGATCGATTGGGGCGATCTTAAACACTGCACATAATATAAAGTTTTTTAATGTATTCCTACATGAGGTCACACAAATATTTTTGTTGGAGCTACATCTTTTTTGCCGCCAATCAAGTTAATTGGCTTGCAAGTTGAATGAATCTAAAAGTTGTGCTGCGATTTGTGGATTGCATTGTCACCGATTCCAATACCCTTTCATGCATTTGTTGTATACACACAACAACATTTTCGAACACCTCGGTCCCAAGGTTACATTTTCTGAAACGTAATATCTGGAAAAGATCTTAAATTGGTCTTTTCCCTAGATTTTATGTGCTTTCCTCTGAGTGAATATTAATTTGGCTTTTAAAATGGTTTTTGTTGAGGATGGTTAGACGATTATTGAAAAATGACTTTCGGTTCTAAAAAAGCGATTGAATTTCTATTAAATTCTTAGCTTATATAAACAACGATTTTTCCACTATCACTTTATTTGTTGAGAAAGTGAATAAATGCAAAAAATATTAGAAATTGGTTTTAGGTAGCTTTTAGGGGCTAAATTTCATCCGTTGTTTGTTTACAACATGGCACATGAAGTACTTGGTTTTATGTCAAATTTTTTACAAAAGTTATTTGTGCTGAATTTAGCTTATGTGAGGTTTTCATTACTTATTTAGTCTGACCAGAAAATTTAATTTACAGTTAGGTGAATCTAGAAGCGTATGAACTTTACAGATAAAATTAAAAACTGATAGTGATTATGTAATATCGTTATAAATAAACTAAATTTTCTGAATTTTTTCTCCCGTCCATATGTTGCGTATAAGAAAAACTTCGCTGGTATAATTTCGGTTTTCCAAACTGACAGCGGATTGTATCATTTTCTTATCCTCGTCTGTTTATTTTTCAGTCTTGTGGGATTTCATAAGAAAACGCGTCGATTAAGTTATGATGTGACAAAGTTAAAGTTTAGAAACCCTTTGACTTTTTTTTTCTATAAACATGAAATTATAGAATTATTGTACCCTTGAAAGTGCTCCATGCAATCCTGTCTATATTACTCTGCATAAGTTTCAGATCCAACTAACCACAAAACTATTCATTGTCGTTCTCACGCACAAATGAACTGTTCAAATAGGTGTCGCGATACTAAAAGAAAATAGTCCATAGAATGATCCTCTCCCAAAAGTTTGTGACATATACAAATCCTTTCCGCATGAAAATCTCATCGATGTGCTCACATTGTCATCGTAAAAAAAATATGTCAACTGCGACCTTTTGCATTTATCTATCATTTGGTCAGGACATAAAAATTATACTAGGCTACGCACACATACACACGTAATAAAACTTGCCCCACAGGAAACTTTGCCAATCTCCTGTGCATCCGCGGGTCATATATGCGACCGAGTTATGCAGTGATGAGAGTGAGAAATGAGTGAGTTTCGTGAAAAATTATGCCATTAGTCAAATTCATACAAAAATGCTGCCTCTATTACAGCAACATAGCCATGTGAATATGCAAACAGGAGGTTTTATATCCTTTTTTCTTGAGGTTTTTCTAATAAAATATCCACTTTGTAGGAAAATACATACATAGATCGTGCAGTGGAAATTTGTTGGGCGGAAATTATTGATGCTGATGATAGATGTTTGTTGCGCCAACATAACATAAAATATCCGATGTAATGCCTGCCTCTGCAAATGGATATTAGACCTTTCATATCATATTTTTTATAAGGCTCATAGGTTTATGGCTAACATCAAAATGTTATGAATTATTGTAAGTACTCATTCGTAGTGGGGATGTGTTGCTTCTTCAAAAGGGTTGTTTATGGCGTTGAGAGATTTCTTTGACGAGCATTGGGGTTAAGATTCTATTTTTTTGTAGGTTTCAATTCAGATGTTTTGTTCCTCTGCAAAGCAAATCTGCACTTTACTTGTATATTCTTAAATCCACTGAAAAAGTTGCTTCTCTGGTTTAAATTGGTATTTTAACAGAATTTAATATAAACGTAAATACATTCTTGGTTTATTATACCAGTCCATGACGTTGGTGCTGCTCTGCTTTTTTTTTAAATATTCGCGAACAGCTAGGTGAATGAAGAAAACAAAATGAATTAATAACCCAAGAATATATGGTTTTGCTACATAAACAAATACCATAAAATGTTAGGTGGGTTTGGATATTTGGGCGAAAGTATGTTAAAAATCATCAATAATAAATTATACGGTTTCAAAATTCAAATTTATTGCATTGTAACGTCTCACATTTCATCAAACAGTATTTATGGTAAATACTTTGCATTTGAATTGAAAGTTCTCGTAAACAACGTATCTACCATAAACCATACCATCCATCTCCTCTTATCCTAGATTCTGGTATTCATTCATCACTTTCTCAGTTTTATCAGACATCTTTTAGTTCAAAATACTACTAGATCTTAAAGGATTCGATGAAGTGTTTTACGAACTAACAGGCTAACGATAAATTGCTATTCATATTGGACAAGAACATAATGGTATCTACGAGTATATTCCAATGTTTTATGTTTTCGACTCTAGATCTATTCAGTCCTATGCGTCGGTATTCTGTACATATCCTGTGTATTAGATGCGTGAACGTAAATTTTGAAATAGGATATGTGTAGTACGTACGAGTATAATCAATATCCATTGACTTGATGCCTATTCCAGCTCTAGTTATGCTACGTGCGTTTCTATTAAAGACACGTGCCATTTTGCCAGAAGACACTGCGTGGTGGTGACTTGCTATAATTTCGCATCCGTGTCACGTTTTATTGGGCAAATCAAGCAATGGTTAAACAATGATGTTGTAAGGTAAGTTTAAATAATAATAATATTATCCAAAGATAAATTATCTAGAGCGAATAATGGAAGAGCTGATGGTGTTGTGGTGCAGAATATTTAAAACGAACAAAATCTGAATGGACTCATATTCATATTCAACACAACACGTTTGTGAATGTTTTTTTGGTCAACATCTCCGGGTTGGAAGAAAAATTATGAAAAAAATTTGTTTGCACATAAGAAAGAAAAAGGAAAATAGTAAAGTCCTCCGAGTCCGAATCAAGCGTTGAATGCTAATATATCTACACTAAAAATATTTAGTTGGATCTGGATGTTTGAATTTCACAACCATTTATAGGATTGAAATTTTTAGAGTTATCCACATAGTATTATCTGATTTATTTTTGGATGATTCTTGATAGTTCTTAATCTGATTTATTTAGTTTAAACTTGAAGGTTAGCAGCGTTGGCAGAAGGCAACTCCATTGCGAAAGCCATTCGAAAATAAATTGATTGTAAAAATGAAAATTTAGACCGAAATTCATTGTCCTTATTAATATCTAAAGAATCCCGTAGGGGAAAATTGTAAATTCAAAATTCAAAATTCAAAATTCAAAATTCAAAATTCAAAATTCAACAATTCAAATCAAATCAAAATTCAAATTCACAACCCCCAACCCCCCAACCCCCAACCCCAACCCCAAACACCCAACCTCAACCCCCAACCCCCAACCCCAACCCCCCAACCCCAACCCCCAACCCCCAACCCCCAACCCCCAACCCAACCCCCAACCACAACCCACCAACTCAAAACCCCCAAAAATTCAACATTCAAAATTCAACACACCAAACACAAATCAAAATCAAACATCAAAATTCAACACCCAACTCAAAAACAAAATTCAACATTCAAAACCAAACCAACATCAAAATCAAAATCAAAATTCAAAATTCAAATTCAAAATCAAATTCAAAATTCAAAATTCAAAATTCAAAATTCAAATTCAAATTCAAAATCAAATTCAAAATTCAAAATTCAAAATTCAAAATCACAAAACAAAATTCAAAATTCAAAATTCAAAATTCAAATTCAAATCAACAATCAAAATTCAAAATTCAAAATTCAAAATCAAAATCAAAATTCAAAATCAAAATTCAAAATCCAAACACAACAAACATTCAAATTCAAAATCAAATTCAAAATTCAAAATCAAAATCAACAAATCAAAATCAAAATTCAAAATCAAAATTCAAAATTCAAAATTCAAAATTCAAAATTCAAAATTCAAAATTCAAATTCAAAATCAAATCAAATTCAAATCAAATTCAAATTCAAACCAACAACAAACCATCAACCAACAATCAAATCAAATCAAAATTCAAAATTCAAAATTCAAAATTCAAAATTCAAAATTCAAAATTCAAAATTCAAAATTCAAAATTCAAAATTCAAAATTCAAAATTCAAAATTCAAAATTCAAAATTCAAAATTCAAATTCAAAATTCAAAATTCAAAATTCAAAATTCAAAATTCAAAATTCAAAATTCAAAATTCAAATTCAAAATTCAAAATTCAAATTCAAAATTCAAAATTCAAAATTCAAAATTCAAATTCAAAATTCAAAATTCAAAATTCAAAATTCAAAATTCAAAATTCAAAATTCAAAATTCAAAATTCAAATTCAAAATTCAAAATTCAAAATTCAAAATTCAAAATTCAAAATTCAAAATTCAAAATTCAAAATTCAAAATTCAAAATTCAAATTCAAAATTCAAAATTCAAAATTCAAAATTCAAAATTCAAAATTCAAAATTCAAAATTCAAAATTCAAAATTCAAAATTCAAAATTCAAAATTCAAAATTCAAAATTCAAAATTCAAAATTCAAAATTCAAAATTCAAAATTCAAAATTCAAAATTCAAAATTCAAAATTCAAAATTCAAAATTCAAAATTCAAAATTCAAAATTCAAAATTCAAAATTCAAAATTCAAAATTCAAAATTCAAAATTCAAAATTCAAAATTCAAAATTCAAAATTCAAAATTCAAAATTCAAAATTCAAAATTCAAAATTCAAAATTCAAAATTCAAAATTCAAAATTCAAAATTCAAAATTCAAAATTCAAAATTCAAAATTCAAAATTCAAAATTCAAAATTCAAAATTCAAAATTCAAAATTCAAAATTCAAAATTCAAAATTCAAAATTCAAAATTCAAAATTCAAAATTCAAAATTCAAAATTCAAAATTCAAAATTCAAAATTCAAAATTCAAAATTCAAAATTCAAAATTCAAAATTCAAAATTCAAAATTCAAAATTCAAAATTCAAAATTCAAAATTCAAAATTCAAAATTCAAAATTCAAAATTCAAAATTCAAAATTCAAAATTCAAAATTCAAAATTCAAAATTCAAAATTCAAAATTCAAAATTCAAAATTCAAAATTCAAAATTCAAAATTCAAAATTCAAAATTCAAAATTCAAAATTCAAAATTCAAAATTCAAAATTCAAAATTCAAAATTCAAAATTCAAAATTCAAAATTCAAAATTCAAAATTCAAAATTCAAAATTCAAAATTCAAAATTCAAAATTCAAAATTCAAAATTGAAAATTGAAAATTCAAAATTCAAAATTCAAAATTCAAAATTCAAAATTCAAAATTCAAAATTCAAAATTCAAAATTCAAAATTCAAAATTCAAAATTCAAAATTCAAAATTCAAAATTCAAAATTCAAAATTCAAAATTCAAAATTCAAAATTCAAAATTCAAAATTCAAAATTCAAAATTCAAAATTCAAAATTCAAAATTCAAAATTCAAAATTCAAAATTCAAAATTCAAAATTCAAAATTCAAAATTCAAAATTCAAAATTCAAAATTCAAAATTCAAAATTCAAAATTCAAAATTCAAAATTCAAAATTCAAAATTCAAAATTCAAAATTCAAAATTCAAAATTCAAAATTCAAAATTCAAAATTCAAAATTCAAAATTCAAAATTCAAAATTCAAAATTCAAAATTCAAAATTCAAAATTCAAAATTCAAAATTCAAAATTCAAAATTCAAAATTCAAAATTCAAAATTCAAAATTCAAAATTCAAAATTCAAAATTCAAAATTCAAAATTCAAAATTCAAAATTCAATCCTGTTTGGTAGGCGCTTTCATTTCACTCATTTCGTAATAATCTCATAATATCGTCATAGTATTTACTATTACGATGCACATATTTGTTTATGTTGAAGCTCCCATTAGAACATTGAAAAATAGTCCGCGTGCATTCAGGCTTCCACTGTATTCAACCATTACGCAAAACTGGGTATGGCTAAATTTCTTTTTTCAGCTAGTGAATTTTGCTTGAGGAAACACCTTGCATACTTGTTGATTTTTAGGATATAGCGATTTTCTGTTGTGAAACTGAAATAGAGCATCACATTGTAATTTTCTATTTCCGGTCACATTGCAGGCAACCTCGGGCAGCCATTCAACAAATCTAGTTAGTAACTTGATGTACATAGATGGTTTTGTTTAAAACCGCACTCCGTTCAACGTTTTTTTTCTCACAATGCCACTTTTATATAAATCTTATATTTATCTCACTATCTTTACCGATATTTACTTAGGTCCTCTTAAAATATTATCCTCGCCACTAAAAAGAGTTACCAATTTATCGCTATCAAATTTGTCCCGAGTTAAGTCCATGAATCCTGTCACCATCTCTTTTGAAATCAAAAGCCCTTTTCTGAACTCATTCGGATAATAATCCACATTAAAATAAATGAAAATTTAAAAGGTCAACCTTTTGCATAACTCGCTTACAATAAGAGAATGGTTTGTCGTTGATGGAGTTTTCCCAGGCGGCTGCTGATTTTTAAATGTTAAAATTCCCTTTTTCCTGTTTTATTATACCCTTCGCTCGTAGAGTCAACGAAGGGTATATTAACTTTGTCATGAAGTTTGTAACGCATTGAAGGAAGCATCTGCGACCATATAATAAGTATACATATATGATCAGCATAACATGGGGAGTCGATTGGGCGATATCCGTCTGTCTGTCTGTCCGTCTGTCCGTCTGTTGCTACGCGTTTTACTCGGCCAATTTAAAAGCTATGAAGCTGAAATTTTGCACAAATGCTTCTTTTTGCTGCAGGCAGTTTGTATGTTTGAATCGGTAAAATCGGACCATGGGGTCATGGGGCTGCCATACAAACCTAACCCCCCAAATTAGGTTCTTCTAAGAAAAACTTTTTTTTGTGCACCGATTTCTAACAAATTCCACATAAATGTATTTCTATCGATGACACAAAACATATGAGAGAACCAATCAAATCGGACCATGGGGTCATGGGGCTGCCATACAAACCTAACCCCCCAAATTAGGTTCTTCTAAGAAAAACTTTTTTGTTTGTGCATCGATTTCAACCAAATTTCACACAAACGTTTTTCTCTTGATGACACAAAACATATCTAAGAATTGATCAAATTGGATAATGGGGTCATGGGGCTGCCATACAAACCTAACCCCCCAAATTAGGTTCTTCTAAGAAAAACTTTTTTATTTGTGCACCAATTTAAACAAAAATACACACAAACGTGTTTCTCTTGATGAGACAAAACATATCTAAGAATTGATCAAATCTGACCACTGGGTCATGGGGTATACAAACAAAACCCCCATTTTGGTTCTTCTGAGAAACATTTTTTTGCACCAATTTCACAAAACCTTGAATTAATGTGTGTTTAGCAAAGCAACAAAAACGTTAAAAACGAATGGAATCGTACTGTGGAGTCATGCTCCCGCAACCCCAATCAAATTTTCCGAATAAATATTTTTATTTGCCCACTTATTTCAACCAAGCAGAAAACTTTTGTCAAGACAGAAGAAAAAGAATGAGGAGGGGATTAAATACAAGTCATAGGTATGCCCGAAAAAACTTTTAGCCCAAGGAGAGCGAAGGGTATCCAAATTTCGGCCGCGCCCGAAATTAGCCTCGGCCCCCTAGTTTTTTGTTTAATTCAGGAAACCGCGTCGTTGTCCGTTGTGTTATGTGTGGCGTCATTATCATAAATCTTGAAAATGGTCGACGACTGTGAAACAAAACACCCAACAGCAATGAAAAATTCAACACGCACCTTAGGTAGGTACTTTTGGTAGTAGTACTAGTAGCCCATTTGTTTCAGGAGTGGCGAACGGTTTATATACTTATGTATTTGAAAATTGCTTCATGTATGTCCTTTTTCGGGTGTTTAATTTATTTCAGTGCTTTATTACGTTTGGATAGATTATTATGAAGTTGGTGTCGTAGGTATTCAGGATTTACGATTAAAGATCGTATGAACGGGAATTGAGTTTTGCAATGATGTGATGTGAAGAATTGAATGTGATGACGGGCGTCGAAATTCCATTCCCCGAAATTGTTATACTTCAGATCCCTCTTGTACACGAAGAAACTAATTAGGACATGCGAAACTATTTTTATCCCATTCATACATTACTCATTCAAGAGATTTGGTATTATCTTAGAAATTAAAAAAAGGCTAAGTTAATTGACTACAATCAGTTGCTTTCCAACTCTCAGAGAGTGAAGAACATTTTGCGTGCGTACATTTATTCTATTCGACTGCAGTTGTATTCACAATCCCCGCTGTCTATCTGTTACTTGATTAGTAAACAGTCATGGCGTTCACATCACGTTCCAAACGATTCCCTCCCCTGGCGAATCAGCAAGATGATGTTGTCAACGACGGTTACGCAGCGAATCCGGCACCAATGGTTAAAAAGGTAAAAATACCGCCCATCGTCCTCCCTAATCTTGATCGGAGTTCAATAATTGCCATAGTGGAGAATCTCGAAATATCCAAATTCAACATTCGGCTATCAAGTGATCATAAGAAAGTGTTCCTGGATGACCTTGAGTCTTTTGCCAAATTGTGTTCTCCTCTTGAAAAACTATAAGTTCATCTCTTTACATACGGACGCGCTGACCAACGACCGCATAAATTTATTCTTGATGGATTGTACGAAATGTGCGGATTGTGCGGATCTGCAAAAGATCCTTGTTGAAGATCACAAACTGTCTCCTGTTGAGATTAAAAAAATCACAAATCGTCGACGTCTTGATGATGTAGTGTCATACGTAGTGTATTTCCCCCGAGGTTCCATCAAATTAGCCGACCCGAGAAAAATCTAATTTGTAAACCATATCAGAGTATATTGGAATTACAAACAGAAAAGGTCATATTATCCAACCCAGTGTAGAAACTGCCAATCCTTTGGCCACGGCACCTCCTTTTGCTTCTTACCAACAAAATGTTGTTGTGAAAAGAAAGATATATCGGATATGATTTGCGCGAACTGTAATGTGAATCACGCTGCTAACCATGCTTCTTGCCTTAAACGTATTGAGTTCATTAATCAGCGAGCCCGTACTGCCCAACGATCGACCCGTCATCGCAGTGTCTTGTCGAATTCAGCCAACAAGCCGCCAATATCAAATCTGCTAAATTGCCCTACTCTGGCAAATGGAAATCATGGGAACGGTAATTCCAACACCAATACCATGGCTTTCACTAACCCAGTGCAATCGTACAGCTCGGTCACACTTAATGTCCCCACCAGAAACATTTCAACCAATCACATCCCAGCTTCGGACTTATTTTCGCCTAACGAATTAATGAATAATTTTAGCACTATTATTTCCAGACTTGCTAATTGTAAATCTCGTTTTGAACAATGCAACGTGCTAATTGAAGTAGCTAGCAAATTTGTCTATAATAATTAAGGCCAGGATAGAACTCCGGCGGAATGAAAATGAAATTTTTGTCCGCTGCTATTTTCTCAATGAAAATGCATGCTTACTGTCGTGGAACATGTCATAAATAATGGGGAATTCCATAAGCTACAATCCGAATATGGTTCAACAATTTTTCTCGGCCATTTTATATATTATTTTTTGATTCCCCGGTGAAATCCACGGGAATGATTGCTTTAGACATTGAGAAAGCATTAGATACCGTGTGGCATGACGGGTTAGTAAACACAAACTAGTAAATTTCTCATTTTCGATCTACTTATGCAAATTAATCCAATCTTTTCTGTGTAACAGGAGCTTTTACGTTAAGTGGCGCTCCGTTTCCAACTCTTTCAGGAGCATTCCAGCAGGTGTCCCTCAAGGATCGGTCCTCTGCCCAACCTTATATAATATCTACATGTCCGACATCCTTGTACAAACCAACGACTGTAACATTGCAATGTATGCCGATGACACAGCTATTTTTAGTTTTTACCACTAATATTGATCCAGATGTCATAGTAAATAATCTGCAACTCCAGCTAACTAAAATTAAGGAACTTTGCGAAAAGTGTAAAATAAAAATCAATTGTGATAAAACGCAGTCGACCTTCTTCTCGAAAAGGAGGACAGCTCGTTTTTTCCCTAATCCGCAACCTAATATAACTACTCGGATCAATAATCTCGGGGTCCAAAGACATCAAATATTTATGTTTACATCTCGACTCTAAGCTCACTTATAAAACGCATACAGATGCTATAAGTTCAAAAGTTTTAACCAGTATCCGTTCTAATTATGCTTTCATCAATAGAAAATCTAAATTCACTTACAATAAACTCTTAATTTACAAATGTTCAATGCGTCCCATAATACTGTACAGCTGCCCCATTTGGAACACTTGCGCGGCCACACATAAGCGCAAATTGCAAATTCTGCAGAATAAATGCTTAAAAATTATTTTGAATAAACCCTTTTATTTTGCAACAACATCTTTACATTCACTTGCAAAGATGAAAACTATTGCCGAGACATCTAACATTCTACAAAGTAAATTTTTCTCACGGTGCTCAGCCTCAAATAAACCTCTGATTGCTTCCTTGCCTATTCAGCCATAAATATTCTATATCGGCGTGTAGCGGTGTAGGAAATAAAATTAATTTTTAAGTTAGTTTAAGTTAGTTTATATTCGTCTGTCAGTAGGTTTCAAGCTTATTTTCCCTACACAAATTTTCTCAATTAACAACTTGAAATTTCCATTTATTTTTCAATATAATATCTTCACTATAGTTGTACAGACATAGTCTTAACTCTAGAATTAACTCATTCCTGTTATTGCACATAGTTTACATTTCATAATAATGCTATTCTTATTTTACTTATTAATAATGCTATTCTTATTTTACTTATTTATTTAATTGACTAAAAATAAGCCAAAAATGTTATTATACGTAAAACGTAATTAAATTAAAAAGCAACTCTCTTCTCTAATAAATAAAATACAAAGCTAGCGATCTGAAATCAATCTAAGCATATGTAAATGCTTCCATTATAAAATTGTATTTCACCCCTAAAGTGCATATCATAATCAACGTTGTGGAAATTTCCATTTTAATAGGATTTTCACCCTATCATTTTTCAAGTGCATTTACAATACATCGCGTAGACAGTTTAATGAAGTAAATTTTAGAGGAGGGTATTCACACTACTGACAGGATTTACTAAAAGGCCCGTATTCTCGTGTTGTGTTGGGAATCAAGGATGCATTGACTCGTGAATATAAGTGATTTCTATGAAAAAGTATGGAAAATGACATTTAATTTATTGAATTTCGGCATCCTTGACTCAAGGTCTCCTTGAGTTAAGGAATGTTCATAGATACGGGCCTCAATAATTCGATCGAAACCTAGCGTACTAGATTAAATCGTATGTCATTAAATTCAAAATGCATCGTATAATGTACTTGCATTATTCAAATTGTAGTACAATATGGTGCAACTGTTAACTAAAGCTAGGATTTAGTAAATCTTGTCGATAGTCTGAATCCCCTTTAGAATGCATATACGCCAAACAAATGGAAATATTTCTGCCTATGCAATGCATGTATGTATGTACATACACGAAACTACACTGATTTCACCTGCAGGCGTCATCACTTGTGAATACTACTAGCTACCAGCATGTACATACATAATATACCACATACTACGAGTATATGCATTTTATTCTGTTAAGTGAAGCTAAAATTTCCTGCTGCTCATTTAATTGAATTCAATTTGGTCATGATTTTGCTTGAGGGACGATGATATCCTGTCAACCATACAAAACGTCGGTGTATGTACCTACACATATGCATAGTTTGGCCAGGTTTGGCTGCGTCCAAACTGTGCCATTATTACGATGAAATTTATGCATATGTATACCTACATATACGGCAAATTGTTGATAGTTAAACGCGTTCAACAAAATGTAATTAGTGTGCATTATTTATCATGAATGCACAGTTTTAAGTGCTCTCGTGATCATGAGTGAGGTTCGTAATAATAAAAAATTGAAGTCGTATTATTTGGTGAAGACAGAGGTGTTGAGCGATAACATCGGACGACGAAGAAAAACTTTGCAAGGACTATACAAGTGAAATCGTATCGTATTCGTAAGTAAAAAAATTATAATAAAATTTAAGTATTAAATGATTTTTATTATTTAATGTTTAACATTGTACTGATCAGATTGTCTGTACGAATTTTAGTATTTTTAGTACTTAGTATTTAGTATTACTTAGAGAGCTTCATGTTTATCACTTCAAAACTTAATCAAGTATCTATATTGTCAGGTGGTCAGTTCGTGAGATGGCAGGACGAGGGTGCCATCATCCCGGGAAGTGCTCGCAGTACCTCTACGCGGTGGCTGCTTCACCTCGGTGAAGGCCAAACTGTGAGGGCCGGTTGTTCTGGGGTTCCTCATTCAGACAAGGCTAATTCCAGAGCCGGCGAATCTGTAACCTCAGAACTACATTCGTGCCAATGACTATAGCTACATCTATTATAATGTCCTTAGACTTGGCTCCAGAATGTTAGATTCGTCCTAAATCCCCGGGCTGTTAAGCGACCCGTGCTAATCGAGGGAAGATGTCCAGGGATGTCCGGTGCTTTCTAGCCTTACCACATAAAGCGTGGCTCTGCTGTAGCGGACTCTCTTTTCCCTAGCTACTCGTGGGAATCACATGACTTCATACCAAAAACAAAGCAAACGACTGAGGCAGTCTCAGACTCGGATCAAGAGGCCCTCTCCTCAGATTTTGTTCCAGCGGAACTCTATTTGTCGGATATGGACGAACCACTCCGACCTTTACGGAATACTTCCTGTACGGAAGCCGTAGCGGGCTCTAGCGGAAATGAGGGGAAGCAGAAAGCTGGGCTTCCACCCAAATATTCTTCGGGAGGTCTTCGGGATCCTCTTTGTAGAGGACTTGGAGGGGCGACCTGTAAAAGGTATGTACGCTTCCTCGCACAAGGACATGCTCCCGAAAAAGCCAGGGCACTTGCGATTAACTCCAATCGTAATGCCTCCCCCCCTCCCAAACGACAACGATCCCAACTCTGGGAAGCAAGCAGCTTCCACCAAGAAGCAAAGGACGGCAGAAATCCATAAGCGGAACGCCGAACCTAGACCCAGCACTTTAGCGGCATGTGGATTCAGGGTACCTCCGGTGACTTCTGCTGGTTCATCCCGACCAGTGTCCACCCCTACGACTACAGCAAACAGGAGAATCAAGTGCTATCCTTCAAACTGAAGTCGCTAGGAGTACCTACCTACAGAATGCCAACACGCGCGACCATAATGTACACCCGGTGGCATCGGCAGGCCCTTCAAGGTCAGCCGTCACCCCTCTGGCATTGACCAGCAGGAGCAGGGGTACTTATTCACAGATGGCATCATCTGTGAGGGTTGCAATAATGGCATCGAGCTACCCGGACGGACTGCTAACCCCAGACTAAATGTCCATGGTGCAAAATGCTATCATCCACCACATTGTGAGCATCTCGCCCACCAACGTCTTTCCGGAAATCGGCAGCATCCGCTTCCGCCCCGGATTTCTACTGGTCGAATGTGACGACGAGGCCACTGCTCGGCTTTGCAACATCACCCCCACTCTCAACCCTTGGGAAGGAGCCACGCTACGTGCCGCAACTGGAGATGACATACCCAGATCCACAAAAGCTCTACCTGCCTCGCATCACGAATGCCACGAGTGCGATAACACTTCTTGGCAGGCAAAACCAGGGGCTACGCACTAGCGAGTGGAGGTTAATCAACGCTGATACGGAGGAAGACAATCTCACACTGATCGTAGCAATCGACCCGATGTCCATGGAAAACTTCGCTAGGCGCAACTTCCAGGTGTCTTATCGCTTCGGGAAGACTAAAGTCCACCCGAAAAATTAGAAGGGCGCCGGCAAGGAAGACACGTCGAAGCCAGCCAACACCGATAAGGACACTGGCGCTACCACTACCGTTAGCGACTCGCCCAGCAAAACAGCTGAGCTTACAAGCTCCATGGAAGAGGTTCAACACCAACTCGACCTCTCTCCCACACCGGAACCGATGGAGCTAGTGCCACAACACCTCGCCCCCTTTGACTCGCCGGAGCCTATGGAGGAGGCAGATGTCACCATCATTCCTAACCCTAGGAATGAGGCGACGAAGGGCAGCTATGATGCAGATGACTAATCCGAGCATTGGTGTGTTGCAGTGCAATCGAAATCGCTCTCATACAGTGTGATCGACATCGCTCTCCTACAGGAACCGTGGCAACATAATGGGAGCGTCAAGGGACTGAGCGTAAGTAATACGAATGTGCTGTATGATAGGGGCTCTACTCTCCCCAGAGCCTGTGTTGTAGTTAGCAAATGTAGTGATTAGCTCTGTTTTTCCGAATTTACCAACAGTGACCTAGTGGTCATAGAAATCTGCACCCCCAGCAAGGGTCTGTGGTAGCACACACACAAACAGTACCTACTTGAATTAATTACTTCACTTGATCTATGTATTCTCAACCGAGGATGTCAGCCTATATTTGTAACCAGAGCAAGGCAAGAAGTACTTGATCGAACTCTGTGTAGCAACTCAATAGCGGAACGAATAAATACCTGGCATGTGTCGGACGAGCCCTCCTTATCTGATCACATGCACATACGCTTTGACTTAAGCTTTGCGGTTGCTGCATGAATCGAGCGAAGAGTTCCACAAAATACTAACTGGCCAGGATATACCAAGTCGTTGAAGGAACATTTGCAGCAAATCGGCAAAAGAGTCACAGGGTGGCTGAGTCTCGAAAGACTCGTGGACTAGACCACGAGGGAAATTGTGTCCTCCTATGAAGAAAACTGCTTCTTGAGGGTCTTCAAAGATAATAAGTGTGTTCCGTGGTGAAATCAGGAGATATCTCGCCTCAGGAAAAAAGTGAGGAAGCTGTTCAACAGGGCCAAGCCCAAAGGGGACTGGGCACTGTATCGATCCACCCTCACGGAATACAAACAAAAAGATTAGGGACGCTAAAAGACGAAGTTGGGCTAACTTTTGCGACACCGTCAACAATACCACCAAAGCAGCTACACTGCACAAAGTGATGGCAACAAATTATTGTAGCTCTATTAACACTCTGAATGGTGCAAATGGGGACATAACAAGGGGTGCCCAGCTGCAGACTATACTATAACGTGAATGATGATCACAGTTGCATGAATCCGCCCAATAGAGAAAGCAGATCTGCCTGGGCAGCAGCAAAAAATATCTTCACGTATGGCAGGATAAGGTGGGCAATTGGGAAGTTCAATCCTTTCAAGTCGCCCAGCATGTATGGAATCTTTCCGGGGCTCCTACAAGAGGCCAAAGTGAACTGATTCCATTCATGTTTAGTATCTATGTATAGAAGTAGTTATGCTTTGGGATATATTCGGATAGTCTGGAGATCAGTTAGGGTAGTCTTCTTCCCCAATGTGGGTAAAAGACCGTCGGACGACCCTAAGTCGTACCGCCCTATCAGCCTTATATCATTTCTCATGAAAACTTTGGAAAAGCTACTGATCGCCCACATCAGGAGTACGCACTTCTAAAGACACGGCCGCTGCACCCAAAACACCAACCGAGTAAATCCACGGAATCGGCATTACATAGCTTGGTAGAAGAGATCGATGTGGCCATGTGCAACAAGGAAACAGCACTAGGTGCATTCCTTGACATATGTATGTAGAAGGTGCCTTCGATAACACGTCATTCGAATCCATATGAACGGCACTAAGAGCCAAAGGAGCCGACAATACCATCATTACCTGGGTGCAGCGTATGCTGTCGAGAATTATTTTTACGAGTATAGGCAATACAATACCCTCTCTGCTTTAGCCACTCGTGGCTGCCCTCAAGGAGGGGTACTATCCCCCCTCCTGTGGTGTTTGGTAGTTAATGGATTGATGTGGAGACTTAGCTCAGCTAGGTTCTCCACACAGGGGTATGCCAATGACCTGGTAATCACGGTTAAAGGCCAATTCGAGGAGGTTCTACCGGATGTTTTGCAGAGTGCTCTCCACATAGTACAGGGTTGGTCTACAGCAAACGGGCTGCGCGTCAATCCAACAAAGGCAGCCCTGATACCATTCAGCAATAAAGGGACTCTCCAAACACTGGAGTTTCCCTCCATGTGTCATGCACGGCTAACAATGCCAGAAACTGTCAAGTATTTGGGGGTCACACTTGACAAGAAAATGCTCTGGAAAAAGCATCTTAGTAGTTTGGTAACAGAGAAAGCAGTAAAGGGCTTGTGGATCAGCAGAAGCTATGCGGGGAAGACATGGGGTATTAAACCTTACATAGTTTTGTGGATCTACAAGACAATTGTTAGACCTATTGTGGAATATGGGGCGGTCGTGTGGTAGAGAAGAGCAGCCACCACAGACAGAAAACGGTGTCTCGAAAAAATTCAGAGGCTGGCCTGTCTAGCTGTCCTTGGAGCCTTCTTTCTAGCCCCACCACCCCCTGGAGGTCCTGCTAAACTTGCCACCTCTCAACATACACATCGAGGCAGTAGCAAGACTAGCCGTCATTAGGCTCTTACAGTGCAGCGATGTGGGAAAGGGTGGACTGGACTGACAGATTTAGATCACTCCACCCTAGTACCATTAAATTTTGAACGGACGGTTCAAAGACCGATACGGGATCTGGCGCTGGAATTACTGGCCCAATACTAATATCTTTATTCCTATAAGAATACATACGACCGTGTTTCAGGCGGAAGTGCACGCAATCGAAGTGTGTGCAAGATTATACCTTGATAAAGGTTACACCAACAAGAAAATACCGATATGCACTGACAGCCTTCTTCTTCCTTGCCTCGTTCTTTATACCGCTCCATGGTTCCGCGTTACTCGACCTGCGGTGTAGGCACATCGCCCGTTTTGGCGATAATTTCTCAGCATATTTCTACAGGCAGCTCTATCTTGGATCGTGTCATCGCCGAGACCAATGCGTTGTTGTTGCTTTTTCATTTGACACATCCAGGTGTTCTTCGGTCTGCCTCTGGCCTTGGGTCCATCAAGTGGAACTTCCATTGATATCGCTTTCTTTGCAGGGTTCTCAGGCGGACGCCTTTGAACATGGCAATACCAATCCATTCGTCGGTCTTCGAGCTTTTCGGTGATTGGTTGGTATATGGACAAGCTGCCTCGGATGTAGCTACTCTTGATGTGGTCCCTTTTGGTTACACCAACTGACATGCGTAACATTTTCATTTCAGTCGCTGTCATTTCTTTCGCGTAACCTTCATACATGGTCCAGCATTCTGATCCATACATGAGTGCGGGACGTACAACCGATTTGTACAACTTGCCCTTTAGCTTCAGTGGCATTTTCTTATCGCAGAAAACTCCCGAGTTTTCTCGCCACCTCATCCACCCAACCTTTGTGCGATGTTTGATGTCATCATCGCATGTAGCTTGGAACTTGGTCTAAGACTTAAGCTGCTCTCCTTTGACGTACATTTCTGGTATCGGTGCATTTGGGTCTGAGAATTGGCAGCATAAGAACTCAGTCTTTGTTATACTTACCCTCAGTCCATGCTCCTCCAGAATGTCACACCATTCTGTAAGCGCAGCTTGCAAGCAACGATGTTTGGGCTACTGAGGACTATATCATCAGCAAAAAGAAGAGATATTTCTAGGCCGTCGGAGACACGTGTTAATAAGTAGCACATGATGATGTTGAAGAGCAACGGACTCAATACACTGCCCTGGTGTACTCCGACATTCACCGGAAATTCTTCTGATATGCACTGACAGCCAAGCAGCAATAAAATCGCTGTCGAACTGTACTGTTACATCTAAGCTCGTGTGGGTTTGCCAGAAAAGCCTCAAACAGGTGGCAACTTTTCATATATGCGGGCTCCTTATGGGGCACTGCATTTTAAATGGTAATTTAAAGCGCTTGCGCATTGTTACCGATGCCAGCTGTCGCTTTTGTGAAGCTGACGACGAAACTGGCTAGCGAAGCGCCGATTGGAATGTTTCGGTATCGTTTTTTCCTTGGAAGAGGATATCGCCACTATAAATATGACCCAGCTGAATCGATTTATCGAAGGTAGTCGGTTAGATGAGTTCATCAAATTCATAGTAGGGGCAATAGTACAATATAAAACCGGTCGCACTGCCTAGGGCAACTCTGTTACCTGTGCCCTCCATTAATCAAATCTATATTGTCAGTTCAAAATATAATCAACATTCAATATACTGCCAAACAAAGTTATAATAAACGAGGACATCACAAAAAAGCGTCAATCCGAAAAGCACTGAAAAAAATCTGCATTGCAGTGTCCACTATTAGTTGACATGCTTTATTGAATGCGTTGACTTTGGCCTAACGTTTGACAATATTCTTGCCCCGGGGGACCTCGAAGCCCATACAATCACTGAAAAAATTGGGCTATCTAAAATTAAGAAACTCTTTTCTCATTTGCAAAATTCCCGAATTTAGACAAAATTTCTCAAAATGTGACAATTTCTTCTTGAATCGATCCTATTTTCAAGACCTTCTTTTGAGAAATAGGAAGTAGATTCAAGCCTAACCCATTGTTCTCAATTCAGGCAAACAAATGCTTGATAATAAATTTTTTTTGACATTTTCCATGCAAAGCTCGTGGAAAAGCTTTATTTTAGTTTTAGCTTATATTGGAGCGTTGTAGTAGATTAGTCAGAAGTGTCTCTGGTTCAGTGGGTAGCGCGTTTGACTGGGAAGAATGGGGTTATGGGTTCGATGTTGGTTGGATGCAAGTTTTTTTTTTATTTTTGTTCAGATTCTCTTGTCTTTTCATAAGAAAATTTTGCTTGATTCAAGGTTACTTTTCCTTAAAGTGCTGCTATTGGCATTTCACTTGGATCAGTGTGACTAATTCTCAAATGAAGAGATATATTTCTTGGCTGTTTTTTATTGTCTTTTTTTCTTGATTTGAGCCATATTTTCTTTACTTTAGCAGGCGATTTGGTTCAGTGATCGAGTCGAATGATAACTCGCCACTCTTCATTTTGTCCATTTATTCAATCTGTCACCGTAGAAGATTGATGAGTAGTGCCATGTATCACATTTTGTAGTAGCCGCGTTTTTGTCTAGTAGAGAGCCAAACAAATTGGACACAAAGAAGCTTTTAATTGATTCATTTTCAACAAAACGAATGATTTTTGATTCATAAAAAAGGCATTTATTGCTACGATGGTTGACTGTATCTCAAAGGAAATAAAAAGTATACAATTTTTTTCACTTTTTCGAGCTTGAATTTTTAAAACTAGAATCCCTATAATTAACTTTTACTTTGTTGTTGTTGATTTTCACTCTAGAATCTTGAATTTTTTGGTAGATTTGGCCGGTAACGAGCTTTGTCAAACATAATTTTAATTTCCTAAATTTTTATTAAGAAAAATATTTTCATATATCGGAGTAACAGTGAAAACTTTAAAGGTCTATAAATGGTTATACCCAATCAATAATTAAATAAAATAAAATATTAGCTTTACTAATACTATCGTATTGTCAACTGGAAATTGATAAAATATTATGTGGTTACTTGAAAATTCAGCTCACCCCAATAGGACTTTAAAATGCAATCATATATATACTAAATAAATTCGATCATCCACTATAGTGTTCCAAGACATTTCAAAAGGTGAACAAAAGTAGAAAGTAGATCTTCAATTGAATTTCACTTGCCATTTACCATGAAATTCCTTTCAACATTGCAAATAGTTTGCCCTAGCAAATGACGTTTGAACACTGAACAAGTAACAAGTTCAGTGTTGGAGTATGTATTGTATACATTGTGTAATACAAACCGACATCAGAATTCAGGGCACTATTCAAGTAAGTATAATACATTTTCTCTTACATAGTCTGTGTATACCAATATGGATGTATGTGAACTGTGAAGCCTGCTCTGTAAATATTTGGTTGGTAAAATCGAATTGCTAGTACGTCTGTCTCTGTATATGTACTGCATTTGAATACTATTGAAGTATCGACGAATTTGAATAATATTTCTATTGCTAGAGACTATATGAAAAGGGATCAATGAGTTCACATGTTTAATATGAATTCATGTACACATTCTCTGTTTTAGAAATTTATGTGTTATGCAACAAGTTTTGAATACTAAAGGATTGACTTCGAGTTATAGTTCATAATGAATAGATATTGTGTTTCGCACGTAATATGATCACATGTTTCAATTTTTAATTAATGTTTATAAAAAGGATATATTTCTAAGGGGAGTTCATTTATTTGCCATTGTCCACTAACAATTTAAAATTCGAGTTATTTAGAGTAGAATAGTAGACCTACTCCCAGTCCGTGTATAATAATTTTGTAGCCGGATTCACCGTGCTGTTAGGTTAAATAAATATTCGAATTGAAATTAGGCGACCATTTAGTCCATCCCACTAGGAAAAATAGTGTGAAGTAAGCCCTTCCAAAGGTCTTCTTGGAATGAAACATTTCATTCTTTTTACCTATCTTTATATCCACCATTTTCCATAGCCATGTCCGCGGAAAGAAGTAATTCCAAGAAGGAATCTTTTGGGTGTACTATGCAGTGCCGGATTAAGACCCTTTGGGGCCCCCAGGCATAAAACAATTGAGAGCCTCTTTTGTCTTCAAATAAAAGACTTAAATTATGTGTAAGAAATACTTTCGTAAATCAAATAGTTTACGAAATAAAAAAAAAGTATTATATTTTCGCAAAAATTTAATATTTTTATTGTGGTACAAAAACTTAATTAATTAAATATTGAATTTTCTTGTTTTTTTTCAGTTGCAAACGTGTGAATAATTCACATCTCTGAAATTTAATGTTTTGGCAATGCCACTTTCAATGTTACTTATGGCGTTTAGTCGACTTTGCTTCATTACACAAGGGTTTTCGTTTTTAATTATTGCCAACTTTGAAAATCTTTGTTCTCTTTCACTGACAGAACAAGGCAACGTTAAATATATCTAAGGATATCGCTACATTAGGAAAGCAGCTTCCTAATAATATTTCATATAAACAGTGGAGCATTTCACTCGAATTTTAGTCCTATAATTCCAGTTTTATATGCTCTGAAGATGAATTATTTCTTTTTCTAATTCGTCCTCAAAATCATTATTATATTGTTTTTTTTTTTAAGTAAAGAGTTTGTATACAAAAGTTGTAGATAATTTTATAGCTAATCATTAGAGTCATTTTTTATTATGACAAAACATCCCATAAGTAGCATTAAAAAGTTTTCCGGGTGGAAATTTAAGCTTTCTGAAAAAGTCTCTATCGATTTCTCATATGATATCAGACAGTTCAGGGCATACTCTCTTGAGCCACTTTTTACGACCATTCGCCTGGCGTAAGTGGGAACATGGTTTTGTGATAAAAATGTTGGCTTCTGAATGTAAATCTTCAAATTTCACATTTTTCAGTCGTACCTTTTCTGAGACCGCATTTCCGAATATGATCTGAATTAGATATGCTGCCAAGACCCCCTTCGATTCAAAAGGAAAAAAAATCTCTCGAATCGCTACAACAACAACAACAACATATTCCAGGACAGTAATAATACATTTTCATTGAAAAAATCGCGGCCGACAAAAATGTCATTCTCGAGGTCTATACTAGGGATGCGCATCGAACATCGATGTTTCGAAAACATCGATGTTTTTGGTCCGATGGTCGATGTTTTTACCATTGATGGTTTTGTGTCGATGTTTTTCACCATCGATGTTTTGTGTTTCGATGGTCGATGGTTTTCACCATCGATGGTTCTGAACCATCCATGTTTCTTTCCTCACACTGAACTTTGTCTTTATACGAGTGTATGCGAATATCGTATAACAGCCCAATCAGAAACAAGAAGTGGAACGTGCAATCCATCTATCGTGAACACTGTACACACAAACAGAATGTCTTTGTCTATACTCCCGGTGAGGCACACTTTCCAAATGTGGTTTCGCTCTGAAATAGTTTCAACCTTTCCTCACTGTTTATGCAAAAATTTGTTTAAAGAGGTGCGGTAGGTGTGCTACGTTCTACGTATAATTTCGTCGCGCATTTTTTTTTTCATGCACCGAAAAGATACTCGTACAACGGACGGCCGAAGTAAGTCCGATTATAGTCCAAAAAGAATACGATATTTGGTCGGCAAAAATCAAACAACTTTGCATTTTTTGCAGGATGGTTGGGGGTGGCCCTCTAATTATGAAAAAAAGTCCTCATCGATTTGAGGCATGCAACCTTGCAAAAAATAGGGGAAAGGGGGGCATTTTTTGAGTTTTTAGCGTCTGTCTCTCTTCCCGTTTTTGAAATAATCGATAAAACACTAAAACCCCTTTTCAAGGTTGCGGACCTCCAATCAGTGAACATGTTTTCCCCACAATCAGCGGACCATCCCCAACCATCCTGTAAAAATCCAAAGATGTTTCACTTTTGCGGCTGGATGGTCATATTTTGGGTTATTTTGTTTCGGCTATTGTCGTTTTTTTTCTCCCTTAGCGTTCAGAGACTATAGAGAAAGGGGAACTGTCATCCCGCCGCGTACTTTTCCAAGCCGTCGTCACACGGCCAGATTCCCGCTCGGTATCGCTGGTTGCGCTATGCGGTGGGTTGTGGGTACGATACGAATGCTTATTATGCAAAAAAACGCAAGGATAAGAGATCCATTCTGGTGAGTGGAGGAGGCAATGAATGAAAACCATAAACTAAACCATATCTATTCAATCAGCTTAATTTTTGCTATTAAGGTGATTATTTTTTATGAGTACTCAAAAACCTAAAACATCGATGTTTTTGGTCCGATGTTTTCTTACCATCCATGGTTTCGTCTCGATGTTTTTTCGATGGTAACCATCGATGCTTTTCTTTCGATGCTCATCTCTAATCTATACTAGGCTTTAAGTACATACCATTGAATTTCTAGTACAATGGAATGCGGATACACTAAGAAAATGCCATCAAAAAGTAGCTCCAACATCTGGGTAAACTTTTTGAATATTTATACACTGTAAAAACAAGGTTGAATTTTACATCGAAAACTCGCTGAATTTTGCACCTTTTTTCTCGCAAAATTACAGTAAACGTTTATTTTTAAACAAAATTTCTAGTAAACCCACAAAATAGTGTAATATTACACTGATTTTTTAATATTACTCTATTTTGGTGTAATTTTACACAACATTTGGTGTGAGGATGTGTCATTACTTTATTTCTGTGTAACTTTACATTTTCAGTGTATATTTTCATGTAATATTACGATTTTGGTGTAAAAAATTACACCTACATTTGTGTAAAACTGAGTGTGTTACAATACTTTTGTGCATTATTGCATTTTCCTGTATCCCGCAAGTGGCTTGTTCTGTGTGCAGAGTCTGTTCCGTCCGAAGTGTGTTCGTGTGAGCATCATATTATTTTTATTGGTGTAGCGCTTTCTTGCTCTTGACCCGAAGGGAGTGTAGCAGCTCTTTGTCGTTGGAATAACGATTTACAGCTCCAGGACGAATATTATTATATAAACCCAGATCTAAATTTACATATTAGCCGGTGTAAATTTACATTTTTTCCAGTGCAAATTTGCTTATTTTTGATTTAAGTTTACATAAGTCTAAGAGCAAGATTATTTATTTATGTGTGCAAATTCACTTATTACCGTTTGTAGATTTACACCAATTTCGTAGTAAATATTTACACTGTAAAGCGTAAAATAACTCTCATTCATATCGTGGTGTAAATTTACTACTATAATAGAAGGAAAAAAAGTTTCCTCCTATTATTTGAGTAAAATTTGTTCGAGTGTACCAGATTTTCAAATGTTACCAATAGGCGAGGTGTTTAATATCACTTTTCGAAATGAGATAGCATCAACACGGGCTGCAAAATACCTGACGGAAAATGATGAAACTAAAATTTCATTTTGAAAGTTTTCATACATTTAATTATCAGAATCGGACACTGTGTTTGTATTAATGTTAGGTCATTCGATCATTTCACATTTTCCCACAAAAAAAAAAAAAAGTTGTAAAAATGTCACTATGTATTCGATAAATGGTACACTGCTGTACAATTGGCAGCTGCATGATACACCACTGCATAAATAAATTGGATATCTAAATTTGGGTGCGAGTGAGATTGTTGCTACTGTAGAATCGATGACTGCTCTAATTGGCACCGCGAGCTACCAATTGGCAGCTTGTGTGGATACCACAGACAGCTGAAACTGTCAAATTTGGCGGATCGGATACTTAGACAAGTGAATTGTATACATAATTTATAAATTTAAGATCAACAAAGATTACCTAATGTTGGGACACTTTTTAATTGGTCTAAGCGTATTCAATTGTCTAGAAGTTCGATGGTATATACCCAATTTTAGCTAACATCTGTTTACAACTTGCTTGGAACGAAAATAATAGTAAACAATAGTAAATAGGGGCTAGGGGGCAATGCAGAAAAATAAAATTATGCCACTAGATCTATCACGTGAAGGGTATCATACCTTCGGTTTAGCTTGTTTTACTTTTCTTTTTCGTTGCGAGAGCTTATCAAAGAACAAAAGTCTTAAATTTATTATATAAAAAAGAAAAATATAAAATCTCGCGAGGTCACTGTCAGTGTAAGAACGGGGCCTCTGAGAGTGGGGGCCTCTAGGCACGTGCCTTAAGGATAATCCGGCACTGGTACTATGTAATGATTCCATAATGGCTTCTAGGGAGGGTTTATTTCCAATACTTCGGAATGAAATAAAAAGGCCTTCATGGAAGGTTTTTTTGCTGTACCTTAGAATGCATCAGTAAGGTCTTCTAGGAAGGTTTCTTTTGCAGTACTTCAGAATGAATCAGTAAGAACTTCTAAGAAGGATTCTTTTTCAGTACTTCGGAAGGAAATAGTAAGGATTTCTTGGAAGGCCTTATTGGTAGTACTTTAGAATGAAAATCGGAAGGACTTTTAGAAAGATGTTTTCACTAAAAATAAGCGCATTTTTTGTGCATTCGGTGTGGACTAGTTTCGGGTAACAACATAGTGTACCTTATAAGAAGTTAAACTATTTATTTAAGATCTATTTTATATTTTTATTTTTTATTTTTTATTTTTTATTTATATTTCTATATTTTATGTTGGAAATACCACCTACTCGCACTCAATGTCCAAAAATGTTCAAATTCATCATCAATGTGGCACGATAGCCCGACGTCGGGCTTTGGTCGCCTGAACCGTTGACCTCCAATTGTCGCGGTTACGTGGCCTTCTTCTCCAGTCTCGGAAGCCCAGCAGCTGGTGGGAGTCTTCACCTACGGAGCTCTACCAGCGTATTAAAATGATGCAAATTAAGTTGATACTAAAGTTTTTACTTTTGAATTGAGATCGCCGTTCAGAAAGGAAAGAATTTCATTTATTGATAATAACAAACTTATCGCATTGGTCTCGGCGATGACACGATCCAAAAGAGTAAGTTCCCTGTAAAAATAGGCTGAGACATTACCGCCAGAACGGGCGACCTTCCTACACCGCAGGTCGAGCTACGCGGCGCAGTGGTATAGAGGGCAGGTAGGAAGAAGAGTAAACATTGCTTACGAAAGAGATAGATCAGCATCTCACGAGTTCTAAGAACTCTCCAATCGGGCGTCGGGCGTATAGCGCCCTTTGATGATGAAAAAAGAAACTTAGTAATTTATGTAGAATTTTTTATATGTATTAAATTTATTATATCACACTCATCACAATTTCAATTTTTTATTTTTAAGTAAATAAACTAATATGCACTTTATAAACTTCAAACTATGTATAATCGAAATTTTCTGCTACGAACTGAATCAATCCACCACTCACAACAAAAATTATGCACGAAATGCATAAATGCGCAGGTAAATGATTTCCAGCAATATACGAAATTGTACGTCGCAAAGTTAGCGGTAAAACAAACGGCATATTCCTTCGAATACGCTTCCAAAAACCTACCCGGAAATTATTTTATATTGTCTTCTGAACTCATTCTAAATGCCTCCATATTTACTTCCACGGAATGACTATTACCTTCTACCCACGTTCTAAATATGTACCTTCTCGAGAAGGATTTCATTTCATTTTTAAAGTCATTCTAAATACTTCCATATTTGCTCCCTTGGAATGAAAAGACCTTCAAAACATCTTCTTCGAGAAGGACTTCTAATTTTTCCTAGTGAGCAATAACACTTTTTCATAAAAATATTAATTTATTCTAATCTCTATCTTTTGCTCTATACATACATACATATAAAAAGGGAACATGAATTCTTTGTCACACATAAATTCAAACACCGCTGGACCGATTTGAATATTTTTTTTATTTTTTTTTATCCGTGTTACCCTGCAGAAGATTCAAAGACCGAGAACATTTTAAAAATCTTTAATGAATGGAATGAGAGCAGGATGAGAGTCCCCTGTTTCAATCACGTTTTCATCGACAAAATTTGAATTCAATGGAAATATTTAGTTTTCACTGAACCAAATACAGTTTAACTCCGATAAATTGTGTCCAAGGTGACTAAGTTTTTATATTTATGAATTTTTATAATTGAAATAAATGTAGTGCCACAAAAACTAATGAAAAATCTGAAAATTGGAAATGCAAATGAATTTAATTTCAACTTGCAATTTCTCCTATGTCTCTATAGGTATACGTACATTTACTATGTGTAGAGATCTAATTTCCTGTAAATGTTTTTATGTACATATGTATGTGTGTATATATGTAGTTTCGACTGCGGATGTATGGTGCTATACAATTATAAAACACATTCGAAGCTTTTTGGATTCAATTTATTTTAACTGATAAAGCAGTCCAGGCATAACATATCAAATAGGGAAAAAAATAGAGTAAGGACCAGGAGTCTAAACCCTATTTCGCTAGAAAAACGATTAGGCCGTTCCGGATTAGCGTGATATCAGAATCAAGACTGTATAATTAGCTGGCGTGGTTATGGTTAAATTTGGTTCATACAGGATTTGTATGTTGGGAAATTTTGTTAAACATTATAATGTAGGGTCACGGAGAATAAGTGGATAAGTCCACTTATAGTCTAGTACAGATAGCTCAAAACCCAAACATCCAAAAAAAAGAAGGAATTTTTAATGCCAAATTGTTGAATATACTGCTCAATATACGCGGAAAAAAGTTACACTAATTTGCGACATGGGTTAAGGGGGGAGGGGGTGGCAAAGGGGTGAAAATTCAGTTTTTTGCAAATATCTGGAAAACTATAAGTCTGAGCTTAAAATGTACTGAGGACGAAACAAACTACATAAAATTATCTTTGTAATGATATGGAACACTCTAGACATTTTCTCCGAAAATTATACCCTAGACCTAAAAGTATTATAGTGAATTTACATTTTTTGAGTTTTACATTTCGCACTGTAACTCTTGTTAGAATAGACCTTCAGTCATAAAATCTTGTTCATATATTGCTAAACAAAATTTACTTAATTTCTACCAAAAATTAGAATGCTCCTACCATTGACGCCCCCCTCACTCCTCCTAACATTTTTCAAAAAGGCATGCCTGTAGTTTCTTTTTAAATTGTGCCAGGCAATTAAAATTTGGTAGGGTGCCTAGTCTAAGCTCCGTTATGCTCCCCACCAAAAATTATTACCATTCGATAAAAACTAAGGGTACCCCCCACACAAAGTGAACGAAAATTCTAAACAATTTCACATTTTTTCACTTCTAAATTCTATGTAAAATAAAAAAAAAATTTATCTCTTAGAACGTCATTATAATAGTTAATTGTAGTCTTGTGAATGTATATTCAAAAGTTTGTACCAAGGCGTACGCTACAAGTATCAAAAAATTGGGTTTGAAAGTCAGTGATACCAGTTCTAAGGCTATTTGCGAATATTTCGAGTAACGTGTACTAGCAACCTTCATATTCTGAAACCGATATCAGCCATGTCTGCAGGATTAGTATTTACTAAAGCCAAATTGTGTCGTTACTTCATATGAATGATCCGACACAAATAAATAAAAAAGTTAACAAGTTGTTATCACCTCCAAACGAACAAATAACTAAACTTCGGGTGAATTCGAAGGTGATGACAAGGGTGCATTACCCCCCGAACTTTTAAATGTTTGTCTAGAAACTTTCGGTTTATTATTTCTAATAGGTTTCCACACATTTTGCGTCAATCAATAATATAAACTTTAACCTTGCAGAAATTTACTGATATTAACTGATTTGTTAAATCAAAAGTTGTGCGTACAGGCATATGTAATTTGTTAAACAGGACTAAATGTGGAATCCATATTTTCCCAAAAACACCTTAACAATGCTATAAGCCCCAAAGAATTAAAATGTTACCTTAAATAAAAATAAATAAATAACAGGCGCGACAATCCAACATTGGACTAAGGCCGCAGGATGTGTTAGTGACATCCTATTTCCAAGATCTTATCTGCTTTTTGTTGAGGTAATGAGATCAGCATCACGCTCAGCAGTGTTATTTATCCCCACAAATAGTCCGTCACAAGCCCGTGAGTTCGAAAAACACCATGGAACACGGTGAGATTCGAACTCATGACCCTGTGCACTGAAGGTGCGCGCACTAACCGCTAGACCAGCCAGACTACAAAATGTTACCTTATGAAGCAAAATATTTACGAACAGTTAAGTACAAACCAATATACCCCATCTTTAGATGGCTGTATCTCTGCAACGGTGATAGCTAGGGCCTTCAACTTTTCAGAAAAATGTAGCTCTCGGGGCCCTCTACATCGACTTTTCAAAGACCCATTTTGTAAAATTTTCATATGAATACACAAGCGTGGGGTTTTCTGCCCTTTGAAGGCTTTTCCGAGTGGTCAAAATGGCCCTATACTCCATCTTTAGATGGTTGTATCTCTGGAACGGTGATAGCTGGGGCTCGCAACTTTTCAGCAAAAAGTAGCTCTCGACGCTCTCTACATCGACTTTTTGAAAACCGATTTTCGAAAATTTTCATATGAAAGAGGCGTTTCCGATGGGTCAAAATGGCCATCTTTAGATGGCTGTTTTGACTCCTTGGACTCTCAACTTTTCAGCAAAATGTAGCTGTCGAGGCCCTCTACATGAATTTTCGAAAACCCATTTTCCAAAATTTTGATATTAAAACGCAAAAGTGCGTTTTCTGGCCTTTAAAGGCGTTTCCGAGGAGTCAAAGTAGCCATGTTTAGATCGCTGTGTCTCTGGAGCGGTGATAGATAGGGCTATCAACGCAAAAGTGCGTTTTCTGGCCTTTAAAGGCGTTTCCGAGGGGTCAAAATTACCCTATACCCCATCTTTAGATGGCTGTATCTCTGGAACGGTGATAGCTATGGCTCTCAACTTTTCAGGAAAAAAGTAGCTCTTGAGGCTACATCGACTTTTCGAAAACCCATTTTCGAAAATTTTCATACGAAAACACAAAAGTGCGTTTTTCTGGCGTTTAAAGGCCTTTCCGAGGGGATATACCCCATCTTTAGATGGCTATATCTCTGCAACGGTGATAGCTAGGGCTTCCAACTTTTCAGCAAAATGTAGCTCTCAATGCGCTCTAAATCGACTTTTCGAAAACTATTTTTGGAAATTGTCATACGAAAACACAAAAGCGCGTTTCTCTGGCTTTTAAAGGCGTTTCCGAGGGGTCTAAATGGGCATATACCCCATCTATAGATGGCTGTATCTCTCGAACGGTGATAGCTAGGGCTCTCAACTTTTAGCAAAATGTAGCTCTCGAGGCCCTCTACATCGACTTTTCAAAAACCCATTTTTAAAAATTTTCACATGAAAACACAAAAGTGCGTTTTTCTGGCCTTTAAAGGCGATTCCGATGGGTCAAAATGACCATCTTTCGATGGCTGTTTCTATGTGTTGTACCCTTCATCGAAATAATTCAATAATAATTGTCGTTATATCCGAAATAGGTACGAAGAATAAAGTGAATGCGGAAATTCTAGTTGAAGGTGGAAGTTTAATGTACATAATGGTAAATTCGCTACACATACGAAACGTTTTTTTAAGATTGTATACAAAGAGCAAATTATACACATATCGAAGCATCCTGTTTTCGCGAAAATTAGGCAAAACCGTACTAACTGTACCTACCTTCTTCTTTTGTCAGCATTTAACAAAAATCATAACACAATTTTTTTTTCGCAGAAATGTAAACTCGCCAAACTATTTGTACATGAATGCAATTTCCATTAGCAATATTAGCCAAAATAATGGGAATATTCAATTAAATTCCATGTCCATAAAAGAGTCCATTACATGCAGTATTTCGAAAACGGATAGGTTATTCGTTAGCTTATAAATAATTTCGAAATTACTATACCGTCTATGCCGACATAGATTTCAGCGGTTTTCCACGTTAATGCAGAATATTCCAACATATTTGCACAGTGCACAGAATATTCATATAACCAAGGTATATCAGCTGCATAGATACCTTTCGTACACCATTATTAAATCTGTTTATCAAAATGGAAATTGCATTCATAGCTTATGCGTGGTCAGGCCCATTGACTATGCTCCAATATTTATCGCCTTTCAAAGCATATTAATTTCACCGGTCGTGATTAGTTCCGAAATTCTATTTAGCGTTCGCCAAACTAAACGGCCACCGCGATGAATGCATCAATTCATATTCCGAGTGCACTGTATATGCTCACACGTGACACCCAGAGGTGGTATTTTGAAATGTTGAGGTCGATTAACTCTAGAAAGCTAGCTGAAATTTGTTTCCGACTATATTCTTAGTAGTAGTCTGGCTGGTCTAGCGGTTAGTTTGCACACCTTCGGTGCACAGGGTCATGAGTTCGAATCTCACAGTGGATCATGGTGTTTTTCGAACTCACGAGCTTGTGACGGACTATGATCTCACTCAAATGGGGATAAATGACACTGCTGAGCGCGATGCTGATCTCATTACCTGTTGAGGTAATGAGATAAGATAAGTAGATAAGATCTTGGAAATAGGATGTCACTAAGACATCCTGCGGCCTTAGTTCAATGCTGGATTGTTGCGCCTGTTATTTATTTTTATATTCTTAGTAACCGTATTTAATGAGCTTTTAGTTTCTTTTTTCCATATATATAAATCCCGTACCTTTACCCTTAGGCTATGGGTTACCCCTACCCCTTTTCAAACTTGTCACTTGTTCACGGGAGTATTCTTGATTAACACTGTTACTCAAAAGATGCTTAAACATCAAATGAAATATCGAAAAGAACAATTTCGTCTGGACATCCTCAAGGCTACGGACAGCCTGAACAGGACTGCACTAACGTTTAATACGACCCAATCTTCCCATAAATTACTGCCAAAAATTTTACAACTTCTCACCCCAAGATATAGAAATTGCGTTATGACTTTTCCTCTGAAAACTTTGCATTTCTACCATCCTAAAATGTAGGGTTAAGTTGAATATTCGCAGGTTAATAAGACCCGCGAGAATTTATAACCAGCAGCAATCAGGACTCAATGCTTTTCATACCCGTTCATATTTATGTACTCGTACTCGTACATACGTGTTCTACACTGGTCGCATCAGCCATAATTATCTTGATTAAGTTTTCAGTATGGGTTTTTGCTATAGCGCACTTGCATGTATGCCATGCCATAATTAACATCCCATTGAAAGGCATTGATTTGAGTCTGTGTTTATTAACTGGAATTGCATCAGAAACTGATTTTCGGAAATTTCACCTCTAAACCGAATACAGAATTCTGACACTCCCGAATGTGCCCCAAGGGATGTTTATGTTTTAGCTTAAGATGACCAGATGCTTGAATGGTCAATGCTGTAATACATCATTCAATATTGATAGGACCGATAAACATTTTTGTGGAAGATTTTTTGTACCCAAATTAATTCAAACTTGCAAAATTAATCAAATTCTTGTATACAATTTTTTTTAATGTTAAGCATATGGAATGTGTCCTGTAATAGTAGTTCGTAGAAATACTCTCGGTTGAATCCTAAGCAGCCAATAAAAAATACCGGCGTACAGAGGGCTGCGCCCGCAATACGAGGGTTTTTTAGAATTTTAATGCATAGGGAATATTTTTTTGTACATATATTTTATAAGCAATAAATAAGTATTGTGCACAACATTAATGAAATGCTTCCTGTAAATCTATTTTTGGATTGGTCTAAATAAACGCGTTCCAGAATGAAAGGCGCTAGACCAATCCAAAAATAGATTTACTATTTACCCAGTTTGTAAAAAAGTACTCCAAGGCAAATCTACAGGCATTTTTCGATTTAAGATTTCTGATGGCCTTTGACCAAAAAGAAACTCAGGCAGACGTAAGGATGGCTTGGCTTTATATATGAACTGAATTATTAGCTGTAAATCTACTGTTACTATTTTTTAATCAAGGAAAAGCAACCTTATATAAAATGATTCCATTGTGTTCCCTGTCATAAGAGCCAACGCAAGCTTTCCTATGAGTATTGAACAAGTATACTTTTGCAGCTATTCAGGGACACCCTGTTAACTTGGTCCTACTAACTTCAAAAATATTTGTGGCAAACACTATTATTATTCTATGCATTTCCACCAAATTTCATGTTCATTGTTTCATCAAGTTAAAAGATATGCATTGAAGAAATGCTTAAGAGGCTTGCATTGTGAGAGGCCCTTACTAAATACTTATTTGGCTATATTTCCGGTTTGGATACAGTTATTCGAATGAAAATTCGTAGACATATTCTATATGTAATTTTCTAAAAACCCTTAGCAGAATTTTCATATTTGGAAACCTAAGAGGGGCTACACACACGAACAATTCGAAATTTTACAAATTTACTGTTATTTACTTTTCCTTTGCAAAAGTCAACAGTCTTAATATTTAACGTATATCCAATCTTTGTGCAAAGTTTCATATCGATCCCTATAACGGTTTAGAAAAACGGAGCTCGAAAAAGAAGTTTAACTTTAAACGCCAATAACTTTTTTACCGTTACTCGAAACTGTAAAATTTTAACTGATATGAGGTGTACTCGTTTAGATCTTTGATTTAAATACCCATACGTCAATTTCCGATAAAAACTAAAAAAGTCGACTTTTTTCAAACGTTCGGGACACCCTGTTGTTTTCTTCCTACCAACTTCTAAGGTATATGTGCCAAAGACTGTAACCATTCTACACATTCCTACCAAATTTCATGACAATCGGTTGAGCCGTTCGCGAGTTATTTAGTGAACAGAACAGACGGACAGACGGACAGACGGACGGACGGACGGACAAAATCGATTTCATAAGGGTTTTTTTAAAAAATTTTTCTAAAAAACCCTAAAAATTTATGCAGTTGCATTTCCATCTTAATACCTTCAAATTTATAGTGATGGAAATATAATGAAGCGTTAGGACTAAACGATACCCAAAAAAGATGAAAGTAACTGTCACATGTGGCTTATCGCCTTACATGATGCGACCTCTTAACTCGTGTGGTGGAATACAATTCAAAGTGGGAGCTCTTTCGACTGATCATGGACATGAGGTTTCATTGCGTGAAAACGAGAATGCTGTACATTTTGCTGCACGCTTCTGGACGCTATACGGCAGGTCAAAATCCTGTACGTCTGGTCACCTTTTTCCTTTAGCTACGTATAGGGATTGGATGATTTTAGCCGTCTATAACGAAAAGGAGCTTCGAAAATTGGCGTGCCATTTTGACTGATAGCATAAATGAATGCTGATATCGGTTCACGGAAACTTCAACAAAAGCGGAGTCAGTATATGTAATTAACTGGATTTCAGGAAAACTGAACGCGTAGTAATTATTATACGCTTCAAGGTAGAATTTTGGATTTATTGGTGCTACGGCTCGCACTTATGTGGATCTGTTTTGAAAATACGTATGTATGTACATTATGTATGTATAAATTATGTAGGTACTTCATACTGAAAGTAATCGAAAGTAGAGTAACGTTTAGTAGAAAAATGTGTTTAATTCAACGAAATGATTTCGTTTGGGGGAGTTGGTAGAGCCCATAAATTTTTCACCATCAGAATGGAGGCCAGGAGTTTTCGTAAAGGGTTGAATGAAAATGTAAAGTTATTAACATCTATGACAACTATTCCATTGAGTATAAATTGTCATTCCCAAAAATATTGTATAAAAAGATGTTGAATTTTTTTGACATCTGCCTATCCTTTTCCAGCAAATTTATCCCTTTCAGACTGAATAGTGGAGACCGCCTTATACCAGAGGTGCGGAAACGGTAGTAGATGAAACAGCTAACGGCTAAGTCGTTTCATTTTTGATTATGACATTTGAACGCTGCGCTCCTGAGTACTGTAATAACAAGTTCTGCGTCTCAGGCTATAGTAAATGTAATAAGGTGACAAACAACATCTAACGGTCAACCATACCTAAGCAGCATCTCCGAGGTCCCTCCATGATGGACCTCCTTCGTTTTACTAATACTATCATGGTTTAGCGATTGGCCGACAACTCACCCTATGAAAAAAATCCACGTCAAGAAAGCCTCGGATTGGACGGATACAACTCAACGATGACTTCGCAAACAAACAACTAATTACTCTTTCGGAACCTGTAATGTACGCCCCCTGAATAGGCCGGGGGATTTAAGGGCCCTCCTGGATCAGGTCAAGTTTTACAAGCTGAACATAGTTGCACTCCAGGAAACGAATCGGGTTAATAGCGAGATTAACGACCGAAAATCGCCGTACACTATTTTCACAAGTGGAAAACCTATGTGCCAGAAGGAGTTTGGAGTAATGTTCATCGTGAACAATCGACTTCAAATCCATAAACGAGTGGCTGTATGCGATTCGCATTAAAACCCGGTTCTTCATTCTCTGGCTCAGTAAACGCGCATGCCTCCACCGAAGTCAGTGAAGACGCGGTTAAAGCCGAAATCTATCACCGCCTAGAAAATCTCTTCGCTTCACTTCAATCAAACGATGTTAAATTGCTGCTGGGCGATTTTAACGCCAAAGTCGGAAATGAAAGTTGGCATAGGCCATAGGATTACTGGAGGGCACAGCCTCCATGAAGATTCTAGTGATAACGACCAACGACTAATAGATCTCGCGACCGGCAGAAATCTGGTCATTAGTTCTACATACGTGCTTTCCGCATCAGCGCATTCACAACATACCTGGAGATCTCCAGACCAACATACAAGAAACCAAATCGACCATGTCCTCGTCTGCAAGAGATGGGCATCGAGCGTAATCCTCCTATCGAGGAGCAAACATCGATTCAGACCACTATATGGTGAAGGCGACTTATACGTGTAGAATTTCTTCTGTGCATCGCAGGAGATTCAACCCTTCAAAAATATTTGCGATTGATGAATTGTCGAATGATGCAACGGTGGTAGCACCGGTCGCCCTTGAGGAAAAGCTATCGCCTGTGCTGAATAATAGACAACAAAGGCGCCCTTGAGATCTGGGATGAACTCAAAATCGCCAGAAAAGGGGTCGCAGAAGCAACCACGAAACATTTGCTTTGACAAAGATGCCGAAATGCAATAGATGCAAAAAATGAAGCATATCAACAATAGACCCAGCGCGCTACGCGAAACAAAAAAGCAAAATACGTATGACGATTTTAAACAAAGCAACAAAAACATTGTTGTTGGACGGTGGATGTAGCATGCTCAAAAAATGATTTGCGTTATCTACCGTCCAGTTTGTCAATAAATGGGACAACTGCATACTCCAGTGAGTTGCGGCACACAACGTGCATTTCGAGTCGGTTTCGAACTAGTATTACATGGCGCGCTGCAATTCTCATCAGATGCCTCTACGTATGCAGCCCGTCATGTAATACCAGGAAAGGCATTACCGGACTCAACCAGGCAAAGGTGTACGATCCTCTTATATAGGACACGAAATACACCCTGGTATCGAGGCATCTGATGAGAATTGTAGCGCGCCATAATACTAGTTCGAAACCGACTCGAAATGCACGTTGTGTGCCGCAACTCGCTGTAATATGTAGGTATGACGAGCTTCGACGAATTTCGAATAGGTTATTTAGACGTAAGAAACGTAAGTATCTTGACGGGCAGTTCATGCAAATTAACCAATGACTAGCTAGTAGGAACAATAGACAAGCGTATAAGCTAATTAATTCAATTAAAATTTTATACCAATCCAGGACAATCATTGGCGAGTATCAGGGCGGCTTCAGACCTAGTCGCTGAACGACCGATCAGCTTTTCACAGTGAAGCTACTACTCCAAAAGTGCTGGGAATAGAACATCGACGTATACCAAATCTTTGTCAACTTCAATTAGGCATACGACTGTATCGATCGAAGTGTACAGTACAACATTTTGCTGCATTTTGGTATACCGGCTAAGGACTAAACCCTGCAACTATATTGTCAGTCTAACCGTTTAATCGTCATGTTTTTGCTTTTAGAATCTTCTTTTGAACAATTTATTTCTCATCCAGAGAAAAATCTTGGAGAATTATTTAAACATGCCTGGGCAGATTTCAAAAAGCATTGCATCTACAATGCAATCCTCTCTTTATACGCCCGCGAACAAAAGGATTCAACGAAATAGCTAAGGTAATTTGCATTTTGAGATTGTGCAAATTTCACAAAGCTGGTAAAACTGCTGATTATACCGGCGAAAAACTATCTACAAGATGTTTTCTCAACTTCACTCTTCTGGAGTCTGAATAATTTATAGATTGGTTGAAATTGTTGAGGTATTATATGTAGTATGAAAGAAAGATTTGTTAAATAATTTTCTTCTATCTGATTTTGTAAGAAATGGTAATTGTAGTTAAATATGAGCAAGTCTTAGTTACGCACACAATCAGAGTTCTACATTCTAATGTGTTTTTTTCTTTTCTTAACCTACATCGTCCTGAAAGCATTATTGTGGTGGAGGAAGGATATCTAATTCGATAGCTAGTTACATTACATTATATTTACATATTAGAGTGAAATACATAGTTAGAGAAAATATATTTGTTTGGACATTAGTATAGTGATTTAAGCTCTAGACCCAAACATCCGAAAAAAAGAGGAAAGTTTTGATGCTAAATTGTTGCACACTCTCCCTCTTCTATACGTACTAAAAAGTTACACTAATGTAAGCACTACATTAAGAGGGAAGGAGGTGACGAAGAGGAGAAATTTTAGTTTTTAGAAAGTATCTGAAAAACTATTATTCCTATCGCAAAATGTCCTAAGGACGAAATAAACAACATTCAAATTCTTTTGCAATGATATACATACAATGCTCAAGATTTTTCTTGGAAAATTATACCGTAGAACAAAAAGTGTTATTTGGAATTTACATTTTTTTTTATACTTACATCTTGCACTGTAACTCTTACTCTTAACAGAGTAAAGATAGAGTGATAAGAATTGGTGCTGATGCTGCCAATTAAATGTATTTGGTTGATACCAAAAATCAGCTTTTCTCCGGCCAAGAACACCTCCCACGCTGTTAACATTTTTCAAGAAGGCATTGGTTGAGTGCAGTGCCGGATTAAGCAAGCGCGGGGCCCGTGACATATGTCGAGTGCAGGGCCTATTTGATATGGCTGATTTGAGCCGCATCAGCCAGCTATAGTCTTTGGATAAAAAAATTACGGATTTTGGTCGCTCCAGTAATACTAATATCAATTTTGCTGCTCGGCATATCACTAACAATGTTCAAACAATTTAAATTGCGACAATGGATTCGGAATTTATGTTCAAAATGCAAAGCATTCCTTACCCAAGGCAATTTTTGCATCTATTTTCGGTTTTTGGCCAACATTTTCTCAGGGGGTGCCATGATCAGCAGATCTCGCAATAGGAGGCACGAGCTGAAAAAAGTTTGGAACCACTGTTCTAGCGGGAAAAAGAATCAAAAAAAATCAATCATAAAAACGTGTATATTGTGAACGCACCCACTACTTAACGAATATCTACTTGTCAATCTATGTTGACGTTTGCCTTGGCTCTTCCGGGTTATATACGTACATTTTGCGGAATAAACGTGTCGAGAGAAACTCCAAGGTGTTTTAATTCAACCCGTGAGAATATTCCCATCCCATCAATTATGAAAATGGGGGCCATATTATCTGTTTTGAAAATTGTTTCAAAAAATGTTTTTCATTGACGTGTGTGAGTTTGCCAGCATTTTTATTTTCTATTTTAATTAGTTAAACCGAATTTCTGTAGACAAACTGTACTTATTCAACACAGAAGAATTGATGTTAGAAGTCCCTTTTTGGACGACCTCTAAAAATTTAAAAATTTAACATTTTCCGAAAAGTAATAAAAAATGGAAAATTATTTCATTATATAAGTGTTTCCTATTAATATAGCTTTCGATTGAATTGTCGTTTTTCAGGTTTACTCAGGTTCATAAAAACTGACAACCAAACATCTAGCTAAAAGATGCCCACAATAAAGATACTCACGTAGCACATATACCAGAAAGACAAATTCACGTTAACATCTTCTACATTAATTCGGTTTTATGGTTTTTAATAAAAACAAATCGAAAATTTACACACTTCAATGAAAACCAACATTTTTGAGAAAACCTTTTGACTTTTGAATCACTTTTTAGACAGGTACTTTTTCCACTGTGCATGAAAGATAAATTTGTAATTTCTTAATTCTATGGATGTATGCAAGAACATTTCCTAACATGAACTCCAAAAATCTTATTTATCGCTAGAATAAGCTGACCAGACGTACAGCATTTTGAGTACAGTACAGCATTTTGACCAGTCGTACAGCATTAGGAAATGTACAGCAAAATGTACAGCATTGCCAATGCCACACAATGAAACCCAATTCACTACATCAGCGGTCGGCAAAGGGCGTCTCGGGAGCCACATGCGGCTATTTGATTCATTTAGTGTGCTTTAGTGACTCAAAGCATTTACAAACTCTCGCACAAATTATTCTAAAAAACACAATATTTACCGTTATCTTCTTAAAACCCTGAATGGTAGTATAAAAGTCATAGCCCATGTTCCATTATCTGTTTGTTTTTTTTTTTTTTTGTAGAAATTCGCAGAATCAAGGAAATCGGCATCAATAAGTACGATTTAAAAATATGTATAAATTTTAGCAGCTGCTCTTCGTGTTGTTTTGTAAGGCTGTCCATTATAAATTTGATTTTAAAAATAACGCATGATCCAATTTTGCTGTTGTTATAGCGGTCCTAGTGTTTTTTTGTCTCTTGAATCGATCGAGCCTGGAAATTTATTGAAAAAAAAAAAACATGTTTCCCGGCCCCAACGTCCTCTATATCACCCGTTTCATACCAAAAAAAATTCGTAAAATAGACATGGGTACCCGCTATGGAATTTAATTGGTCTTGGGCTGCATCTTTGAACGGCTATAACTTTCGAAAAGCTTTGAGCTGGCGATCGAGATCCCGGTGCTGGGTTCTAAGCTCCTCTCTCGTGCTCCCTTTTGAATTCATCATTCAAGTATCACTAGGAATAAGTTGCCATTTTCTAAAGGGCCAGGGTTGAGGATCTCTGAAGTATCATGTAATTTTCCGACTATGCAGACCGGTCTGCTGGGTATATTTGCAGCAGCATTTTTCTGTGATCAGACCCGCGAATACGTCTTGTAACAAAAATTTATTATGCCCAGGCTCACCCATGCAGGTTGGGCGTTGTAATTTGTAATACTTGGTGGAATTTTGGTCAGCAAGAGTAGTGGTTTCTGATACAACATAAACTAAAAATGCTGGTAGCTCCTCTAACCAATTTCAAATTATCCATCGCGAAAAATGCCCTAATTGTCTTCCTTTGGACTCCAGGAAGATACCATTTAAAATTCTATGGATCGAATGCTAGTCAAAGATCAATGGTGCTTTAGAATTTCGACACTTAAAATTATCATACAAGAACTTACCGTTATATTATATTGAGCCATACATTTTTCATAGGGAAATTCTGTCTGTTATAAAAAGTAAAAGTTGATCTTGAAGCTCTATAAAGTCCAAGTCCTATAGCTTTCCCCAGATAATATGTGCCGTTATGATAAAAAAAAAAAACAATTTGGCTCTTTATGAATACTAAAGGGTAAATTCTCATTAGGCTCTTCTGGGATCAGTCTTGTTTGCTTCAAGCCTGTAATCTTTGATTCCCGTACGATCGATATTTAGCTGGATAATAGCACTTTTATGTTTGACAATCGCTAATTTTCGATACCTCGGGAACCCTTTGACCAATGTTTCTGAAATTTGGCACGCTTGTAGAGCTACTTGGCGGTCACATTTTCTTATAATTTCAACGTCGTTCATAAGTTTCAGCGGCCCAAATCGCAGTTTTGTGTTTTCTAATTGAAAATTGTCCGTAACTCGGAAGTTCGTGAGCGCAAACTTGCAGAGCACGGCACTGCCCATATTTGGTGGAAATTTCAAGGGGAACATTGAGGACTTGAGGGTCCAGTTTAGTTCAACAGCACCTTGCCATAATTCCCAGAATATTGGCTACGGCTCAATTCTGTTTACATAAATGAAGAAAGGATATTATGAGGCAGGGACGTAGCCAGGATTTTGTTTCGGAGGGGGTCCGACGCGCAGTTTTAGAAATTTAGACATTATTAGAAATTAGAATGTTGTTAACTGGAGAAACTAGTTTCGGCGTTGTCCCATTGTAGCATATGTCTCCTTTTCCACAGTCAATGTACAATTATTGTCGAAGGGGCATGGTATCAGTACGAAGCAGCAAGCCTAGAGTTAAGGTTTAACGAAACTCTATTGCGCATAGGTATAAATTTACCTTACCTAGAAAAATTAAAGCATTACTGAGTTGTTTGAGTCAAGAAGTATGCAAAGTATGCTTGGGCTTGCGTATTCGGTGTCCGCGTCTCGTGCGGATTTTGCCTTCCCTTTGCACGGCTCTGAGAAAAGCGATTTCGCTGTTACAGGAAAATACTTTATTTCATATTTTGGAGCCTATATGAAGCCTTACGAAATTTGACGAAGTTTCGCTTTATAATGAAGATAGAGAGGGGGAGGGCATGGACGTAGCCAGGGGGGGGGGGAAGCAGGGAGGGGCGGTCGCCCCCCCCTGGTCGATGAAGATGGTGAAAAAATCCTCATCGATGTAGTAAAAAAATCGCTGCACTATACAACATTTTCAAAAATTTTCTGCAGATGCCTTCTTTGGCACTCCAAGTGCTGCCGGAGAAGTCATGATCGGGACAGTTTGCAGTCAGGAGGCGCATACAAATAGATGACAGCGAGTGGCCTCTCGTACCAGCACACACATTTCACTTGTGAGTGTGCTACTGTGGCTGCGTGGATCCCATATTTCCTGTTTCATTTCATGGCTTCTGAGCTGGAGTACACAATTTCAACCGTTTGCTAGCCCCGGAAGGTCATGCTTCGTCGACTACGCATCATCAAATTTATCCCATTTTTCGTGACAATTCTCATTATTTGGAGCTGAGTTTTCGTACAGCACTTACCGTGCCGATGTACTTGCCGGGTACATTGCGGCTAGACGAAGTAAGCAGGGTAAGTTGGGTTTTTGGAAATCGGTGTCGTCGAAACGACGAAGAATGAGCTTTGTGTAACTTTTAGAACTCCAGTATTTCATACGTATGGTTGTCGATTCGACGATAAGTCTGTGTCCATACAACTAGCTCATAACAAATACATATGTTTATTTTTGAAATGTGGGACCTATTTTTTCAAAAATTATGGAAAAAATATTTACTAGGACAAAAATAGGACAAATCAGGAAAATGGCTCAAAATTCTTCCTCATTTTAGGAAGATTGCATTTAGAACTCATAAAAATCGGCTCCCTCCATGGCACTCAATGTCAAAATTAGACATCGTACATAGAATTAGAATTAATCAAGGGAACTCGGGGAGAAGATATTCCAAAATTTACTGTAAATAATTCTAACAATCCACTGTAAAAACCGCAATAGGTGAAGTGAAAGAAAACCCGTGTTGGGACCCCATAATGGATCGCTGTGCCTTTTGCATATACATGAGCTTTTCATTCATTAAACCCAATTTCCTAGTACGTTTAGAATATGCATTTTTAGTATAGTGACTTTAGCTCTAGACCCAAACATCCAAAAAAAGAGCTGACTTTTGATGCCAAATTGTTCTATGGCCTGACCCCATTACGCAGTAAAAAGTTAGACTTTTTTGCGCGTCACATTTGGGGGGGAGGGGGTGGCAAAGGGGTGAAATTATGATTTTTCGCCTATATTTTGTTAACTGTAATATTTACAGCAAAATGTTCTGAGGACCATTTAAACTACACAAAATTTCCTTTCTAATGATATATTATATCATATACCTTCTCTTGGCAGATTATATACTAGACCTTAAAACATTTGGTGTAATTTAGATTTTTTGATAGTCACATTTGGCGCTCTAGCTCCTGAAGTAATTAAATTGGAGCCATGGTAATTGGGATAACTATTCCGAACAATATATAGCTTTCCCACACGGAGACTCAGGCTGCCCCGACAAAGCATTCCCCAATACTCCCTATTAACATTTAAAAAAAAGACATGCCTGTAACTTTTCGCCGAATCACAGCAGGCGGGAAAAATTTTGGTAAACGTTAAGGCTGAGTCCCATTAGAACCTCCACCAAATATTACTTCGATTGGATTAAAACAAAGGGTACCTCCCATACAAATTATTCAAATTCAATGCCACTAGTTTATTAAGAAATAAGGGAACAAGTCAACCAAAATTAAAGTTTTGCTCGTAGGCATTTTTCCGGTCATTTTGTATGGGAGGTACCCTTTGTTTTAATCCGATCGAAGTAATATTTGGTGGAGGGTCTAATGGAACTTAGCCTTAAAGTTTACCAAAATTTTTCCCGCCTGCTGTGATTTGGCGAAAAGTTACAGGCATGTCTTTTTTTTAAATGTTAATAGAGACTATAGGGGAATGTTTTGTCGGGGCAGCCTGAGTCTCCGTGTGGGACAGCTATATATTGTTAGGAATAGTTATCCCAATTACCATGGCTCCAATTAAATAACTTCAGGAGCTAGAGCGCCAAATGTAACTATCAAAAAATCTAAAATACACCAAATGTTTTAAGGTCTAGTATATAATCTGCCAAGAGAAGATATATGATATAATATATCATTCGAAAGGAAATTTTGTGTAGCTTAAATCGCCCTCAGAACATTTTGCTGTAAATATTACAGTTAACAAGATATTGGCGAAAAATCATAATTTCACCCCTTTGCCACCCCTTCCCCCCCAAATGTGACGCGCAAAAAAGTCTAACTTTTTACTGCGTAATGCGGTCAGGCCATAGAACAATTTGGCATCAAAAGTCAGCTCTTTTTTTGGATGTTTGGGTTTCATCATTTTTTCAGCTAAAATCACTATACTATTTATGATTCGAGCACATTTTTTGAATTATATCAACTTTAAGTTTTTATTTTTCTCATTTTTAAATTTAGTGTTTTATATGTCGTGCTCTATGGCCGTGATCGCTCGGTCGCCACTCTGTGATATAGAGACTCATAGAGAAACGAGTTTCCAAACTCGGCACGACTCGTCGCAAGTTTATTATTCAGAAGAAGATGATAAGAGATATTCTTGTCATAGAATAATAAACTAATAATGCGACTAGGAAGTGGTACGGCTGACAACCGAATCACACTCCGAATTCAGTTGTCTTTGTAACGTTGACGATTACACACGGTAGTCGTCAGCGCACCATGCTCCACTAGGAGTTAGGGTAATAAAAGAAGATATTTCGGGCGAAATAACATTGAATTAAGAAAATTTAATTTGTAAATAAATTTCCGTACACAATTACTCAAAATCGATGTCTTTCCATTCTAAATAAACTGACGATTGAAAATTTGTCAAATTTTATAAATATTTTGAGTAAGGGTGATTTGTATGAAGCGTCAAAGTTGAGGGTCGTTAAAGCGACAAAGCATGACCTTTCCGTACTAAAAATAAGCATGACCTTCCAGGGTTAAGGACCTCATATTTCAGTGTCTTTCAAGTTCTTGTTTTTCTTCTCAGTACCGTATAGCCCCTTGTGGGGCCATGGTGTGTTAACTCAGCCGTTTATAGGCAATTTCGAATAAACATTACGTTGCATATTATTTCGGAGTGTATAAATATAAGGTTGTAAGCACTACATATTTCCATTCACATGTACGGAAATTTTGGACCACGCCGAGACTCGATCTCGGGACCTCTAGATTACTAGCATCGTAAAGTGCGACTCAACGAAGTGAGCCACAGAGCGGGTCTTTCAAGTTATTAAATCAAAATCATACCAGCAATAAAATTTAGCCACTGTTAATACTTTGATAAATTTAGAGGAAATCTTATTAAAACCGTTAACCATATTTCAATCAATAAAGGATTTATAAATATTCTGACGTTGCTACTTTGCTAAGATGAAAGTGACAGACGAAACAAACTGATTTCGCAAGTGGAATATGCAGTCCGAGATACAAAACTGCACTGAAAATAGACAAACTTCGCTCTAAAAGGTAGATATTGGAGGCCAGATGAATGTAATCGGAATGCAGAAGAAAATCATTCTCATCTCCATTTTAAAAATTTTACTTTAAAATTAGCAAACAAAAAGAAATAACATGCGTGGCAGTCTACCAGTAAACTAGGGCCGCAGATGTGTGATTGACATCCAATTTCCAAGAACTGCTGTTTTGTTGAGGTGTTGAGATCAACAGCACGCCCAGCATTGTTATTTATCCCCATAAATGAATACTTGTTTACAATCTGAGCGACATCATAGTCCGTCACGTAGGTCGTGAGTTCGAAAAACACCATAAAATGAATTCGTTCACGGTGAGTCTGGAATCCATGTCCCTCTGCATCAATCCAACCACAAGCCAGGCTACTCTAAAATTTGCTAACAATATTTCTGCGACCGGAAATTTCAGCTTCTAAGAAAATCATGATGTTAAAAAATTTTGGGCTTGCCCCCCCCCCCTGACCGAAATCCTGGCTACGCCCATGGGGGAGGGGGTAGTATGTTTGAGGATTTGTCTGAAAACAGAATTCCGCAAGTATGTGTACAGCATTGGGCCTTCGGGAGTCTGGTCACCTTACGCTAGAACGTGAATCTGAAACAATGTGGACGTAGGTTTACGGGATTGCTATCATGAATTAAGGGCAGAATTAAGATCGAGAGTGAAATTCTTCCCGCTGCGATTTTATCAATAAAAATGCGTACTTGTCGAATATGTCACAAACGATGGGGAATTCCATAAGCTACAATCCGAGACCGGTTCCATAATTCTCCTCGGCCATTTTATGTATTATTTTTCGATTCCCCGTTTATTTGCCATTTCACGATGAAATAACTGGGGAATCGGAAAAAAATACATAAAATGGCCGAGAAAAATTATGCAACTGTTTTCGGATTGTAGCTTATGAAATTCCCCAGCATTCCCCACAAATTCCACGACAGTAAGAATACATTTTCGTTGAAAAAATCGCAGCGTACAAAAATTTCACTCTCGATCTCAGTACTAGCCTTTAGAAAGAAATATTTCTGTATTTTTATGCAATACAAACCTTGCTGTAATTTTGGAACAACCTAGCGGAAATTGTTCAACGATAAAGTGTTATAACAATTTCGAAGCGTCTTGGTTGTTATAATTTTTGTTTGAGAAAAACGCGGGTCCTCCCCAAAGCGCGGGGCCCGTGGCATTTGCCACCTTCTGCCACGTGGTTAATCCGGCACTGGTTGAGTGCCCAGGGCAAGCGTCCTTATACTCTCGAACATGCAATTTTATTTTTTTGCAATTTGGAAGATTTCCGGTTTACTTCTTACCCTTAGTTTTGATCCGATCGAAATAATTTTAGGCCATTACTATTATATTTATTATTCTACGATAAGAATACATATTTCTTATCTTCTTTTGAATAATGAACGTGCGACGAGCCATGCCGAGTATTTAAAACTCGTTTCATTATGAATCTCTATTATACCACAGAGTGGCGACCGAACGAGCACGGCCACAGAGCACGACATGAATTAGTATAACACTATAACACAAAGAAAAATTTACGTTCATCTGAACAAAATCATCCAATCGCCAAAAACACCTCCTTGCACGAGTATCCTTATTTATTACAACAACACATTTTTACCGATTCGTACACATGTTCACATTTATCATGGTCACGGGTCAAGGATGAATGACACGAAACTTAAAAGTCCCCATGACTACAGTTGCCATACAACCAGCACAATCATTATGGTGTTTCTTTTTTCTTGATCATGCAACAACCCCTGCCGATGGCATCCTTTTATTTCTTTGGGCCAAGCATTGCGAATAATAATATGCTGGATGAGCTGTATGTAGGTCACGTGTAATTTACCTGTGTAACTGTAACAAGTATGCTCTGATGATTTCGGAACGGGTGAAACTTATTGTCATGTTGCTAAGTCCTAAAAATGTTTTCCGATTAATATTCCATATGCTTGCTGATTAAAAAAAAAAAACACCTAAAAAAGAAAGGGCTCGAATTTCGAATAATGGTGTACAGTGATGGAGGTGTTTGTTGCGTAACATGAACATGAACACACTGTTTGAATCATGAGAAGGGCTAAAGTAAGGTGACCAGATGCCCGAAGGCCCAATGCTGTACACATACTTGCGGAATTCAGTTTCAGACAAATCCTCAATCATACTACCTTAAACCTTATAAAGGGAGAAAATGTCGTATATTGCAATTGTTTAAGTAACCCTATAGGCTTGCTTATTCGTACTGATACCATGCCCCTTCCAACTCTTCGATAATAATTGTACATGAACTGTGGAAGAGGAGGCCTGTGCTGTAATAGGGCAACCCCGAAAATAGTTTCCACAGCTAACAACATTCTAAACTCTAATTTCTAGTCAAAATTTTTGAAACTCAGCGTCGGATACCTTCTGTAACAAAATCCTGACTACATCCTTGCCTCCTACCTTCATTTCTGTAAACAGAATTGAGCCGTAGCCGATATTCTGGAAGTTATGTGGTGAACCTTGAGAAGGCAAGGTGCTGTTGTACTAAACTGGATACCCATAAAGGAGCCTTAAAAACCTCAATGTTTCCCTTGAAATTTCCACCAAATATTGGCAGTACGACGCTCTGCAAGTCTGCGCTCACGTATTTTCGAGTTATGGACAATTTTCAATTAGAAAACACAAAACTGCGATTTGGGCCGCTGTTACTTATGAACGCTGATACGTAGTACCTTTATATTATAAGAAAATGTGAGCCAAGTAGCTCCACAAGCGTGCCAAATTTCAGAAAGATCGGTCAAAAGGTTTCCGGGTTATCGAAAATGAGATATTGTCAAACATAAAATTGCTATTATCTAGCTAAATATCGATCTTAGTGGGGTCACACATTACAGTTACAGGCTAAAAGCAAATAAGACTGATCACAGAAGAGCCTAATTTAAGAATTTACCTTTTAGTATTCATTTAAAGAGCAAAATTGTTTCTTTTTTTGCGTAAGGGCACGTATCGTCTGGGGAAAGCTATAGGACTAGCACTTTGTAGAGCTTCAAGATGAACTTGTCGAAATACATAACGGTAAGTTCTATTGAAAATTGAAGCCTATCGCCAATACACACAACGCGCATCCCGAGCCAAGAAAGAAAGATACAACGAACTTCGGCGAGTATCTAATAGGTTAATTAGACGTAAGAAACGCAAACATTTTGACGAGCAGTTACAGCAAATAAACCAAAGATTAGCCAGTAAGAACATTAGACAGGCGTACGAACTTATAAGTAATATCAAGAACGGATATCAACCCAGGACAAGCCTATGTAAGGACAAGGATGGTAACATCATCAGCGACATCGAAAGCGTCAACAAACGATGGGCCTCGCATTTCGAAGAGCTCCTCAATGCACCATCAACATCCCCCGCGGAGCCAGCTCTTGAGTAGTTAGCCGAACCAGGCCCTCCCGTTCTACCCCCAACAGTAGAGGAGGTGAGTCTTGCCATACAGTCGCTCCAAAATAATAAAGCGCCCGGCGCGGACGAGATCCCAGCAGAACTGCTGAAGCATGGTGGAATGTGCCTGACCAACGGTGTACATGTGCTACTGCTGAAAATATGGAACGACGAGGTAATCCCCGAAGATTGGCGCAAAAGCATAATCTGCCCAATCCACAAAAAGGGTGACAAGGGTGTGAGAATTACAGTGGCATATCATTAGTTTGTACGGCCTATAAGATATTATCGAAAATTCTTGAAAAGAGAATTAATCCGTACGCAGAACGAATCATTGGCGAGTATCAAGGCGGCTTCAGACCTGGTCGCTCAACGACCGATCAGCTTTTCACAGTGAAGTTACTACTCCAAAAGTGCTGGGAACTACTGACTACCGTGTGTAGTCATCAACGTTAGAAAGACATCTGAATTCGGAGTGTGATATGGTTGTCAGCCATACCACTTCCTAGTCGCATTGTCAGTTTATCATTCTACGATAAGGATATTTCTTATCATCTTTTTCCGAATAATAAACTTGCGACGAGTCGTGCCGAGTTTGGAAACTCGTTTCTCTATGAGTGTCTATTTCACAGAGTGGTGACCGAACGATCACGGCCACAGAGCACGACAATTTCCTAGAGTCCAAAGGAAGACAATTAGCACATTTTTCGCGCTGGATAATTTGAAATCGGTTAGAGGAGTGATCAGAATTCGTTAGTTTATGTTGTATCTGAAACCACTACCCTTACTGACCAAAATTCCACCAAGTATTACAAATTACAACGCTTAACCTGCATGGGTGGGCATAATAAATTTTTGTTACCAGACGTATTCGTGGGTCATATCGCATAAATATGCTGCTGCAAATATATCTAGCATACCGGTCTGCATAGCAGGAAAAAATACATGGTTCTTCACAGGTCCTCAACCCTGGCCGTACGAAAAAATGGCGACTTATTTCTAGTGGTACTTGAATGATGAATTCGAAAGGGGACATGAGAGAGAAGCTAGAGTTTTAAGCTGCACCGGGATCTCAATCGCTAGCTTCCAGATAACCCTGAATTTTGTTTTCTCAAAATTTTATAATTTTTGTATTACAATGGAGCGTTTGAGTCATAAAAACAACAAAATTTTAACCCGCACCCAGAAACATGGATTTAGGACCCAAAAAACATGCATCCTCATATGAGGACGTCAGGAAAATTGCTTGTCAAATGTGATAAATTGACTATACCCGTTAACATATTATACGAACAGCATATTTATTGCTAAGTGGTCCTTAATATAAAAAATAATAACAGAAATAAATTCGTTCTTAAGTAATGCATTTTATTATTTTTTATTCGTTTTGGTATATGTTTTTATTTGCACAGATGAAAAGATTTTATAGGTATGATATCCAAAAACAACATGAAACATGCAATGCACAATTGCTTTTGATTAACATTGTAATGCACTTTTTTGAACAATATTTGCAGTGACGTTGTTTTTTACGATTTGCGTGCTGGCATCACAACATGGCTCGATGCCATCATAACGGGCATGGACCATCAGCTTCTGACTGGGCCTACCTCTGCATTCTTTGACATAAGAATGGCCGTAGCAACGCTTCCTCTGAAGCATAAATGGTCCAATTTCCCTCCATCTCGTTTATGCAAATGCCATACACATTCTGTTCTGCTAAACCAATTGCATGTGCAATAAATGGAAAATTACAATTTTTGCCTCTTATTGAAACCTTATAAAGGATATATTTTAGTCCCCCCTATATGCAATGGCAGCCACTCATGCGGGGGACACAACGCTCACAATTACTCCAGCTACTTACTAGAGCTGGTAAAGGTTTTTTCCGTTGCTTTTATTTTTTAATTGTATCATTTTCTTTATTTTGCCCGCAAGATGACGAATTACCCCTCAGCGAAGCCTCCACTGGAAGTTGAGTACCGGGAAGATTCTCGACGGTCGGGTGCTCTTCCAAAGCCAAATCTTCGTCCGTCAAGTCGTCCATCCCATATTGCAGGGCGGTAAAGCCAATATATCATAAGTCTGAAGCGCTAGATCTTCATCCTCCTCTAGAATTTCGACCCACTCGCGTAGAGATATTGCTTTCCTATAAACAATCCTCATGAGAGGATATGAAAAATTAATCTACTAATATGGGTACATGGCTTGTTGTAATCAAACAGAAGCTATTGTAATTCGTCATTCATTATCTCTAATGTAATTCCCAACTGCATTTGAGAAAAAAAAGTACGAGTAAGTTAACAGTATATCCCCGTCTAACACGACGTCTGTCTGCTCCGCCATCACAAAATCACTTTTTCACAAATGTACTAACATGCACCATTTTACTTACTAAAATGCCGAAAAAATTACTCGAACACTTACTCTACCTTTTCTAGACTGTGTTCAACTAACGTATAATTCAAATACTTGCAAATTCTTGATGCTAGCGAGCATCAATGATAGAACTTGTAAGCATCCTCATATGAGGACGTTAGGAGAATCTGGGTTAAAGCTTTTCGAACGTTATAGCCGTTCAAAGATGCGACCCAAGACCAATAAAATTCCATAGGGGGTACCAAGGGCAATGAGGGTCTATTTTTCGAATTTTTTTTTTTAGGGCGGCGATGAAGCGGTTAATGTGGAGGACCTTGGGCGCACATATTGCTGAAAATTTCACCCGTCTCGGTTCGAAAGTTACAGCCGTTTTAAGATGCGACCCACGACCAATTCAATTCCATAAAGGGTACCAAGGGCTTTTTTTAAATTTTAAATCGTACTTATTGATATGCCCATTCGAAACTTTAACTGTGAATTTGTGAATTAGTTCCTTGATTCTGCGAATTTCTACCAAGAAAAACCAAACAGATAGTGGAAAATGGGCTATGACTTTTAGACTACCATGGTCATTCAGGGCTACATATTTTAAGCAGATAACGGTAAACATTGTTTTTTTTAGAGTTATTTGTGTGAGAGTTTGAAAATGCTTTGAGTCATTAAATCACACTTAATGAGTCAAAGAACCGCATGTGGCTCCCGAGAAGCGCTTTGTCGACCGCTGATATAGTGAATTAGGTTTCATTTGTGTGGTATTGGGAATGCTGTACATTTACCAATGCTGTACGACTGGTCAAAATGCTGTACTGTACAGCAAAATGCTGTACGTCTGGTCAGCTTAGGCTAAAGTGACTCAGGCTCCTTCCACATAAACGGTTGTGAAAGGAAAAACGTGAAAAATGGATTATGAAGCAATATATTTCTTGCCAAATTAAAAAAATGCGAGTGAGTCCTGTTTATAGAGCAAGTTTGTTTTCCTAATAATATGCAGATTTTTCCATAGTTTTTTCAGCCGGTTCGGCCAACGTTCAACGATTCTAAGCAAAGTATTGACAAAAGTCCTCGGACAGCTGATTTTGAAAAGGTTGTCTTGTGACGGTAAAATTTTGATTGAATATGTCAATGCAAGTTTCCAAATACATTTATGTCTTTCACCGACTTTACATTTTTTCATAGCCACTTTGAATTAAAATTCTGAAAATCAAATGATGTATTGACGGATAAGCTATCAATCACAGTACTTAATTTAAAATTTGGATAGGCAGAAAAAAACAATATAAGATAGCAATTCGGAGAAATTTTATGAGACTAAGGAAAAAAGCTACACAAATATTGTCTTTATTTATTTCTGCAATGATATGTACATATATGTTCATAGTGACATCAGAGGATTAAGTTTTAATATTGTAAATTACAAAATACTTTTCAACCCATTCAACAGATTGAGATTTCAACAAACTCCAAAACTATACAGACAAGGACAAAGTTTTAGCGTAACGTACTCGTATAAGTGCAAAATGTGAATTCTAGACGAAACTGTTTCGCTTTGAAACGGTATGGACTTCCTCGAAAAGTTTCAAACTATGCATATTTGCGAATTTGTCGCTTTTGAATTTCATTGCTATTATACGACCAATGAAAGTTATGCATCGCAAAAAATTAAACGAAACGCCTATGGCACTTACTTCATTTGCAAACATTTTATTTTCGCCGAAAGAACGGAAAATTTACCACAGAAACTTTTTTATATAGGCTGCTGGCCGAAAGTTTTGTTTTTGTTCATTTCATTTGTGCACCAGAAGCAAAACAATCGCCATTCTTTTAACTGGAAAACAGTTAGAAGCCCAGACTCGACGCCGGCCAACTTAAAGACAGGAGCGACGCACGAATCCTTTGACGCAAAACTTTGACGACGAAAAAAAAAAATGAAATTGCTAAAAGTAAAGTTTTATTAATTTCATTAAGCGGAACGCTACCGGGAAGCCTTATGGCGTTTAGCAATTTTTTCATCTCTCTAGTTAAATTTTTTTTCACGCATATTGTCGCGTGAAATAATACTAGAGATGGTGTAACGGACCGTTTCCGACCTGCAGCTTCGCCCCCTAGTTTTTATTATCATGGTGCAAAAAATGTTTCTTAGAAGAACCAAAATAAGGGGTTGGGTTTGTATGGCCACCCCATCGTCAGATTTGATCAATTCTTAGATATGTTTTGTTTCATCAAGCTCAAGTACCTTGGCTCGATGGTGAACAACGGAGCTACATGCGATGATGACATCAAACATCGCACAAAGGTTGGGTGGATGACGTGGCGAGAAAACTCTGGAGTTTACTGCGATAAGAAAATGCCACTGAAGCTAAAGGGCAAGTTGTACAAAACGGCTGTACGTCCAGCACTCATGTATGGATCAGAATGCTGGACCATGTATGAAGGTTACGCGAAACAAATGACAGCGACTAAAATGAAAATGTTACGCATGTCACTTGGTGTAACGAAAAGAGCAGCTACATCCGAGGCAGCTTGTCCATAGATCAACCAATCACCGAAAAGCTCGAAGACCGACAAATGGATTGGTATTGCCATGTTCAACGGCGTCCGCCTGAAAACCCCGCAAAAAAAGCGATATCAATGGAAGTTCCACTTGAAGGATTCAAGGACAGAGGCAGACCGAAGAACACCTGGATGTGTCAAATGAAAAAGCAACAACAACGCATTGGTCTCGGCGATGATCCAAGATATAGCTGCCTGTAGAAATATGCTGAGATATTACCGCCGAAACGGGCGATATGCCTACACCGCAGGTCGAGCAACGCGAAACCATGGAGCGGTATAAAGAACGAGGCAAGGAAGAAGAAGAAGATCAAGAGAAACACGACATGTTCATAGGCTTGATTTGTGTGAATGGCTTGCTGCTTCCCGACTTTCTAATTAAGGTGGCTTTGGTTCAGCTGGCCCAGAAATAGCAAGCGGCCAACTTCACAGGAAACGGCAGGCGGCCAACTTCACTGTTTTTCGTGGAGTGGAGTGACAGATAGGACCCGGGCGACACGCGTTTTTCGGCTATTAACGTTTTTTTAACCATGTGGGTTAGAAAATTAGTGATGCTACAAAACATTATGTAAAAATTGATGTAATCAGACCGTGGCGTCATGGGACTGCCATACAAACCCAACCCCTCAATTTTGATTCTTCTCAGAATTTCAATCAAATAAAACTTCACTGAAATGCATTTATTCATGCCAAAAAAACATATGAAAAACTGGACAGTATCCCAACGTGGTGTCATGGGGCTGCCGTACAAGCTCAACCCCAATTTGAGTTCTTCTAAGAAAAACAAATGTTTCATTAACTCCAACCAAACATTATATTAATGTGCCTTTATTCAAACCACAAGAATATGTTAAAACAAATGAAATCGTACTTTGGGGCCATAAGACATAGGTCCTCCTCCTCCCAAATAAAATTTTCTAAAAAAATTTTGTTTGTGCATTTATTCCAACCAAAACTTACTCAAATAATAGAGAGTTTTAGCAAGTCGTTGGAAATAATACGACATAATTTGACATTCCATATAAAAATTCGCTTGCTTACCGTATACGAAGCAGTATATCATAATTTAGCATGTCCTAAGGAGGCATGGACATATTTCCGTGTATTTGACGTCTTTAAACAGTCATTGAGCTTATGTGAAAACAGTAGAAAAAATGGGGGGAGGGGGTTAAACGCATGTCATAGGTACGCCCGAGAAACTACTAGCGCGAGGAGAGTGAAGGGTACCTATCCAAATTTCGGCCGCGCCCGAAATTAGCCTCGGTTTCATTCAGTTTGTCTTAATTATTTTTAATATATGTACATATGTATGTATGTACATATCTTAAAAGGTATAGCAAAATGCTCAGGATACTAATTAATAAGCGTGTTTCTTTTTTGTACTCGGGTGTACGTTAGTTGGGTGTAACTATATACATGAAATGACAATAACAACATAACCCAGACAAACCCTGTAATTACCCCTTTCGCCCCTAATGTTGCTTATAAGCAACTTTCGTTATTGGCATCGATTATAAAACATAAACGCGTTTTTTTATTTAAAGTGAAATATATATCAGATTAGTTATCTGTAGAAGGGGAAAACCTCAAAATACCTGGTAATTTGCTTGCTTATGCCAAGTTAGGAAACTTTCTTCAAGGTGAGGTAAAATAAATTGGAAAGTTGTGATTTTTTGTTCAAAAAGAAAAAAATATTTAAAATACTTTCATGGAGAAATTTCAACAATTAGGTACACAGATTGATACGTAACAAGTGGAAGAATGTTAACATTTTGATATTTTGGTAAAATTTATTTTTCAAACGAAGCTGTAATTTTTTAATTAGTGAAGTTGCTTATATAGGCCAGTCAATAAACCGAAAAATAAGGAGTTAGGTCGCAAAAAATTGCTCGGGTCTGGTTTTTTGGGATATTGTTAGGATAGATACCAGAAGTGTACCACCTGGTTTGCAACTTCCAAAAACCTGTGCTAACCCCATGACCCTCAAAAAACCTCAAACTTTTCGGACTTTTTTCATATTTTTGTTTGTAATTTCTAAAAGGTGCTTCCTACAAGTAAATCTTCTTTAATTTGAGTGTAACCATAGCTTTGTAGGCGCAAAGGATCCCAAGATACAGCACTTTAAACATTGTTTTTTGAAAAAAAGTTCGAAATTGTAATTTCAGTCATGTTCCGAGCTCAATATTGGCTTAAATGCGCATTTTACAGAGAAAGTCATGCGGCATGAAGTTATAAACCAGTTCCTTAGCTGTATATATGTCGGAACGAATGGAATCAGGCCATGGGGTCATAGGGCTGCCCTGAAAATTAGGTTCTTCCAAGAAAAACTTTTTTCTTTATGTACCAATATTAACCAAACTTCACCCAAGTATGTTGCTGGTTAAGCCTAAAAAAAATATCTAGGAACGGATGAAATCGGAACACTACGTTATAGGGCTGTCATACAAACCGACCTCTGGAAATTAGGTTCTTCTAAGAAAAACTTTTTTCTTTATGGACCAATCTTAACCACCCTTCCCCCAAATGTGTTTTTTAGTAAAGCTTCAAAACATATCTAGAAACCGATGAAATCGGAACACTAGGTCATAGGGCTGTCATACAAACCAACCCCTGATAATCAGGTTCTTCTAAGAAAAACTTTTTTCTTTAAGAACCAATCTTAACCAAACCTCACCCAAATCTGTTCCTAGTAAAGCCTCAAAACATATCTAGGAATGGATGGAATCGGAACATTACGTCATATGGCTGTCATTACAAAAAAAGCACATTTTTTAAAGTGCTGTATCTTGGGATCCTTTGCACCTACAAAGCTGGAGTTACACTCAAATTAAAGAAGATTTTCCTAGCTTTAAAAGTGCAGTGGACGACTTACTTGTAGGAAGCACCTTTTAGAAATTACAAACAAAAATATGAAAAAAGTCCGAAAATTTTGAGGTTTTTTGAGGGTAACGGGGTTAGCACAGGTTTTTCGAAGTTGCAAACTTAGTGGTACACTTCTGGTATCTATCCTAACAATATCCCAAAAAACCAGACCCGAGCAATTTTTTGCGACCTAAAATCGGTAATTGACTGGCCTAATAAGCAACTTTGGGAAACCGAGGCAAGGTTATGTTCTCCTCCATATATTACAGTACAACTACATATAGAAATTGTTAAAAAGTTAATTTAAATGAACACCTTCGTAGTCTATAAGTCACATGAGTGCAGAGCGTTCTTCGTAGCTCACGTATATGTGTCATATGCGACTCAATGGGGAACAAAGGATTTTCGAAAGGCAGACGCGTCGGTAACATTGACGAAAAGGGCCAGAAGACGTGAACGTGTTAAGCATAATAAATATTTTATATTTCGATTAGAGCGATTCTTTTGTTGAAAAAAATAAACTAGAGTCAAAGTGAAACATTAGCACGAAATGAGGGACTCGGACGGCACTGGCTAAGGCGATAGGCGACTCTCTTGCTCTTTCCGGGGAACTTTCCATTGGGATATTATTTGTATATTTTGAGCATTTAGCTGCATTCATCCAAGCAATAGTCAATTGTAGTAATGCATATATAGCTCCATTTACTCGTACATTATATTTACATATAGGTAAACATGTAAATAGTATCCGAGAACCTATAAAATATGTTAATATGTAGTGCTCAGGACTCGTAAGAGAACAATAATAAATGATTTTGCGGTTATCGCGCGAATGACTTCGAATAACAGAAACATCTAAATCTTAATCTGTTAAGGGTTTCTTCGTAATATAGTGTGTAGTTTGTTGGCAGTTGTTTAATTAATGATTGATTTTATGCGTTCCTTAGCGGTTGGGATTTCGAAGCGATTGTCGCCTGTTGCCTGTCTCCTTGGCCGACTCGCATAAGGATTTCGCTGCAAAAAATTTGCCGAAACACCAACCTTAAAAGAGTAAAATGAAAAATGCCATACCATTGGGTACGCTCTAATAAAGCCATGGTTACCTCCGAATGACGGAAAATCTCGTATATAAAAAATATAAGAAAAACGATTCTAATACCATGAAAGCTGCTTTTTTTGAATATCGTATGTAATTAACTGCAAATTCCTCTAAAATAACAATTGTCTGACGTAAAGTATAAAAGCAAATCATTTTCCCTTAGTCACCAGCGCCCGCTCTAAGGGGGGGCAAGCCGGGCGGTCGCCCGGGGCGCCAAATTTTAGGGGCGGCTTTTTGGCTAGAGCTCGAAAAAAAAATATAAAAGCCAGAAGGAAAAATTCAATATCAATTTCCATTAAGTGGAAACGAGACCTACAGATGAAATAAATAGTTCAATGTTGTGTTTTGAAGAAACAAAGTTCTTGAGAGCCAACAATTGATAGAAGGTGCTGCATTTAGAATCCTAAAATGCTTGCCTAGTAAGAATTGCGTAATTGTACGTCTGTGATGCTAGCCCCCGCCCTACTTCCGAAGCTATGCGCTATTCAAGTTCTACTTTAAAACTGAAATTGGAGATTTATGTGCTAATTTCGTCCTCCAATTGAACATTTAGTACCTCTTCTTTTGACCAGCATTAAGGATTATATTTCATCTTTCTATGCATGATCCCTTAGTGTTAGTCTTACCAAAGGGGAGATCCATATAATTTTTAAATAAAGGACGAAAGTACCTATAGAACGTAATCTTATTATTGAGTTTATATGCGGAACGTCGCAATTTAATTTCCGGAAGTAAGGTCTAAAACTTTATTTTAGTCTATTGAATCGGAGGAGAGCACGTCCCCTAAAAAAATATTAATCCTCCGGAGAAATTGATATCAAATGAGAAATAATGATTCGTACACCGAGAAAAATAACGTCCCTTAAAATTAACTCGATATCCTTTTGAAATCGAGTTACATTCCTATTAAATATAATCCTTTCCTTTTAAATATATATCGCTTCAATTCAAATTCATTCTTTTTAAATTAATGGGAAATCCTTTAAATCCAAATTTTCAATAGGAAATCATTTTAAAGTAATGGGAAATCCTTTAAATCCAAATTTTCAATAGGAAACCTTTTTAAATTAATGGGAAATCTTTTAAATCCAAATTTTCAATAGGATTTTTTTTTTGTTTACACTCGCAGTTGGTCGGCAGTGTGGTAGAGCGATGTCACAATGTATGGTGTAAATTATAAACGTCGTCCCGTATAGTCTGTGTGGTGTAGTAGTTAGGGGCGTTAGTCTTCAAATCATAGGATCGCGGGATCGAATCCCACTGTAGGCAGGTTATTTATTATGCATTTTAGAGCGTAAAGAGGTAAATTAAATGTCGCCAACACCTATAGCGAGGTCAGTTATACAAAACTCATTTATGAGTAATTTTCACAGGGAAAGAACACCCTGTGAAAATTACTCCTTTTGGTGTAATTTAAAGTATTCTTTTGAGTTCATGCATTTAAAACAAAGAGTCCATCCTTTTAAATTAAAAGGAAATCTTTTCGATTTATGGTTGTGGTCTGATTAAATTGACACTGTATCACTTTAATTTAAAGTGATTATAGATAGACTTTCAAAAGGAATATCTTATTAGTTCAAAGGGAAATCCTTTTGAAATAAAGGGATTATACAATGATTCAAAGGGAAACAAATATGAAGCAAAACCATATTTGAATCTCTTTGAATCATATGCGTATTTTTTGAATTTACAGGATTTTTTTTCTCAGTGTATAAACACTAAACACATAAAAGCGATTAAAACAAAGTCTCCTGAGAGAAATGTCATATCCCTGCAAGAGTTTTGGAAACTTCTATAAACCTTTGGCGGCAATTTGACTTCAATTCACCCGATCTCCTCGTGGATGGATCGCCTCAGTTGGTTCCCATTGCATTGATTCATCTAGCATTTAAAGGTCAAATTTCGAACAAAATTGTTTGGGTTTCAGCAAGATGAGGGATGGAATCACAGTACACATTAACAGAGCCTCAGTAGCAGTACTTCCTTTTTTTCGGACATGCTTAATCAGGACTAAGCTTGATTCCCCCGATTTAGCTAGCTCTGACCTTCTTCTTTATAAAAATTCACAGTAAGGGCGTAGGCTGGATTTTCTAAAGACATAAACATTTTTGTAACATCATGCCCTAGCCCGGAATTTTTTTTAGTGGGTCGGAGGGTATGTCATTCCCATTAAACTATATGACAACAAAAATATTTTTAGGGGGATATATATTTTCTTGAATGGGGTTGCTTGAGCAACATGATCGGAAACATAAGTGGTTAGGATCCTCACAAAACTTAGGATGTCACTTGCGGCATAATTTAAGTTTCCTACCAAATTTCATAACGATCAGTTAGTGAACAAATTTTTAAATCTCCGTGACACCCTGTTATCTTTGCCCTACTAACTTCTAAGTATTTCGTGCCAAAGACGGTTACTATTCTACATATTCCTACTAAAATACATGAAGATTGGTTAAGCCGTTCGCGAGGTATTTTGTGAACAAATTTGTAAATGTCCGGGACACCCTGTTATATTTGCCATACCAATTTTTAAGTATTTCATGCCAAAGACTGTTACCATTGTACACATTCCTACCAAATTTCATGACGATCTGTTAAGCTGTTCGCGAGTTATTTAGTGAACAAATTTTCAAATGTCCGGCACACCCTGTTATTTTTGTCCTACCAACTTTTAAGTATTTCGTGCCAAACACTGTTACCATTCTACACATTCCTACCAAATTTCATGACGATCGGTTAAGCCGTTCGCGAGTTATTTAGTGAACAGACGGACGGACAGACGGACGGACAGACGAACAGACGGACAGACGGACGGACAAAATCGATTTCATAAGGGTTTTTTGAAAAATCTAAAAAACCCTAAAAAGACAATTTTCTATGTTAACAAAGCGATTTCATTTCATTATAAAAAGATTTCCTATTGAAAATTTGGATTTAAAGGATTTCCCATTAATTTAAAAAGAATGAATTTGAATTAAAGCGATATCTATTTAAAAGGAAAGGATTATATTTAATAGGAATGTAACTCGATTTAAAAGGGACGTTATTTTTCTCGGTGTACCTACTATCAATCTGCCTGGTATACCACCCACGGGCGGCAATTTGTCCTCTTGCCCGGGGCGGCGTAAGTGCTAGATCGGGCGCTGTTAGTCACACAATACGTCTTTAATTGCCCGAAGTTGCTTATATAAGCAACTTCCTGTTCCCGGTCATCAGGTGGACGTGGCACGATGAAATCTTGGAAAATAGTTTTTTTGGAGCGGGGTCGAAAGGGTTAAAGTTAGCCGGGAAGAATTGTTACAGATGTGACAACCAGAGGCGCTCTATCACCAAAAAGTTCAGTACAACATTAGCTAATACAACCATTGGGTGGAAATCACGGGTGAAAGGCTTCATGTCGCGATAAAAGGACAGCCACGCTCATTTGTTGCTTGTGTAGGCCATGTTAATTTACTGGTTATTGGTTTATCACAACTTTGAAACATCATTCTTTACCAAGTTAATGGTTGGTGCTTTAAATGTAACTAGCTTTTAACACTTTATTTATTTTTTGCTTATATATTTTTTTTATGGTTAAAAACATTTGAATAAATTAAGTTTTTGAAATAGTCATAAAGGTGTCTTCCGATTTAATAATATTGTGATGTGTCTAGACTATACGTAAACCCAAATTGTATTTCCGTACTTGGCACCAGATGGCGCTAGGGTCGCTAGCGAGAATAGGATTGACCGATAAGACAATAACAACGACTTTCTGGAAGTTTCCGGAAAGTGCGTCACCGAAGTTTCTGGAACAGTGGAAACGAGTATATAAGGGCGTCGACTAGTGTCGACGAGTCAGTATAGTTTTATTCGTGGACTATGTCGGATTATGTCGGATCAATAACTAGTCAGTAATTAGTTAAATTGTAAATCGTGTATATTCCGTGTGTGTTGTATTAAATAGTGTTACAGTAAAGCAAGTGTTAATCATTATCGTGTACGCGAAAATCTATCGAACCCACTGGAACGTCTAGAAAAGACGAGAAAAATATAACAATATTAAATTTGATGATAGATTCACAGAATTATATTCACTATGCATATGAAAATTGAATAATAAATCACCAATTAGAAAAAAATGGCCATTTATGTATGAAGTTTTATTATTATCTCTATCTCGGATAAATCGATTTGTGTTTTGATATAATTTTTCCCCGAGACTTTAACTTTCATAACTAAAAATACTAGGAAAATTATAATTATCTTTTACGTGTAAATTAATGCAGTAAAAAAATATATTTGTAAGACAATGTTCTCTTTTTGTTCATTGCAAACATAACACTTGGCTGATAACACCTCCTAATAAAAATTGAATTATTAATTTAATGTAATTTTCACTAACTTTTTATCCTGATGATTATTATTTTACTCAACTCAAAAATGGCAATTTGGGTCGATCGAAACGCATGACCTGACATCATTGAATAAAGTTTTATTTTTTGTGCAATACATTTTACATATATATAATACAAAACAACATCCAACATATGATGTAGATACATACCGATACATGTTTTATATTATTTGTCTCTCACAATATTCTACAGTTGTCCTGCCTCTATAGTGTTATTTTGTTGCATTGCATTCGAAAAATCCCCTAGGGTGCAATTGCAATATGCACTTCTAATTTATTTATGATGAAAAATATTGTAAAAGTCTAATTGGTGTTCGCGATATGAGAAAAACGCGCTATTCGTTGTTTTAGTAGTAGTAATTGTGCGATGGATTTAATTTAAATAAAATAAAATTTGAAGGGTTGTCATAGATAAAAATAATTGGAAAACAAAATTTAAATAAAACGATGGTGAGGTATGTTGAAATGATAGATATAATACTGAAGATACATATTTTTCGATACCAATATGTATGCATAAATAAATATGTATGTATAAATAAATATAAAATTACGAAAGTAGTACATACACTCAGAAAAATTTAAATGGCAAATCCCATTAAATCAATCATTTTGTCCCATTATTTTTAGTCAATAGGAAAAATTAGATTACTTTAAAAATATAGGAACTATTACTTTTTCTCGATAAATATCCGTTTGTTTTAGTCGTCAACTCATTTAAAAACAAACACATGGTCTAGTTATTTTCCAATAGGATATATCTTATTGAAATAATAGGATCAATCCTATCTAATAAAAAAAATCGTTTCACACGTAAACTGATCGAACTATATGTTTTTTATAAGTCCCATATTATTTTACCATCCACGCTACGCCATTGTGGATTTTTTTCAGTATCACGATATTTGGCTAGGCCGAATATTGAACATCCGATTTGCTAGTATTCTTTAAAACTTACCAAGTCACGAGAAGGCAACCGAACGATCTCGGCTACGAAGCATAATGTTGGTTTTCTTGCAAAATACATATATATGCTTGAAATTCAATTAAATCATTAAATCAATAGGGCGTTATATAAAACAATGCCGCTGGTTTATTTTCGGAAGAAGTATTGTCTTTTGCCGCCGCCGGATTGCGTTTTCCTGAGTGATAGTTGATTTTATTAGTTTTGTATCTGTTTTAATGGGATTCATCCTATTATAAGTTAATCATATCAAATCTTGTTGATTTAATGGGACAAAGTGATTAAAATGTTATATGATGTCCCATTGTATTTACGGGATACATTTCATTCCATACAAAATATCTCAATAGGATTCATCCGCAGTTATATTAATTATTGGATCTGTAACTGAGGCCATTTTTCTGAGTGTACATTTAAGATTTATGTAATGTTGAATTTTACGATACAGATTTTAATAAAAAAGCCAGAAGACTAAATCTAAAAATTAACATAAACAAATTGCATTTTAAGTGAAATGTGTACTGGACTTTTAATACCATCTCCATTTATGCTGAAACAATTAATCTCATACTCATGGATTTTTTTTTAAATAGCTCCAATGTTCCGTTGAAGATTTCATGACAACTTTATGAGCACTCGTCACATTCTCATATGAATTAGATAGTCAAGATCGTGTTGACGCATTTTACAAGAAGCATTCATACTCTCACGTATGAAAGTGTGCTACATCAGCAAGGATCATAGCGAAAAAAAAATAATACTAAGATATGGTTTATGCATATGTAACATTAACGTATGGGCTCACCATACAAAAGGTGAGATACAAAATCACGTTTTTCGACGAGACGATGCTATTATGCATAGACACAGAAAACAGCTTCCCCCTTTTCTACTTGGCATCCTTATTTTATTTATCCATTGTGTCTGCGTTATTACAGTCGACACTAACTTGTCGCTGTACGTACCATACAAAGTGCAATTCATTCTCGCCTCATAACTTCTTAACCCTAGAGAGATAATCATATTTTTTACCCCTGAAAAGATAATCATACGTCGATTCGACGTGTTGCTAGTTAACATCCTTGTAACTTCTTTGTTAAGAGTAACATGTTGTTAAAAGGTAGATATATAATCATTTGTATTTAATATTAATCTGTTAAACTCATGGTTTTGGAAAACTATCATTTGCTTGTTTATATAATATTAATTTTAAAAAAGTGGTTCTAGGAGAAAGTGGGCTGTCCTTTCAATGGATTAAAATAAAGGATATCTTTATCGAAACAGGCTCTTAGTGGTTATCTCCAAGTAAATACACATCCACATTATGAAGATTTATAAAAATGTCAATTCGGGGCAATTAAAATATTTTTCAGTACAAATTTGTTCTACAGTTTTTACTGACATTAAAGATAATCATACGTCGATTCGACGTATATTTGACTTATGACCCCCCAATATCTTAGGCTGTGTGGCACCCAAGCCAATAATTTTGCCACGTAATTACGCCTACAGACATGAATTGAGTTAAATCTTGGAACCAACAAATTATAAAGCTTCACTTATGAGATATAATAAAAAGAAAAATTTCTGTACGTCGATTCGACGTAGATTATCTCTCTAGGGTTAAAAACATGTTGTGTTGAAGATGATGGCGTTACGAACGTTACCTCGTTATTCTACCGGGACAGGAGTCAGATCCTGAAGTACAATTTAATTGAATGGATAGTGTACGTCTCTTGAATTTGCATTATAATAAAGTATTATGTTCTTTATTCTAAATATATTCATACTTCGTAGACGTGTGTGAAATTCTGAATCTCATAAGTTAGTTAATTTGATAAGTTACACGGAATTTATAACATAGAGCAAGTATTACGTCCTAGAAGATCTTTCAATTGCTTGGATTGTTTCTTGGAATTTGAAAGGATACCATAACAGTGAAAATCACTATACTACATTGTGTTAGATAAATTTTGGGTATAGAATTTAATTTGACAAATAGAGTATATAATCGGTAAGCTTGTGGTATATTTTCCGAGAATCAATTAGCATTGATATGTTGCCTAAATTGGATAACGAACAGTATATTGTCTTACTTCACGTGCTATGCAGGCTCAATGATCTTATAGAAGAATTTTCTTCGAATCATTGAACATATTTGGCTTGGCAATTACTAAGGTTTTGAGCACTGGAAATACATAGTACACTTTACTTGTTTTAGGGTTTCCCCTATAGCAGTATTTACATAAATACATCATAATTTTTTTCTAGAAGATCATTGTATCGGGAGCTGAAGAACCCATTGTCTAGCTACTCAAATTTCAATCGAAATTTAGAACCGACAATATATCCGAAATTTTGTGCTTACCAGCACTGGTTATATTTTATAATTTAGTACACATGCTGTGGACTGTGAGTTAAACTAGTTAAGCGATTATTGTTCTCTTCAGACACACCTTTATATTAGCTACAATGATAAAAACTTCCATTCCATTCCAGATTCTCCTTAATAGAAAGAATCGAAGAAAAAGCGCTAAAGTCAAAACTTTATCCATAGGACCGGGAATTCATTTTGTTTTAACAGTTAAATACATTTTTCGCACTTGTTAATTGAAACATATTGAACTAAAGATTAATTTCTCTGAATCGCACCGAATAAATACATTCAAAAAAGTTATTATTTTCAAACAACTAATGTATATGGATTTGAAAGACAGCCAAATGCGCGTAGATACGTATTTCTTGAGATTCTATTTATCAATAAGATGTATCCCAGTCCCAGGTTTCCCAGGTTTTACGCTTTGAAGTGACGAAATTGTTAAATTAATGGAAAATGGAAACAGGAAAAATGGCTAAAAGGCATATAAAACTAGGGGGCTTCGCCCCCTGCTCGCTTCGCTCGCCAACCCCCGGGGGCGGAGGCTAATTTCGGGCGCGGCCGGAATTTGGATACCCTTCGCTCTCCTTGGGCTAAAAGTTTTTTCGGGCGTCGGGAGCATGACCCCAATTTTATTCGGGCTGCGGGAGCATGACCCCACAGTACAATTCCATTCGTTTTTAGAGTTTTTTAGAATTTTGTCAAAAAACCCTTATGAAATCGATTTTGTCCGTCCGTCCGTCCGTCCGTCCGTCTGTTCACTAAATAACTCGCGAACGGCTCAACCGATTGTCATGAAATTCGGTAGGAATGTGTAGAATGGTTACAGTCTTTGGCACAAATACCTTAGAAGTTGGTAGGAAAAAGATAACAGGGTGTCCCGAACGTTTAAAAAAAGTCGACTTTTTAATTTTTTATCGGAGATTAACGTATGGGTATTTAAATCAAAGATCTAGACGAGTACATCTCACATCAGTTAAAATTTTCCAGTTTCGAGTAACAGTAAAAAAGTTATTGGCGTTTAAAGTTTAACTTCATTTTCGAGCTCCGTTTTTCTAAACCGTTATAGGGATCGATATGAAACTTTGCACAAAGATATACTGACCAATCTTTGTGCAAAGTTTCACATACGTTAAATATTAAGACTGTTGACTTTTGCTAAGGAAAAGTAAATAACAGTAAATTTGTAAAATTTAAATTTGTTCGTGTGTAGCCCCTGTTAGGTTTCCAAATATGAAAATTTTGCTTAGGGTTTTTAGAAAATTCCATAGGGAATATGTCTACGAATTTTCATTCGAATAACTGTATCCAAACCGGAAATATAGCCAAGTAAGTATTTAGTAAGGGCCTTTCACAATGCGAGGGAAGCCTCTTAAGCATTTCTTCAATGCATATCTTTTAACTTGATGAAACAATGTACATGAAATTGGTGGAAATGCATAGAATGGTAATAGTGTTTGCCACAAATATTTTTGAAGTTTGTAGGACCAAGTTAACAGGGTGTCCCGGAAAAGCTGCAAAAGTATACTTGTTCAATACTCATAGGAAAGCTTGCGTGGTCTCTAATGTCAGGGGACACAATGAAATCATTTCATATAAGTTGGTTTTCCTTGATTTAAAAAACATTAACAGTAGATTTACATTAACAGTAGATTTAATTTAAGGGATTGGGTTTGTATGGCAGCCCCATGACCCCATTGTCCGATTTTACCGATTCAAACATGCAAACTGCCTGCAGCAAAAAGAAGCATTTGTGCAAAATTTCAGCTTCATAGCTTTTAAATTGTCCGAATAAAACGCGTCGCAACAGACGGACAGGCTGACATGGCCGAATCGACTCCCCAAGTCATGCTGATCATATATATGTATACTTTTTATAGTATACATATATGATTGAAGATGCTTCCTTCAATGCGTTACAAACTTCATGAAAAAGTTAATATACCCTTTCACTCTATGAACGAAGGGTATAAAAAAGGAAATAACATGCGTGGCAGTCCACCAGTAAAATAGGGACGCAGATGTGTGAGTAACATCCAATTTCCAATATCTAAACCGCTGTTTTGTTGAGGTGTTGAGATCAACAGCACGCCCAGCAATTTTATTTATCCCCATAAATGGATACTTGTTTACAATCTGAGCGACATCATAGTCTGTCACGTAGGTTGTGAGTTCGAAACACACTATAAAATGAATTCATTCACGGTGAGTCTGGAATGCATGACCCTGTGCACGAATCCAACCACAAGCCAGACTACTCTAAAATTTGCTAACAATATTTCTGCGACCGAAAATTTAAACTCCTAAGAAAATCATTATGTTGAAAAAATGTTGGGCTTGCCCCCTCCCCCTGACCGAAATCCTGGCTACGCCCATGGCCATATTTTCATGCATTTAATTTCATATGGATTCTGAGCTGCAGAACACAATTTTAGCCGTCACATGAAGGTCTCTCCGGGAAGGTAGTGGAATTAAATTTCATTCCATTTGAAAGGGATTTTAGTAACAAATGGTAACAGCCTTGCCTAGCTAGGAACCTGGTAAAGAACGAGTTTCAAATTTCCGTGTCTTTCAGCGCTGAATATAGACAAGCTACGGTCTTAAAAGCTGAAATTGTAATGAGAATCACCAGTAAAAGTCTAAATAGGTGCAAGGTCCATTTTTCGTTAAATCGTTTAGAAAATTATTCTCGACTGTCCTTTCTAAAAATTTGGCTCTAAAATTTGCCTAACAATAATTTCGCGGCCGACAATTGCAACTCCTAAGGAAATCATGATGTTGAACAAAAATGCGGGGTTGCCCAAACCCCCCTGACCGAAATCCTGTCTACGCCTATGAACTTAATTTTGTTATATTCACTTCATTATAATAAATTTGATTGGAAAATATTTAATACTTAATTAGTTTCATCGCGTACCAACTAATACTAGTCGTAGACATTTCCAAGAAACTTATCCGTTGGTGTAGTAAAATATCGTTAAAACTTACTGCTGAAAGACATTTGCATTTATGTAATGATAATGAAGTACTACATAGAGCTGAGACTGAGAATATAACGGAAACTTTCACCTGATTTTGAAACTTTTACAAATGTTTCTCCTTGAATCTATACATATAAGTGTCTATACTATAGGTTATGTATTCATGCGTCGCGTCTGCATTTTGCTTTATTTTACCGAAATGACGGTGCGATAGAGGACGCTTGCTTGTGAAAGTTTAAATCTGCTTTTCCAAAGTTTATTCAGTTACTTTTGCAGGGAGTCCGCTTGAATTGATGATGCATGTTAGTTAACAATGATAAAATAGGGGCTGTATTCATCAGTTTATTTTACATTAATTTTACAAAAATGTGTGAATCTTATTTCAATTGGAGCTTCAGGTTTTAGTGTTTTTTATTTTTAACTGCCATTTGGGTGTGCGTCCAGTTTTGATATTCAATATGGCAACTCAACCAACTGAAATTGAATAATTCTTGAATGGCCGTGTAATAATTAAACGCGCAGAGTCCGATTTTGATAATTAAATTTGAAAAATCACCAAAATGAAATTTTGGTTATGTCATTTTCTGTCGCCATTTGGCTGCTAGTGTAAATGCTAAGTAGCAGCCAAATGGCTGTTCGTGTTCGTGATGCCAGTTTTGGGACGCGTAGCAATTTGGCGACTAATCTAGATGGACCTTTAGAACACAAGTTGTAGGCATCGCAATAAAACAGATTGTTTGCATTTACATGCTCCAGAGATTACCTAAAATATCTGCACTCTTACAAAATTTCCCGCGCTCCTCTACATCCACAAAAACTACCCCTAAGTTGGCTTTAGACCCCGTACAAAGTTTATTACGCAAAAGCTCAAGTTATAAGTTTCCTCATAAAACACAACTTATTCAGTTGAATGCTATGGCGGTGAGTTATGATATCTGCACTCTTAAAAAATTTACTGCGCCCTTCTTTCCCTTAAAAAAACCCTGTAAAGTTTGCACTACCACCCTTGTAACGACTAATTTAAGATTTTACATTAATTTAAATATGTCGAGGAATTTACCGAAAGGGTCACTTGTAAGAACTGAATTTTAAAAAAAAGGACCGCGCCCCGCTACGTCCTTTAAACTATATCATTAAATGCGTTTATTATTCCATATAGAGTTTATAGCGTAAAAATTCAAGTTTTTAGTATCATCATCAAACAAAATATGTTTAGTTGGATGCTTTAGGGGTAACGAAAAATATCTACTCATTCAAAAAATTTGACGCGCCCCACCTTCCCTTATACAAAAGTGGCGCGGCAAATTTGTTTGTTTGTTCAGGTGTTATAAGTGACCCCTGCGGGAAATTGCTGGACACATTTGTTGTTATATAAATTCTTAAATTACTCGCTACAAGGGTGGTAGTGCTAACTTTACAGGGGTTGTTTATAAGAGAAGGAGGAGCGCGATTTTTTTTTTAAGACGTAGATATTTTTCGTTACCCCTAAAGCATCAAAATAAATAAATTTTGTTTTATGATTATACATACTTGTAACTAGAGTTTTTACGCCATAAACTTTGTATGGGGCCTAAAGCTGACTTTGGGGTAGTTTTTGAAGGTGTAGAGGGGCGCGAAAAATTTTGTAAGACTGCAAATATGTTAGGTAGCCTCTGGAGCATGCAAATGCTTACAATCTGTTTCATTGATATGCCTAAAACTTGTGTTTTAAAACTTCATACGCTCAATTGGCTTGAAAAACACTTAGGGGTTGTTTTTAAGGGAAGGATGAGCGCGGCATTTTTTTAATTTTGCCATGGAATCACGGAAAATTCGCGACATTTAATGCACTATAGCGATTATCGAAATTTTAAATTGGTAGTGCTAACATGACAGACGTGTTTGTATCCGTCTAATTTTTCGACTAGAGAATAATTGTGTTAGATAATAACGTCTGCAGGGATAGTAGATACCTGTCTCTCGTTTATATTCATTATACTTGACACTTCGTTTTTACATGTTTTAACAACACCATACTAATTATTTTTTATTTATTTTTATTTTTAATAACCTGAGACCTGAGTTTTCTTCTTTTGTTTATGGATTATTATACAATTCTGGGATGCTCAGACCATCGAAAAAGGTAGTTATGCCAGTGACCTAGAAACCTTTTTGGAGGCGGGCGGGATATGTGAACAATTCTTTTTTCTTTACGGTGATTTGGCTAATCGGTGAGGCTACATCGGAGGCAGCTTGTCCATAGACCAAACAATCACCGAAAAGCTCGAAGACCGACAAATAGATTGGTAGTGCCATGTTCAAAGGCGTCCCCTTTAGAACCCCGCAAAGAAAGCGATATAAATAGCAGTTCCACTTGATGGACCCAAGGCCAGAGGCAGACCGAAGAACGCCTGGATGTGTCAAATGAAAAAGCATAACAACAACCCATTGGTCTCGGCGATGACACGATCCAAGATAGAGCTGCCTGTGGAAATATGCTGAGATATTACCGCCAAAACGGGCGATGTGCCCACACCGCAGGTCGAGCAACGCGAAACCATGGAGCGGTATAAAGAACGAGGCAAGGAAGAAGAAGAAGACGGTGAATCGGCTAATTTAAATAAACAGCGAGAGCTCCAAGGTCACTCCAAAATTTGCACATTGGTCACAAGACAATTTCGTACTGATAAAAAATCCTACAAATATTGAGTGAATCTAAATATTTTCGTAGTTTTTGTAGCAAATTTTACGGGAAAATTTAAAGCTTAGCATATTTCTACAAAAATTTGCTAGTTCATTCAAATTTTTGAGGAGTCTTGTACCTACCCTTATTTTATTGCTGCGAAATTTGAATTTTTACGATATACGAGTAGCTCTCATAGACCCACCGAATTTGTGTGCCGAAATACGGTTTCCAAATGTGCAGAATTTTGTTCAAAAATTTTACGATGTCGATGCCAAGTTTATTTTGAACTCGATTATAAAAATAAGAAAAAATTAGTATTAAAGTATTAAATAAAATCTAATTTTTTTTAGGCTTGATATGTTCAAGCGCCGCTTGAAATAGGCAGATATAGCACCATAACGTAAATGTGTAATGATGATTATAACTTTTTATCATTGTTATGACGTATATTTTCACAATTATATCTGTCAACCGCATTATTGTACTTGGAAAAAAAATTCAGTCAGAAAATTTTTGGAGCGTTCTTTTTTTTTTTGCAAAAATTAGGTAAAGTTTTCTACGTTTTTTTTGCTAAGTTAACCTTCCGGCGGGCGCAATACTAATCCTAACACGATCGGGCGCAATGCATCTGACAGATTAAGTGCAGAAAAAGGGATGAAACTAAGTTTTGGTATATTTTAGACTCTTATTTATTGTTGCATTGTCTCTTTGAAACAGTTCTACGTAATTTTAGAAAGAAAAACTGGCTCACAAAGTTTAATACCCTTCACATTTTAAATTTTCTAAGAATATTCTGCTTTCAATAGCCTTAATATTTAAAAAACCTCCAACAACTCGACCGCTTAAAAAATGTGAGCTTATTTTACTAAAAACACACTATTGAACGATTTGGTGAGCCTAAAAGTCAACACAACGTTATTACGCAATGTGAAGACTATAACATGTGTAGGTACATTTTCATAGAAAAGCAGTAAATAACACGATCGGGCGCAATACATCTGAGAGATTATTTCATCCCCTCCCGCCCCTCAGACATATGGTAGATAGAAACTGAAAACTGCTTTGGATAGTTGATCGATAAAGATTAAGCTACTGTGAGTTTCAGATCTCTCCCTTTTCGTATCGCTGATTGGCGTAACAAAAACTGGCCACTTAATCTGTCAGATGCATTGCGCCCGCCCGAAGGTTAATTTCAATTTCATGATTCAGTATTTAGTTTATGTTAAAGAAAACCAGTACTTTCGCATCTTTAAAAGATACCAGCATGGTAACATCTAAAATGTGTTATCTACGCCACTGGAAAATGCTCCAAGACAAAGTTTTGTTTATTTTCATATTTAATTTTACTCTTTTTTGTCTCCCAACTTCTGGGTCTTGGAGGGGTTTCAGCTCCTTCCGTGGTCGCGCCACTGATCCATATTATTGACTGTATGCACATAATAAATCTCCTTTATAATAACCATATTCAACCGTGTAATCCATACATTCCGTAAAACCCTCAACATATCGCATTATTGCATATTTCAAAGAGGATTCGTGGGAGTAATGCACACAAAAGCGAAAAGCGAAAAGGATACCAAAGCCACATTGTTAACGAGCCCCGACCACCTGCAGAGGTTTCCCATAATTTAGATAATTAATAATAAAACTATTCACCAACTCATATGTCCAACAAACACACTCGATATTATGCAAATTGTATAGGCGAAATGTTTTGATGTGGTCACGGGATAAGTGCAGTATGTAATTCACACTGAATGGTAGGCTCGTTGAACATCTGGTCAATATAGTTCACCACTTGTTTAGTGTTTGCGGCCGCAAAATCAGAATGCCGCAGTGATTGGATATTCATTTTCGAGTTTTAGAATTAATTGGACATTATGCTGTAATCAGAAATTATTACGCATGTGTTTTACAATTCAAAAAGAATAGTACAAAGGGTATTTTTAAGAGACAAAATAATGTTTGTTGTTGTTATTTCGAGTTATAACGTAGGATTTTTATTGAATTACCAGTTTAAATTATCGAGGGATTAAAATTCGAAATTTACTAAAAAAAACACCAGGGATTCTATTAATCGGTTATTTTTAATAAATACTTACAAAGGTCTCCTAGTAGTTTTTTTAGAATTTTGCTTGACATTCTGATAAAGTTATCCTAGTGCATTACCTTTGGCAGCCCATAAACCCAGAGGTAAGGAGTAATTTTTCAGTTAAGGGTACACCCGGCACAAACATAAAAAGTGTCAAAAAGTGTTAGAGTTTAATAAATTAAACTATTTTATATAGTATTCATTGAAGTTATATAAAAACAAATTATATAAAAATATTATCCTGTCAGTTGAATATAGATCCTGTTCATATTAAAACATATTATGTATAAAGATATTCCCCTGGCTCTATAACTTTAACAAAAAGGTATAGTATAGGAGTTCCCAAACTGGGAGTCACCTTTCATACTTAAAAATTTGATGCTAATCTTCTGTTTTGAGATGAATTATTCTAACTTTCCCTATGTTATGTTTCGTCTTTGATTTTTAATTTTATGGATATTTCTTGCCTGAGTAGCAGGGGATATTAAAGCAAGACAACATTTAGGCCTGTTCGGTACCGAGATTTCAGTACCGGGTTTCGGTTTTTTTCAATACCCGGTACCACAAGCGCTTTCCCTGACTCAGGTTTTTTTTTCAGTACCGACGGTTTTTTTTTAACCATAAGCCGGTTTTTTTGAGTACCGGGTTACTTAAATTCGGATTTACTTCAATAGAAATAAATAACGAAACTAGACCAAAATGTGTTTTATGTATGGCCACTCTCGCAAATGAGGCGCTAAAACCAGCAATGTTGGAACGACATTTGAAAAGTGTTCATCCAAATTTCAGTGATCGTCCGCGTGATTTTTTTAAAGGCAAACTTGAAAATTTAAAAAAAAATGAAACTTGGACCTAGCGGCGAACATTATGCAGTCTCAGAAAGATCATTAGTGGCTTCCTTTGAAATTTCAAAACTTATCGCAAAAACAAAAAAACCCCATACAATTGGCGAATCTTTAATAAAGCCTTGTATACTTAAAGCCTGTGAAGTGGTTTTAGGCAATGATGCCCAAAAGAAGATCCGCGATATTCCACTATCAAACGATACCGTGAAATTGCGAATAAAAAAAATGTCGTTAGATATCGAAGAACAAATTCTCAGTAAAATTAAATCAAGCCCTTGGTTCGCGCTGCAGTGTGACGAATCGACCGACGTTGCCCAATGTTCGCAATTACTAGTCTTTGTGAGATTTCTAGATGGTAAAACATTTAAAGAAGAAATGCTGTTATCGCAGGAATTAGAAACAACCTGCCAAGGCTCGGATGTAATGAAAATACTTAACGAGTACTTCCAAAAACACGGACTTATGTGGGAAAAACTTGCAGGAATTTGCACTGACGGAGCGCCTGCTATGCTCGGGTCTCACTCTGGTCTCGTTGCTTTAATAAAATTAAAAAACCAATTGGCAATAACGACGCACTGCTTCATACATCGACAAGCATTAGCTGCCAAAACGCTTCCAGAGTGCATGGCCACTACAATGAAAGCTGCCATTAAAATTGTCAATTTTATTAAAAGAAGTGCACTTAACACACGTCTATTCAAAAAATTATGTTCTGACATGGACGCCCACCACGAAACGTTACTATTCCACACTGAGGTTCGTTGGTTATCGAAAGGCAATATGCTCTCGAGGCTGCATGAATTAAAAGAGGAAGTTGATTTGTTTCTGAGTATTAAACAAAAAAAGGAGTTATTAGAGAAGTTGGATGGATGGATGGATATGGCGCTGAGATAGGTTGGGCTGGTTGCGCCCGATACTGCAGCCTGCTGGCTTATTGTATTACCCATCTAAGCGAGAAAATTTCAGGTTATGAGTTCTGTCCTACGTAAAAGGCTTAGAAGAAAGCTAACCAGGTTTACTTTGGGTGCACCCATACTGGTGGTTTGAGCCCCAAAGAAGTTTTGTCTCCAGCTCATAAGAGCGGGACATTCGAAAATAACGTGCGAGGCTGATTCCTCATCTTCGTTACAGAGGCGACATAGTGGGTCTTGTGTGTAGATCCCTATTGTATGCAGATGTTTCCGTAGGGTGCAATGACCGGTTATAAGGCCTGTCACTGCCCTGAGGTTCGTTTTACTAAGACTGAGGGCTTCGGTGCAGCTGGTATGCCAGTTAGATTCCAGCATGCGCTTGCTATGCCTGAGCCCTTCAGCGAGTCTCCATCGGTCTTCGAATTTATCCTCGGTCCATCGTCTGGCAACGGTTCTGGCAGTAGATTTACTGATCCCGATTGCAGGTTCAGGACCAGTTAAGGGTAGTTCGGAACCCTCTCTTTCGAGGGCATCCGCTTTCTCATTTCCTTCGATCCCCTTATGTCCTTTCACCCATTTCAGAGTTACTTTGTTTCGGATTGCTAGGTTTTTGAGATTTTGTTGGCATTCCCAAACCAATTTAGAGGTTGTTTTGGGATTTGCAATTGCTTTTATAGCAGCTTGACTGTCGGAGAGAATATATATGGTCTTATTGGTATATCCCTTTCGAGTACTCTCCCCTGCTGCAAGGTTTATGGCTATAAGTTCTGCCTGGAAGACAGTTGTATATTGACCTAGGGGTTTGGAGATACTATAGTTGTTGGTTTTAGTATAGACTCCTGCCCCTGTTCCTTCGTCTGTCTTCGACCCATCAGTGTACCACACAATGTGATTTGATAGATGGTTGTCGTTCCATTTACTCCAGTCTTCCCTAACCGTTGAGGTTTGGATGTTGGAGTCGAAGGTGTACATGGCCGGGGTATAGTCGCTGCCCATATCTAGGATTGGGTTTGCAATGATTTCTGTGATCGTACAGTGTCCTACCCTTTGTGGTGTCCACATGTTCGATGATTGGAGTCCGGCCGGGGTATAGTCGCTGCCCATATCTAGGATTGGGTTTGCAATGATTTCTGTGATCGTACAGTGTCCTACCCTTTGTGGTGTCCACATGTTCGATGATTGGAGTCTGTACGCTGCGAGTCTAGTCTCTTCTGTGATTTTGAGGTCCAGTGGTGGCAGGTCTAGTAGTTTCTCTAGAGTTAAAGTTGGTGCACTGCGCATGGCGCCGGTTATGCTTGCGCAGGCCAGTCTCTGTACTGATCCCAACTTCGCTGCTGCTGTTTTTTGCTTGATTTTAGTCCACCAGACTATGGAGCCATAGGTCAGACGGGGTTTGACCACAGCTTCGTATATCCAGTGTATCATTCGTGGTTTTAACCCCCACGTTTTTCCTATTGCTCTTTTAGTAGCATATAGGGTCTGTTTGCCTTTTGATATTGTGTTTTGCAGCTGCTTGTTCCACGTGAGTTTGTTATCAAGGGTGACTCCCAGATATTTTACCTCCGTGGTAAACTGCAGTTGTTGGTTGAATAATGTTGGAGCGTTGAGCCCTTCCAAGTTGTATTTGCGACTGAAGGTTATTAATGTTGTTTTGGCGGGATTGACCGATAGGCCTACCCTCCTACACCAATTCTCCACTTGGGTTAGAGCTTGTTGCATGAGTTCAGAAATAACTCCTGGATATTTTCCCCTTATAAGGATGCTGATGTCATCGGCATATCCTAGGGTATAGAAGCCAGTATTATTTAGCTGGACCAGTAGGCTGTCCACTACAAAGTTCCACAGGAGGGGTGAAAGTATACCCCCCTGTGGGCAACCTTTGAAGACAGCTGTATACATCGTTTCACCGAATAATTTTGCATGTACTTGTCGTCCTTGAAGCATTGATTTTATCCACCGACATAGGGTGTTTTGAACTCCATGACTCGAGGCGCCGTGTACAAGAGATTCAAAGGAAGTGTTGTCGAAGGCCCCCTCTATATCTAGGAAGGCCGCGAGCCCTATTTCTTTGATTTCTAATGTGGTCTCCATCTTCCCAACTAGATGGTGTAGTACTGATTCACATGATTTCCCTGTCTGATAAGCATGTTGGTTTGGGTGCAACGGGAAAAGCGACAGGCACCTTTCCCTGATATGTTTATCGACGAGCTTTTCCAATGACTTAAGTAGGAAGGAGGTTAGACTTATTAATTGGTCTATACGATTTCGCTAGGGTTTGGTCACGCCCCGGCTTTGCCAGAAATGCTACGTTTACCTGCTTCCAAGTGATTGGGATGTATCCTAAGGCTATGCTGGCTCTGAATAGTCTTAGTAAAAGCGGAGCCAGGGTCATAAAACCCTGCTGAAGCAGGGCTGGGTAGACACCGTCTGGTCCTGGTGATTTGTAGGGTTCGAAAGAGTGGATCGCCCATTCCACCCTATTATAAGTTACTATTTGGTTCGCAATCCGCCAATCGTCTTTGTTAGCCCTGAGAAAAAGGGAGTTGTCATCCAACTGGTCTGTGCGCTCCGCTGTTATCGTTGATCCAGGAAAGTGAGACCCTAGGAGGACTTCCAGGGTCTCCTTACCTGTTTTTGTTTGGTTTCCATCGGAGTTTTTAAGTGTTCCGATGGGGTTTGTTGGATCCTTGGCTAGAATCTTCTGGAGTCTCGCTCCTTCATGCAAGTTTTCTATTTCTTCGCAGAACTTCCTCCAGGATTCCCTCTTGGCTTTCCTAATTTCTTTGCTATACTGGGTTAGGGTGCAGCGGTATGTGTCCCAATCCCCAGTTCTTTTGGCTACGTTGAAAAGCTTACGTGTCTTCTTACGCAGAATGTTCAGGTTCGAGTTCCACCATTTGCATTTCGCATTCGTGTGTCGTCTCGTTAACCTGCAACTCTCTTCGAAGGAGGTTTTTATTGCGGCTTGCAGTTGATCCGCTGCAGCCTCCACACAAAGTGTAGTTATAATGTGTCTGGGAATTTCATTCAGATTGATGGTCAGGCACTCTCTGTAGAGGTCCCAGTTTGTTTTTCTCGGATTTCGATACAGTTCAGTTGGCTTATCAACTTTATCGATTTCCATACTAATGTATCTGTGGTCCGATAGCGATGGTTCGGGTAAAACCCGCCAATGGCGGACGTTAGAGGATACGTTGAAGGTGGCTAAAGTAATGTCAATGACCTCTCTTCGACGTGTTGTTACAAAAGTGGGCTCAGTACCCTTATTTAGAATTTCGAGGTTTTCTTTGATTATGAAATCATAAAGATACTCACCCCTTTTGTTCGTATCGGAACTTCCCCACTCTGTGTGGTGAGCGTTTGCGTCCGCTCCGATGATGAGCTGCGGTGTATGTGTTCCGCTGCTAGTTAACAGTTCCTCCAGCTCTTGAGGTGGTGGAGGCGTCTGTGAATCGTATGGGAAGTATGCGGCAGCTAGGATGAGCTCCCGATTACTACTCCCATTTATTTTCACCGCTACTAGGTCCCTGGAAATGTGGTTGTATAGTGGCAGTATGTTAATGTTAGGTTTAGTATAGATGCAGGTCCTGGCGTTGCCAGAAGTTATATCGTATATTAACTTACCTCCGGTGGTTCCTAAGCCGGCTACTTTGCCCTTATACAGCCAAGGTTCTTGGATAAGGATTATATCCAGACCCTCGGCTGCGATGAGGCGGCTTAGTGCTGCGGTTGCAGCTTTATTGTGCTGAAGGTTGATTTGGACCACCTTCAGCATCATGAGGCCGCTTGGATATCGCCTTGAAGGTTATCTGGTTTAAGCCAAAGTAACCTGTGTGGTCTCTGGCCTCCAGCGCCTTCCGGCTAGTTTCGTCGATCCAGGCGACCAGATTCAGTCCGGTTTTATCCTTCGTGGATGCGACGACATTCCATTCCTCGGTGTGCAGCCCCTGGTTTTGGGTCTTGAGGAGCGTCAGGATCTGCTTCGGATCCTCCGTACCAACTACGTCCGTATTCGGAATCCGAAACATTATTTTGCTGGTTTTGACCACTTCCCTCGCATCGCCCACGCGAAGGATTGCTCCCTCCCATGGGTTGATGAAAGGTATTGTGACCTTCAACCAGTGCTTGGCTTCCTGATTAGCGCAGGTTACATAAAGGACGCCCTTGTCCGGGTAGCTATTGGTGAAGAGTGGGGCCTTGGATGGCTCACACTTAAAAACCTCTGTCACGATAGCCCGCTGAATGTCCTTTGCCTGCTCAGTGGTTAGTTTTTCAGCTGGGTAACTGTCCAGGACCACAGCCATTTTGAGGGAGCAGAGAGCTTCCTTAAAAGTACTCCCTGATGCTACTCCTGATGGTCCGGGTTTCGTCGATGGAGTTTCTCTGTTCCCGGTGTTCGGTCGTTTTCTCTCTGCTCCTTCTGCGGGAGATTGGGACTCTGACCTTGTTCTTTTGGGGGGGTTGTTTTTAGGCCCCTCGGGCTGGTTTTGAGGCTTGCCGTGGGTTCGCTTATGTCGCGGCCTGATCGGTTCACCCCTTTCCCTCGCTTTTTCAATCGCGATCTTTCGTCGTTGAGCTCCGGAAAGCGTTGGTTTCTTATTTTTCAGGGTTAGTTGGCCCATTTTTGTTGTTGTTTTTGTCACGTCGGACCTCTCTGGTCTTGTGCAGAAAGCACTTCCCTGAGAGGGTGTCGTCGAGGGTTGGGACATGCCTCCCTCACCTTTCGCTGCTAGGCTTATGGTTGAACCATTACCTTCAGCTTGGGCGGGTTGGTTTTGTTCTACCCCTGTTGTTTGTGTGTTTGTTTTTGTGTTATTCTTGTTAGTTTCCATATTTTGGTCCCACGAGTATGGCGGTAATGAAGGTACACGTGCTCAGTGACCCCTTAAGCACGCAAGGCTAGTTATTCTGAGGTTTCGCCCGGTTCCTCAGAAGCTCCGTTTGTGACACCATTTGTCCCTGGTGCCATTCACCCATCGGCATTAGAGAAGTTACGTGATCCCGAATTTCAAATTTATTTGGCATATTTGGTGGACTTTTTTGGCCATCTTAATAAACTAAACCTTCAATTACAACCTCTGGAGTTTTGGACGGCGTGGGCAATATATTCACCTATGAAGACAAATTGAGGGCGTTTGTGTCAAAAATTGACCTATGGACCAACAAAGTCGAGGAAAATAACTTCTCACCGTTTGAGACACTGAAGTCATGTTTAAATTCATATTCTGGTGATAAGAAAAAAACAAGAGAAAATATTAAGCTTCATTTGACGACCCTTAAAAACGAATTTAAACGGTATTTCGCGGATGGAATAGAAAAACAAATTTCCCAGATGATCCGTAACCCATTCATCATGAAAATAGGCGATGTACCGGACCAATTTCAGGAGGAAGTTATCGAAATGCAGCATGACGTCGACTGTAGAAATATATACGAAACAGGAATAAAACTGGAAGACTTCTGGGTCCAAAATGCGATGGCATTTCCCAAACTTCGTGAAACGGCTTTACGCTACATACTTAACCTTATTTTCTACAACTTATTTATGCGAGCAAGGATTTTCTACTGTTCTTATCGTTAAAAATAAAAATAGAAATCGCCTCAATGCTAGTGATGACATGCGTCTAGCTTTGAGTAAAACGGAGCCCAGGATCGAGCAGTTGGCAAAGGAAATGCAGTCGCAAAAATCACATTAAAATAATATCATGTAAATATTTAATCTCAAAATAAATATAAGTAATGGTACTCCTTCAAAATTACTAAACATGAGTTTCATTTGTAGGCTATTTTTTTTTCTTTTCTGAAAACTGATATTGGTGGTCCGTGGCGAGTAAAAAATGTGGTCAAGTGGTCCCTCATTCAAAAAAGGTTAAGAACCCCTGATTTAGACCAATCCAAAAATAGATTTACGAGAAGCATTTCATTAACATTGTGCATAATTCTTATTTATTACCTTTAAAATATATGTATGTGCAAAATTATTCACTATGTATGTATCCAAAATCTAAAAAACCCTCGTATTGCGGGCGCAGCCCTCTGTACGCCGGTATTTTTTAATGTGGAAGGAATACATGGAATTACCAATAACCCAGTATTTTTATAGAATTGTTCAACCAATCCCAAATTGTCCTCTGCGATATCTGAAAACCTGTCACAGTCTAATATAAATGGTCGGCCGCCATGAATACTATATTGGCTTGCACCTCCAACGCTCTGGCATCGCCTCTAGAATGTTCCAAAACCCAATCAAGACATATACGCTCGTTATAAATTATATCGTTCGCTTGACATAAAACAGATTTATACCATGAGGCCGAGCGGCGAGCAGATTGGGTTCGACTCCACGGCAATATGAAGGATACTACGCGTAAACGTATTCCGCAAGTAGGCATGGGTTGAACCAAATAAGGACGAATATTCGCGAAAAAAAGAAAAAGGTCAAAGAACATTTTAAGTCCAATTTAATATTTCATAGATGACGGTTAATATTTTAAGCGTACGGTTCACGAACGATTTCCAACGACGACGAAACGTTGAATTCAATATTTAATTATTGGCGCGGAGATGGAAATGGAAGTGGTATATTTAATCAAATGATGGTTAGCATGCTGCTATGGGAAAATTGTAAATTGATAATGCAATCGATGTGAATTTTAATTAGAGAGACTTGAGCGAGTTTATTACTTTAAAACTTTAGATAATGTGAGGTACTAATTTAAGTGGTAAGGAAATTGATAAATTTAAATATATATATATATGTAGCTATAAAAATGTGTCTTCGGAAATAAAAACAAATCAATATGGGTCGATTTTTCAAAATGTTACTGCCACGGGATTTTCTTTTAAGACATTTGTTGGTATGATGACTATATTTCACCAAACTTGGCGTTAGACGACTTTACGTTTCAATTACACATGTATGTATATACATACAGGGTGGGCAAAAAGTAACTTTCCTATTTATATATGTAATAACTTTTAAATAAAGTGATTAAAACAAAAAAAAATATAGCAAAATTAGATTTAATTTATGTATTTTATTTACATTAGGTGTGGAAAATTATATCGGATAAGTGTGCACCATTAGAATTCACGCAAGAATGGGCTCTTTTCACGACATTTTGATAACGTTTTGGAGTGTGACCGGTGTGATCTGCCCAATTTCCGCTCGAATGTTCTCTTTTAACTTCGGTCAAGTCTGTGGTTTGTTGACGTAACCCTTCTCGTTGAGGTAGTCCCATAGAAACTCGAGAAGTGTGCAATAGAAAAAAGTCTGAAGCAGTCAGATCAGGCGAAAATAGCCACCGTTTTATGTTACCATTTTTCGAGATGACACGATTTGGAAAGTGATGATGCAACAATTTCATTGTCTGATCTAATGTAAATAAAATACACAAATTAAAGCTCATTTTGCGATATTTTTTTTGGTGTTAATCACTTTATTTAAAAGTTATTACATATATAAATAGGAAAGGGACTTTTTGCCCACCCTGTACATTCTCATCTGAGTATGCTCTTTATCCTACACTACAATGTCTGTCAAGTTAGCACTACCACTTTTAAATATCGATGAACGCTATAGTGCATTAAACGTCGCGAATTTGCCGTGATTCAATGGCAAAATCAAAAAATTTGCCGCGCCCCTCCTTCCCCTTAAAACAACCACTAACTGTTTTTCAAGCCCCATAGAGCGTAGGAAGCCTTAAAACGCAAGTTTAAGGCATCGCAATATAACAGATTGTTCGCACAAGCACGCTCAAGAGCTTACTTATAATATCTGCACTCATACAAAGTTTTCCGCAACCCTCTACACGTTCAAAAACCCCATACAAAGTTTATGGCGTAAAAACTCAAGTTATACGTATAGTCATACAACAAAATTTATTCAGTCAAATGCTATACAGGCTAATGATGGTATCTGCACCCTTAAAATATTTGCCGCGCCCTTCCTTCCCCTTAAAACAACCCCTGTGGAATTAGCACTAACACCCATGTAACGCCGAAACTAAGAATTTACATAAAACCAAAAGTGTCCCTGAATTTGCCGCAGGGGTCACTTATAACACCAGAACTTTAAAAAAATTTGCCGCGCCCCTCTACACCCCTAAAAACTACCCCTAAATGCTTTTATCGTTATAGCGCAAAAATTCAAGTTTTAAGCATCGTCATCAAACAAACTGTAATTAGTTGGATCCTTTAGGTGTAACTGAAGATATCTACCCTTTCAAAAAATTTGCCGCGCCCCTCTACACCCCTAAAAACTACCCCTAAATGCTTTTATCGTTATAGCGCAAAAATTCAAGTTTTAAGCATCGTCATCAAACAAACTGTAATTAGTTGGATCCTTTAGGTGTAACTGAAGATATCTACCTTTTCAAAAAATTTGCCGCGCCCCTCCTTCCCCTCAAAACAACCCCTGTCAAGTTAGCACTACCACCCTTGTAACGCCGAAACTAAGAATTTACATAAAACCAAAAGTGTCCCTGAATTTGCCGCAGGGGTCACTTATGACACCTGAACTTTAAAAAAATTTGTCGCGCCCCTCTACACCCTTAAAAACTACCCCTAAATGCTTTTATCGTTATAGCGCAAAAACTCAAGTTTTAAGCATCGTCATCAAACAAACTGTAATTAGTTGAATCCCTTAGGTGTAACTTAAAGTACTCACCCCTTCAAAAAATTTGCCGCGCCCCTCCTTCCCCCTAAAACAACCCCTGTCAAGTTAGCACTACCACCCTTGTAACGCCGAAACTAAGAATTTACATAAAACCAAAAGTGTCCCTGAATTTGCCGCAGAGGTCACTTATGACACCTGAACTTTAAAAAAATTTGCCGCGCCCCTCTATACCCTTAAAACTACCCCTAAATACGTTGATGGTCTCATATAGAGTTTATAGCGTAAAAACTCAAGTTTTGAGTATCATCGTCAAACAAAATGTATTTAGTCGAATGCTTTAGGGGTAACAAAAGATATCTACCCTCTCAAAAAATTTGCCGCGCCCCTCTCCACCCTCAAAAACTACCCCTAAGTGCAGTTTTGGCCCCATAAAGAGTTTATGGAGTAAAAACTGAAGTTTTAAGTATCGTCATAAAACAAAATTTATTCAGTTGAATACTTCAAGGGTAACTTAAAATATGTGCACTCTCAAAAACTTTGCCGTGCCCCTTTACACCCTTAAAAATGACCCCTAACTGTGTTTTTGACTCCTTGCAGAGTATATAGCGTAAAAATTCAAGGTTTAAGAATCGTCATGAATGATATTGTTTCTACTTGAATGCTGCAGGGTTTACTTAAGATATCTCCATTTTCAAAAAATTTGCCTCAAAAACTACCCCTAATTGCGTTTATGGCCCCATACAAAGTTTATGGCACAAAAACACATGTTTTAAGAATCAACATGAAACAATATTTATTCAGTTAAATGCTACAGGGGTAACTTAAGATATCTATCATCCTAGGTGATATCCTCCAGGGACTTGTCCCTCTGGATCAGAGCTAAAGTATACTTGCTCTTGGCAGCGTTTATCTTGAGCCTAGCATTTCGACTTTCGCAATCAAAGCATCCTCTGTCGTTCTACATAATGCTTCAGAGAATATTCTGATTTCCCCCGCTATAATTAATTTAACCGAAACTCCATCTATACCCGAGGCCTTACCGGCGTTCATACCACAGATTCCCTGCGTCCGATAACCCGCTTCTTCTGCCGATGAAGATGCACTTGTAGGGCCAAAGCGGTTGTTTAGGACCTCAAAAAAGTGAAGCTGCAGTTCTTCCGAAACAGCAGATATCGTTCTTTTTATTTTTACAGGATGGTCGGTAGTTAACGATTTGCCAATTAGTGGCTTAATTGGCTTCGCCTTCACCACGGTAAGCCGCATCATCTGCCTCCTTCGCTAAAGCGTTGATGTAAGTACGCTTGTCACTTAAGGGTAGTTTTTAAGGGGGAAGAGTGGCGCGGCAAATTTATTAAAAGTGAAAATGTCCTTTTAAGCCCCTGCGACAATTAATTGGATACTTTTCGTTTTAAGGAAATTCTTGAATTCGCCGCTACTGGGGTGGTGCTAACTTTACAGGGGTACTTTTAAGGGAAGGAGGGGTGTGGCAAATTTTTTGAATGTGTAGATATCTTAAGTTACCCCTGTAGCATTTAACTGAATAAATATTGTTTCATGTTGATTCTTAAAACATGTGTTTTTGCGCCATAAACTTTGTATGGGGCCATAAACGCAATTAGGGGTAGTCTTTGAGGGCATGGAAGGTCGCAGCAAATTTTTTGAAAATGGACATATCTTAAGTAAAGCCTGCAGCATTCAAGTAGAAGCAATATCATTCATGACGATTCTTAAACCTTGAATTTTTACGCTATATACTCTGCATGGAGTCAAAAACACACTTAGGGGTCATTTTTAAGGGTGTAAAGGGGCACGGCAAAGTTTTTGAGAGTGCACATATTTTAAGTTACCCTTGGAGTATTCAACTGAATAAATTTTGTTTTATGACGATACTTAAAACTTCAGTTTTTACTCCATAAACTCTTTATGGGGCCAAAACTGCACTTAGGGGTAGTTTTTGAGGGTGGAGAGGGGCGCGGCAAATTTCTTGAGAGGGTAGATATCTTTCCCTACCCCTAAAGCATTCGACTAAATATATTTTGTTTGACGATGATACTCAAAACTTTTACGCTATAAACTCTATATGAGACCATCAACGTATTTAGGGGTAGTTTTTAGGGGTGTAGAGGGGCGCGGCAAATTTTTTTAAAGTTCAGGTGTTATAAGTGACCCCTGCGGCAAATTCAGGGACTCTTTTTGTTTTATGTAAATTCTTAGTTTCGGCGTTACAAGGGTGGTAGTGCTAACTTGACAGGGGTTGTTTTAAGGGGAAGGAGGGGTGCGGCAAATTTTTTGAAGTGGTAGATATCTTCAGTTACACCTAAAGTATCCAACTACTTACAGTTTGTTTGATGACGATGTTTAAAACTTGAAATTTTGCGCTATAACCATAAAAGCAATTAGGGGTAGTTTTTAGAGGTGTAGAGGGGCGCGGCAAATTTTTTTAAAGTTCAGGTGTTATAAGTGACCCCTGCGGCAAATTCAGGGACACTTTTGGTTTTATGTAAATTCTTAGTTTCGGCGTTACATGGGTGTTAGTGCTAATTCGACAGGGGTTGTTTTAAGGGGAAGGAAGGGCGCGGCAAATATTTTAAGGGTGCAGATATTAGCATTAGCCTATATAGCATTTGACTGAATAAATTTTGATGTATGACTATACGTATAACTTGAGTTTTTATGCCATAAACTTTGTATGGGGCTAAACCGGACTTAGGGGTAGTTTTTGAACGTGTAGAGGGTTGCGGAAAACTTTGTATGAGTGCAGATATTATAAGTAAGCTCTTGAGCGTGCTTGTGCGTACAATCGGTTATATTGCGATGCCTTAAACTTGCGTTTGAAGGCTTCCTACGCTCTATGGGGCTTGAAAAAGAGTTAGGGGTTGTTTTAAGGGGAAGGATGGGCGCGGCAAATTTTTTGATTTCGCCATTGAATCACGGCAAATTCGCGACGTTTAATGCACTATAGCGTTCATCGATATTTAAAAGTGGTAGTGCTAACTTGACAGACATTACACTACACAATACTCTACAATTTCATAATTCCAAATTCTTTACTTTATCCCCGTTCTTAAACAATATTGATCTAAATACCTAATACTGTTCGTTGTAGCTAAACACCTACATCCTGCTTTACCTTAATGTTCTTCTCTCCAGATAGGCAACATAGAGTGTTTTAAGGATTGTTGAAAGCTTCTTCAGATGATTTGAATTGTCTTTCGTCTTCCGCAATTTTTGGCATCCGGAACACTCGTTACGTTTGACGGTATGTCCTTGATGTACTATAAATTCGTCTTTCTCCACGACAAGGCGACAGGTGTGTATGAAAATGTACCCATGTGGGAAAGAATTTACCTTCATATGCAAAGGAATATATTGTTCCTTCTTGAAACTTTCCCTATATCTATTGGGTATAGGAAAGAAGACTTTGATGTGTGTTTTGATTTTCTTCGTTAGAAAATTTGATTTGTCACATATTAAATTGGATAAGCATACGCGTGATGTTATGATGATGTCAATCAAGGAGATATGTTTGGGGTGAGAAGAGGAGTTTTTTTTATCAAAAGTGTGAATAAAGAGAGGCAAATAATAAGTAATAAGGAGCCTGAAATTAAAAAAAAAACATATGTAACTTAACTTTATTGATTTCAAATAGTTGTGTATTACAATTAATCCTTAAGAGCTATAGACTGGAAGAGTCTTTTCAACTTTGTTTAAATGGTAAGCTTAAGCTGGTTAAATATTCCAAATTTTTGTTATGTTTTTAATTCACAAGGAAAATTTCCAAAAAATCTTGACTAGGCGAACTTAAAGCTAAAATTAAAAACTACCTTAAATCTAAATTACGAATAAGTTAATATTAAGCGGTAAAATGAATGAAGTTTGCTTAAGCAGAAGATGAGTGTGAGTGTGTCCAGGAAGGATTGATTGCTAATCGGTCGTGAAAATTTGAATGCATTCGGTCTATGGTATCCTTCATCAAAGAAACTCCGGTAATAATATGTAATCGATTGGTAGAGAACCACCATCGTTTATTCAAAATGAGTTTTAGACATGTATTTTGCGCTATTTGTAATCGGTCTTTATGACAATTTGCACATTTGCCCCATACAGGGGCCCCGTAAGTCATGATTGGTCGCATGGCGGTTTTATATAACAAAATTTTGTTGAATAAATTCATTTTGGAATTTCTATTAATAAAAGGGTATAGGGAACGTATGCGTTTGTCCATTTTCGAGACTTTATCCTCTATGTGATATTTGTAGGTGAGCGTTTTGTCTAAAGTTAAACCTAGATATTTAACAGTAGAGCTCCAAGGGATATCCTTACCCAAGAAATTAATACATCTATCCGGCAAATTGGTTATTTTCCTAGTCTTGGAAAAGAAGATGGATTAAGTTTTTGAAATGTTTAATTTTATTCTCCATCTGTGATAATATTGATAGAGTTGTTCAAGCTTTGACTCAAGAGTATCTATTATTACGGTGGGATCGGTTGACTTCGTATAAATGCACAGGTCATCTGCGAACAAAGCGAGCTCACAGCGATTGTCACAAGGGATATCCGAAATAAAAATATTGAACAAGGTTGGACTTAAGCACGCGCCCTGTGGTACACCTGCTGGTATATCTTTTGGCTCGGATAAGCTGTTATTTACTTTGACGCAGAAGGATCTTTCGGACAAAAATGACTGTATGATCTTTATAAGATACAACGGAAATGAGTGTTTACTTAATTTATATAAAAGACCCTCGTGCCAGGTAGTGTCGAAAGCCTTTTCGATATCGAGTAATACCATGCCGACGGAGTATTTTCCGGAAAATGATTCTTTAATCTGCTCTGTAACTCTGTAGAGTTGGTGGTTTGTTGATAGGCCTTGTTTGAATCCGAATTGAAAGTAAGGAATTACAGGGTTTATGTTTAAAAACGCTTACATGCGACTGAGTACAACTTTTTCAAATACCTTACTGATCGATCGTAATAGACTTATAGGTCGATAATTATTAGGGGATTCTATATCATTGCCTGACTTTGGAATGGGTATAGCTATAGCTTTTTTCCAAGCAGCAGGAAAGTAACCCAATTTCAAACACGAATTGAAAATAAAATTTATGAAAACAACAATCTTTTTTGGTAACTTTTTAAGGACGAGATTGGGAAGCTTGTCTATACCAGGTGATTTACTTTTTTTCAATTTGTTAAAGATGCGTGAAATTTCCTTGGGCTTACACATGCAGTTGGTGGGAAGAACAAAGTCGGGAGGCAGTTGCCTTAGGGTTGTTTTAACTAAGTCCTCATGTATAAAATTGCCCATTTGACGGGTTAGTTTGTGAGCAGCATGGAACGTTCCAGCGAACATATGTACGATACTTAAATCCATCTCAATTTATGTTCCAAGTTCCTATGTACATACTTTCCTCTACCTTTAATTTTTATTAAATAATGGGACGTAGTTTTAAACTCTGAGTCAATGGAATTTTTCCAATTGTTCGTTATGATGGCTTATTGAAAAAATAATAATAAATTGATGTGATTATTAAAAATATTATATCTATTATCATCTATTATATATAATTAATTAAAATCATCAGGAATTTAAATCTCTCTGTAATTTCAGCAGCACCCCTTTCAGCGAATATTCGTGACAGATTTAATGGTCTGCTTTTGTGCAGTCTACACTTTAACCACACACCATCATCCATTTACACAGTGATTGCCTCGAAAGAATAAGATATTCAGCTTCCGTTCTTTTATCACCAAAGTAGCGCAACTATCATGACCACAATTTTTATTTTATTACATACAGCCACGACTTACTATACTTAGGTGGAGTCCGTCCATAGTAACCCGCTCCTTCATACTTAGTATGTTTGACGACACGAGTGTATGTACTATAGGGTGGGCCAAATGAGACGTACCAATGGGCCAAATGAGATGTACCAATGGAAAACGCGACTTATTTTTTACATATTTTTTGTGCTTATAATTCAGTTTATTGAAATTTAAAATGGATATTTGTAATATAAAAGAACGTGTTAAAAATTTAGATTTTTTTCTATTTTTGTCAAAAGTTAATTGATATTTTGAAGAGCAAATATTGCCAATTTTTAATTTTTTATCGGGTCCTACCTACCGTCTTGTCGTGCTCTCTGGCCGTGATCGTTCGGTCGCCACTCTGTGAAATAGACACTCATAGAGAAAGGAGTTTCCAAACTCGGCACGAACTCGTCACAAGTTATTATAATATTCAGAAGAAGATGATAAGAAATATTCTTATCGTAGAATAATAAACTAACAATGCGACTAGGAAGTGGTATGGCTGACAACCGTATCACACTCCGAATTCAATTGTCTTTGTAACGTTGATGGACTACACACGGTAGTCATCAACGCACCATGCTCCACTAGGAGTTACGGTAATCGAGAGAGACCTACCGTCTTTTTGATTTAAAGTTTGGTCCATGGAAACATCTATTTGGTAGTCACATGGTGCTAGAGAATATTACCTAGCTAAATCATGGAAATTCAAGACAGAGTACGGAGCCTGCAAAAAAAAATAAATAAAAAATCAAAAAAATAAATAAAACAAATGGAAACGTTAAGACTTATACGCGTTTAACATTAGTAAGTTCCATGTGGCTCACCCTGTACGAGTATGTGCATGTTGAAACATTGGAGAGAACAGTATAAAAATATTATCTTGGCCATTGGCAAGAGTTCAATTCACATGGTCATGATAACTGAGAATCGTCTATTGGCATAAAAGTGCAATATCCTTGACTACAAGAAGGATATCCGAGTCGTATATGTAAGATGACCGGGCGAACAATAAGAAAATTATTATTTCGGAAGGTTTTCATGAGCCAATAATGTATACGGACTATGTGGAACGGGGATCTTTGACATTGCAGCAATTTCCGTTGTTTGTATACTCGTATGTGTACCGTGATAAATGTCAGCTCTTTTGCTGTTAGAATATATTAGTTTGAGTTTGTAGTTTCCTTGAAATTGAAAGTATTTTTTCTTTGATTAAAAAATTGTTTAAATATTTTTTTTTATTTAAGTACAAACAGTAGGTAAAGCAAATTCAACTATTTTCCGTGTCAAATTTAGTAGGAAGCTGCAATTTTTCCGAAAAATATTGAAACTAACAGAATTTGGAGGAGATTTTTTAATTTCCAGGACGCCTCCTTATGTTGTTGTTGTAGTAGCGACGCAAGCTCGAGGAAAAAGAAATACATTTGCTTCCCTATTCGTAAATTGTTGGCATCTTATCTTCCAGGTGAAAACCTAGGAGTAATGCTTCTTCCATGGGATTCTCCTATAACGCAAGAGGAGTAAGTTGCGTTGGTGCAGCAGGACAGTTTAATATATGGTCCATGTTGTGCGGGCTGGCCCCAAGCCGAGCATGCATTTGCAATATTAAGCGTGTTTTTTTTTGTAAAAAAGGTGCAGGTTGGGGTATATAAGCACAAAAAAACGATTTGGGTTAAAAGCTGTTTAGATCTATTGCACCAACCATGAACTTTGTTAAAGGCTGAAGCATAGATATACATACTGGATAAGACGAAAGCATATCGTTTTATTGCAACCCGTGAAGCCACACACATACTTTGATTTTCCCGTATTCGTACACGGCAATTTTTTTCTCCTCTCTCATGTCACTGTCCAAAATTCCGATTATAACACTGGCTCTCAACCTTTTTTCTCAACTGATTTTTTTCGGAAGAAATTATTGAACATTTAACGTTGATTCCGCATTTTTTTCATTTTTGTACATTCTTCCTGGATTATTAAAGCTAGCACTTATTTGGAATTATACTGTAACTTATTTTTAGTACAAAAAAATCGCATTATCAAAATCTGATTACAAAACTCTTTTCCGCAAAATGCTGAGAAGCACTGGAAAATTGCGGGGAATTTGCTCATTCCGTTCCGTTCCAACTTCTGACATGAGTGACAAGTCCCCGTCTGTTTTCACATCGTTAAGAATTGTATTCAGGGATAACTTTAAAATTTAAAGTTTTTAGTGAGTTTCATTAATTCAAATCCCTTAACAACATTTTAAACTTAAATAATGAAGTGCGCTGTAAAGAATTGTGCAAGTGATTTACCGAAAACTTTGAGCCTTAATTTCATTTTTCGTGTAATCTTCGTGTTCTGGTGATTCAAATTGAAGATTTTTTAATAGCTAACCACGTCGGCTGGTAAAGTGATAACTTGTAAGGTGTAAACAACATATTACTGAATATCGCATGTACCTTCTTATAGATGGTACTATCAGTGCCATAAATATTTTCGGTAAAAATATGATTTCGGTGAGCTTTCCCATGCGTGGCACGGATTTCTATGTATTTTTCATGATGCTAACCAGTGAATCTCGTAAAAGGCTCTATTAATCCGAAAAACTGAATTAGTGGCGGTGAAAATGAAATATGTGAGAATGTTTTTAGTTGCATATTTCATAGATAAAAAGTGATTTTTTCTCGGAAAATTCGGGTGAATTCACAGTAGCGCCGTGTAGTATGTATTTTCTCGTTCTTTTGTTCCAATCGTTCCAATTTCACCTTCACCTCAAACCTTTTTGGTGATTGTTCATGATAAAAATATGGCGCGAAAGATTCGAATTGTGAACTAATTAGAATATTTCGGATGTTCGCTAAAAAGATAAACTAAACTAAATTTAATCGAAATTACGTTTTAGAATGTTCATAGAAATTGCTGTTAGCTACTTTGAATGTTGATACATATTACCTTAAAATTGTGTCGTTGTTTTTGTCTTATCATAATGATAATGTGTATCAGTTAGAGAGTGGTTTCGACGTATCTATTTAATTACCCTGATTCCGATTTTGAGCTACTAGCCGCTGAAACCATATGGGGCAATACAATCCAGGTAAAATGCTGATAAAAACTAATGTTGTTTTTGCCATCAATCACAGTCATTGTAAAAAATTGTGAGGTTACGAAACAAAACAGTTGTGTTGTGCCGTTCTGATTCCCTAACTACAATTTTGCGAATCAGAAATAATCTCCGGGTCGTCAACGTTACAAAGACAACTGAATTCGGAGTGTGATAAGGTTGTCAGCCGTACCACTTCCTAGTCGCATTATTAGTTTATCATTCTTTGATAAGAATATCTCTTACCATCTTCTTCTGAATAATAAACTGGCGACGAGTCGTGCCGAGTTTGGAAACACGTTTCTCTATGAGTGTCTATTTCACAGAGTGGCGACCGAACGATCACGGCCACAGAGCACGACAATTATTCCTCATTTGAAATATTTTTGCGTTTCCGCATGAATTTAAACCCATGCAAAAACAATTTAACAAGTGTTGGAGTCAAAATATTTAGTAGTCTGGCTAGTGCGCGCGCCTTCGTTGCACAGGGTCATGGGGTGGAGACTTAGAGTAGGTACTAATATCTTCATTTCACGTGAAATCCATGCAAATACTGTCAAAATTTTGATGATCGTGAAAACGAATTCGCTTGGTTGTAGTTACTTTACACGAAAGTCTCCACACCGTATTTTGACATTTCGCCTGCGATAACAATGCCGTTGCACTTTATTTCACAGGGAAAAGGTGTCATCCACAATCAATTAGCCCGCGAGTTCTCATTTATCTTAGAGAATAAAAGGCATGTCTCCACGGCACATTTTTTATGGTAGACATAAATGCAAGTTTTTCGCTCGGTGAGCAAAGTACTTGCCTTTACCGTGAACAAATTCAGTTTATACATGGTGTTTTTCGATAATCCCACTCAGATGTTAAACGAGTTCCCATTTATGAGGATAAATAATACTGGTGAGCGTGCTGTTGATTTCAACCCGTCAACAAAAAAACAGCAAAATCTTGGAAATTGGATGTCACACATCTGCGGCGTTCGTACAGATTCGGACAGTCATGCCTGTTATTTATTTATAATAAATTTAAGAAACAGGCTCATTTTATTGCTATACATCCCGTGTAGTTTTGGGCAGCGTTGTTAAACACGATCGTGAGTTTTGAGTCAGAGTAAACCTCGATACCAAAAAACGTAACTAGTGCTGGCGTCAAATGTCTAAATATTGCTTAAATAAAAACAGCAACTATCGATTTTGGACCTTTCAAAATCATAATGCAACATCATCTAATATTATAATTTTCCATTTCAAACAGCCAGCCAGTAGTCTGGCTGGTCTAGCGGTTAGTGCGTTAGTGTCTAGCAATTAGTGGTGAGTACCCATTTATGGGTTCCATAAATGGAATCTTATAACACAATCTGCCGATTGGTATAGACATTATAATGTGATTGTGATTAATAACCGAAATGTGTGAATATGCATCTTAAGAATAACATAAGTGCAGATTTGCAATTCCTAACCGCAATTTATTGCGTCGCAAAGAAGTGGCATCTGATGAGATGCGACGTGAAATGCTCTGTTCGCCAAAACAGGCCAGGGATCATGATTGCATTGATTCGTTTCCCTGCCGAGTTTAGATGATTGTTAAAGGCACATAATCGGAACCAAGATATATTACCTCCGGTCATGCCACTCCCGGCAGTGCATGGCGCCGCAAAGCACTGGCACTTACTGATATGCGGTGTCATATGCTGTTGGTCGAAACCGGGGAGGATTTGTGTGTTTTCGCAGACACTTTTTTTACTATAAAAAATACCGGCGTACAGAGGGCTGCGCCCGCAATACGAGGGTTTTTTAGAATTTTTATGCATAGTGAATATTTTTTGTACATATATTTTATAAGCAATAGATAAGAATTGTGCACAACATTAATGAAATGCTTCCTGTAAATCTATTTTTGGATTGGTCTAAATAAACGCGTTCCAGAATGAAAGGCTAGCGCCTTTCATTCTGTTCCACCTTTAATTAGACCAATCCAAAAATAGATTTACTATTACTCCAAGGCAAATCTACAGGATTTTTTCGATTTCAGATTTCTGATGGCCTTTGAGCAAAAAGAAACTCAGGCAAACGTAAGGATGGCTTGGCAGTATATATGAACTGAATTATTAGCTGTAAATCTACTGTTACTGTTTTTTTAAATCAAGGAAAACCAACTTATATGAAATGATTCCATTGTGTCCCCTGACATAAGAGCCCACGCAAGCTTTCCTATGAGTATTGAAAAAGTATACTTTTGCAGCTATTCAGGGACACCCTGTTGACTTGATCCTACAAACTTGAAAGATATTTGTGGCAAACACTATTACCATTCTATGCATTTCCACCAAATTTCATGTTCATAGGTTCATCAAGTTCAGAGATATGCATTGAAGAAATGCTTAAGAGGCTTCCCTTGCATTGTGAAAGGCTCTTACTAAATACTTACTTGGCTATATTTCCGGTTTGGATACAGTTATTCGAACAAAAATTCGTAGACATATTCCCTGTGTAATTTTCTAAAAACCCTTAGCAGAATTTTCATATTTGGAAACCTAAGAGGGGCTACACACGAACAAATTTAAATTTTACAAATTTACTGTTATTTACTTTTCCTTAACAAAATTCAACAGTCTTAATATTTAACGTATATAGGGCCATACTGACCAATCTTTGTGCAAAGTTTCATATCGATCCCTATAACGGTTTAGAAAAACGGAGCTCGAAAAGGAAGTTTAACTTTAAACGCCAATAACTTTTTTACCGTTACTCGAAACTGGAAAATTTTAACTGGTATGAGATGTACTCGTCTAGATCTTTGATTTAAATACCCATGCGTTAATCTCCGATAAAAACTAAAAAAGTCGACTTTTTTCAAACGTTCGGGACACCCTGTTATTTTCTTCCAACCAACTTCTAAGGCATTTGTGCCAAAGACTGTAACCATTCTACACATTCATACCGAATTTCATGACAATCGGTTGAGCCGTTCGCGAGTTATTTAGTGAACAGACGGACGGACGGACGGACGGACGGACGGACAAAATCGATTTTATAAGGGTTTTTTGAAAAAATTCTAAAAAACCCTAAAAAACTAAGTGTATAACTTGTAGTTCATGTATTTTATTTGTTAAAAATTAGAATGAGGTGTAGTGAATTTTTGTAAATTTAAGGGATCGTGTTATAATATTTTTGATATACTTTAGGATTCTATTAGAAGTGCGGCAAAGGAGACAATGGCTAACTATTTTAAAAGGCCGAATGAAAACAAATATAACTGCGAAACAAAACAGAATATGTCACAAACACTTTAACACTTTAACCTCGAAAGTGAATTCATCAATTTTTTTGAATACAGTAATAAATAAACCCAATAAATTATTTGATTTTTCGCTGAGTAACCGTTTCAGGCTTAGTATTTATTGCTGGTTTGATCGTGTGTGACATATAACTGAAACACTTCTTGCAATTGTCGCCGAATTTTCACAGCACATTTTTTTGACCTAGGTTGTAACTTAATTTTACTTTTTTGAAATAACCACCATTTCAGGTGATTTTGGAAATAAAGAAATCAATGGTTCCATTTATATAAAATATAATATAAATAAACTACATATTTATTGAATTGAATTGAAATAAAGGAATTTATTAGACCTTCTGAACCCTTCTTTGATTACATATTTGGGTTTATTTCAAAGATGTTTGTAATTTTTTTTAAGTAAGTTAACAAATAATCCGAAAACACCTATTCATCATTTTAACTACATAATTATAGTTCCATTATCATACACGCACATACACATACCGACATTGTTTTTTTTTTTTTTATATATTTGTAGTTTATTGGGCAATAGAGTTTCAATACATTGTTACTTGTTACATGTTCCTTAATCCTATAACATAATTGATAAATTATTTTTCTATAGGTTAGCTGTTTCTTTTCTAAAAATACATTTGCATTTGATTGATAATAATTGTTAACTTTAATTATTTTCACCCTAGACTGGAAAAGGCCCGAAAAACCAGTCAATCATTCAGGAGGATTTTTTCTAATTTTGTATAAAAGCTTAATCTACATGTCCTTAACTAACTTAAACTAACTTACTAAATCCTTATCGACTAGCTTGTATGGTAAAATTTCAAATGACATCAAATATCATACACAGTATCAGAAAGATCATTCGAGTTAAATCTTCTATTGAAAAATATTAGCTTGTTGTTTTCATCTTTTGTTTTGTTATTAACGATACCGACATTGTAAAAACTATACAGCAACTAAAACGAGATGCGTTAATTCATAAGTATAATACACCCATTTACACATATCTAAATAATAATTCTATGTATCTTTAATGCTAAAGCATTTGTATGAGTTAATTTATTCCAAGATGAAATATTAAAACTTTGCAAAATAATTTCCTCTAAATTCTAGTTAGGGTTTGAATCAGCAATAATTGATAGTGCTGCTCAAACTTTTCATTTTATACTTTTCTTGCGGCGCCTATGACCATGTCACACATACATAGGCGCGGATCGCACAAAAATGCTTCAACGTTTGAAGCATATGTCCGGTCCAGTATGTAGGTCTATGGGCTGAAGTTTCAAAGTTGTGATAAATAAATAGCCACTAAATTAACATGTCTTACAAAAACAATAATGAACATTGCAGTCGGTTTATTGCAACACTCAACCTCCCACAGTAAACTTTAACCAATGGTTTTGGTATTAGCTCATGCTTTTTCGTGTTAGAGCGCCTCTGGTTGTCACATCTGTAACCGGCAAAGTGGCAAATAAAATGAGTAAAGTGAGTAAAGTGTTAATGCTCCCACCAAATTACTTTAAGAAGTAGTCCTGCACATTTAAACTTCTCCAGCATTTACACCTAAAACAAAGTTACATCCAGCATTTACATACCTAAAACAAAATTACATATGAGCGGCGGATTGGAGTGATATGTATTCTTTTTGCGGCTGCTAAATTTTTCTTTGGCGGGGTAACTTTTACAACTTTGTTGTTTTTGGTCAGATATCATATATTTTTGCATACTTAAATAGCCATCTAATATTTTTGTTTTTAGATCCTGATGTCCCAGTGTTTCAATTTCCTAATGTCCTTATGTCCCAATGTCCGAATGTGCAAATATCACAGTGTCCTAATGGCCTTATGTCTGAATGTCCCACTACCCTAGTGTCCTAATTGCCTTATATCCGAATGTCCCACTACCCTAGTGTCCCAATGTCCCAGTATCGCAATATCCCAGTCTCCCACCTAATGTATTAATATCCCAATGTCCAATTGTCCCACTGTCCCAAGGTCTTAATGTCCCGCTTTCCTAATATCCCAGTTCCCAATGTCTCCAATGTCCCAGTATCTTAATGTGATAATATCCCAATGTCCTAATGTACCAGTGTCCCAATGTCCCAATATATATATCCCAATGTCCCTATGTACCAGTGTCCCAATGTCCGATTGTCCTATTGGGCCTGTAAACACTCTGTTAACGATCTGCTAACGCTCTGTTGTTGCTTAATGAACGCTTTGTTAACGTTCTGTTACTGATCTGTCTTAATGCCCCCCTGACCCAGTGTCCCAATGTCACATTGTCCCAATGTCCCAGGGTCCCAATGTACAAGTGTCCCAATGTTCCAGTGTCCCAATGTCCTAATGCCCTAAGGTCCATTTTCACAGTGTCCTAATGCCCCTATGTTCTAATAACCCAGTGTCCTAATGTCCTAATATCCTAATGTGCCAATGTGCCAATGTCCCAATATCCTGTGTTCCAATGTCCTAATGTCCCAATATCCCAATGATCTAATATTCAGTGCCCCAATGCCTCAATATCCCGATGTCCCGATGTCCCAATGTCCCAATATCCCGATGTCTCAGTGGCCCAATGGCCCTATGCGCCAGTGTCCCAATGTCCGATTGTCCTATTATGATAAGGTCATAATTTCCTAATGTCCTAATATCCCAGTGCCCCCATGTACCTGTATCTCAGTGCCCTAATGTCCCAGTATCCCAATGTGCCAATATTGCAATGTTACAATGTCGCAATGTCTTAATATCCCAATGTCCCAGTGGCCCAATGCTTCCACGTCCCAGTTTCCCCAGTGTACCTAATGTCCCAATGTACTAATGTGTTAATGTCCTAATATCCCAATGTCCTAATGACCCAAGACCCTAATGTCCACATGTTCTTATATCCTAGTGCCCCTACGTGCGAATATCTCGATGTCCCAATGTCACAACATTCCGATGTCTCAGTGGTCCAATGCCCCTATGTACCAGTGTCCCAATGTCCGATTGTCCCAAGGTCATAATGTCCCAATGTCCTAATATCCCAGTGCCCCCGTCCCAGTCTCTCAGTGTCCCAATATCCCAATGTCCCAACGTCCCATTGTCCCAATATCCTGATGTCCCAATGCCCCAATATCCCGATGTCCCCACGTCCCTGTTTCCCCATTGTGCCTAATGCCCCAATGTCCTAATGTCCCAAGACCCTAATGTCCCAATTTCCTAATATCCCACTACCCCAAGATCCTAGTCTCCCGTTGTTCCAATATCCAAATGTCCCAATGCCGCAGTGTGTTTTAAAAAATGGTCAATGCGATGAGCCGATAGACGCAATTGTTGGAACTCTTTTGACCCATTTCTTCCCAAGGATAGAAATACGCTAAAACTACAAAGTTTTTTGGTAAATTCCAATCAATTACAATACAATTAAGAAAAAAAAAATAAAAAATTTCAGTAAGTGTTACCAGTGGCTCCCAACGTGATGTTGCGTTGACGCAACGTTGGGAGTTTTTGGGTAAAAAAAAATTTAATCCAAATTTAAATTTTAAGCTTTTGTGTTGGAAAAAATTGTTGATTTATATGGCGAATAATAAATTTAGTGATAAAATCCTGAAACACTCACTACAGCGATATAGATGACATTTTGTTGCAACATTTTGGGCGGGTTTTTCGGTTTTTTTTTCCTAGGGATTGGTCATATCGTACAGATAAGAGGCACACTATTTTCTGAGAGCCTTACATAATATCGAATTGAAGATAGACCTGCCATATTTTGCTTGGTTACATCTGAAATTTAACTGGCCATTTGTGATATAATGGGGGTCGGCCGTACTTTGCCGTTAGCGTCAGGTGGTAATTCATATAGTAACTTTGTCCCGGATTCCCCTTGTTTTTGTTATTTTCTATTTCAGATTTGAACAGGCATATTACAATTAAGGTTTTTAAGTCAACAGCCAAAATACATAGAGGGGAACTGCTCAACGTGTAGACTGCTAGCCACAATTATCGCTGGGAAGTTTGTCTTACAACCTTTTAGCGATTCCGGATTATTTCACAATTCCTTGTGACAAAAGTAAATAATAACTTGGCTAGAAATAAATATGTTGTTGCGTCTAGAGCAAAAGAAAAATTTACTACAGAAAAGTTGATGACACATTTGCTTAGTAGCTCTATTCTAACAAAACTGTCCTTAAATGGAAAAGGTTTCTGATCCCATACTTGTTGACTTCAGACCGTACCGTGGAGTAAAAACTGTATCAATAATTTCATAGACTTTTCAGGGTACATACATTCACTACAAAGGCTCCCTTTACCCACTGTAGAAATCCTTGTAACATACATATTTGGATATCTCGACACCATCATGAAATATGTATTTGGAAAATTACTTTAGACCAACTGACAAGTATCTAGCCTTCCGGCGGGCGCAATACTAATCCTAACACGATCGGGCGCAATGCATCTGACAGATTAAGTGCAGGAAAAAGGATGAAACTAAGTTCCTGTATATTTTACACTCTTATTTATTGTTACATTGTCTTTTTTAAACAGTTCTACGAAATTTTAGAAACAAATACTAACTCACAAAGTTTAATACCCTTCACATTTTCAATTTTCTAAGAAAATTCCGCTTTCAATCGCTTCAATATTTAAAAAACCTCCAACAACTCGACCGCTAAAAAAATGTGATCTTATTTGACTAAAAACACACTATTAAAAGAATTGGTGAGCCTAAAAGTAAACACAACATTATTACGCAATGTGAAGAGTATAACGAGTGGAAATTTTCATAGAAAAGAAAACATAACACAATCGGGCGCAATACATCTGAGAGATTATTTCATCCCCTCCCGCCCCTCAGGCACATGGTAGATAGAAACTGAAAACTGCTTTGGGTAGTTGATCGATAAAGATTAAGCTACTGTGAGATTCAGATCTCTCCCTTTTCATATCGCTGATTGGCGCAACAAATACTGGTCACTTAATCTGTCAGATGTATTGCGCCCGCCCGAAGGCTAGCTGTCATTGTCCCGCAACTTCTTTTATTGTTTTCCTTTCTTCAATGACTCATAAAAGAGTACTGGATATGAATACCATGAGTCACATGTGTCTCGTAAAAAGGGAGGTATTTAGGACTCATTTTAAGATATTGCTGATGCGAAACCTGCGTTACATAGCAAGAAAATGCTTTGCTCCTTAGGCGTTTGCCCCAGAGTTACTGTACCGGGAAACTCCCAACGTTGCGTGAACGCATCAACTATGTTTAACACATGCTCCTGCAGCAAGGACCAACCTTTTTCCAAAACCAAGTTAGAATAATTAGTTAGCAATTGTTTTTCGTCTAGAAAGTGTGTTTGGATATTGATTTTAAGATATTTTAATATTTTTAAAATTATGATAAAAAATGTCCTGAAAAACATGGTATTACTTTCTCTTATATCCTTAAGGACCCAATGGCTGATTTGATATAACAAATATGCAGAAATAGAGCCAAGAAATGTCCATTAAAAATTACATGATTTCTTTTCAATTTCAATTTAAATTTGGTGGTTTTTACAGAGGTCAAACTTCGTGTTGCGTATAAGCAACGCTGGGAAGAAATGGGTTAACTTTACCTATTAATTTACCGTTATTCCATCCACTTATCTAAATGGAAGACATTGATTCTTTAGAAGGACCACCAGAGGATCATTCGTTCCAAATTTCATAAAAATCCCATCACGAAGAGAGACAGTAGAAGCAAGTCTTTCTGCAACTGTAGACTTCATTCTGAAATTGGGTTACTCGCTTAAGTCTGTGAGGGTGAAAATTTCACCGTTTATTGCATATATCTTACCCGTTATTGTGCCGATCGAAGATTTTTGTAAAGGCACCAGAACAGGATATGTGGAATATTTTGGTAAAAAAAAATTTTTGGGGGCTGTTGCCTGGAAGGCTGTAGCCTGGTCAAACAAAAAAGCAAGTTGTCTCCGGTAATCATAGACTTATTCGCTTTCGTTTTCCTTTTTCCTTTGGCGAGCGAGACGCACTCGCGTCTCTTGATAATAATTTCGGATAAAATTTATTATTTCCAAATTAATTTTATTTTTAGTGTTTTATCCTAATGGATAAAAGAAAAATGTTATACTTGTGGACAGAGTTAAATAATTGTAGAACCCGAAATGTGTAAAAAAAATAAGCCCATTTGGATGACTTTTGATTCGCACCGCCTGATTTAATCCCCCCACCCATTACTTTCCTTCTTGCTTAAAATATATTTGACGCGTCAGCTGCGTCCGCTCTGAGGGGGTGAAGCAAGCCGGTCGGTCGCCCGGTGCGCCAAATTTTAGGGGCGGCTTTTTGGCTAGCACTCGAAAATACAAGATCAAAAAAATCAATATCAACTTCGATTTAGTGGAAAGGTCTGCGGTTTCCTATGAAATGGGAAAAGAAGCAAAAATGCTTCTGCTGCTGCTCTCAATGTGGGTCATCAAAGGCAAATGCGTGTGTTCTAAATTGAAATGTTTCTGCTGATGCCGATGCTGACCCGTCCAATCTATTTCAAGCTAAAATCTTCACAAACGCTCTGACGCGTCGGCAAAACAATATTTGTGTAGGGTTTGGTTGGAATAAGTGCGCAAATAAAAATATTTACTCAGAAAATTTTATTGGGGGATGCGGGAGCATGGCGCCATAGTACGATTAAATTTGTTTTGACCTTTATCGTTCCTTTGATAAAGAGACATTAATTCAAGGTTTAGTGAAATTGGTGTAAAAAATCTTTCTTAGAAGAACCAAAATGGGGGGTTGGGTTTGTATATGGCAGCCGCATGACTCCATGGTCCGATTTGATCCGTTCTTGCATATGTTTGTGTCATCAATGGAAAAACATTTGTGAAACTTGGTTGAAATTGGTGCCCAAATAAAAAAGTTTTTCTTAGAAGAACCTAATTTGGGAGTTTAGGTTTGTATGGCAGCCCCATGACCCCATGTTCCGATTCGATCCATTCTTACATATATTTTGTGTCACATTTGTGTGAAATTTGGTTGAAATTGGTACAAAAATATAAAATTTTTTCTTAGAAGAACATAGTTTGGGGAGTTGGGTTTGTATGGCAGCCCCATGACCCCATTGTCCGATTTTACTGATTCAAACATACAAACTGCCTGCAGCAAAAAGAAGCATTTGTGCAAAATTTCAGCTTCATAGCTTTTAAATTCGCCGAGTAAAACGCGTCGCAACAGACAGGACAGACAGACAGAGAGACTGACAACGCCCAATCGACTCCCCAAGTCATGCTGAGCATATACGTATGCATACTTTTTATATGGTCGGAGATGCTTCTTTCAATGCGTTACAAACATCATGACTAAATTAATATAACTTTTCACTCTATGAGCGAAAGGTATAACAATACTTTAATTAGATTTTCACATTTTTTATCAGTGTATGATATAGACTTATTAGATTTGTTTACAGTGGAGTAGTTAGTTTAAATAAAGATAGTTCTAATAAAAATATAGTCAATCTCTCTAATTTTCGCAGATGGGAATACTGTCAAAGTTGTTGAATGTATTATTCGTACATAAAATGTAACTAAAAACATTCGTTGATATTTCTGTGATGTTTTTAAGTTTTAATTTTTAAAGTGTTTATACATATATACATATACATACATTTTGCATAGCAGAAAACAATGAATTAAATATTTGCTTAAATGAACTATTTTAATTTTATATAACTGGAAGGTTCGTGCTACAAATACTGTCCACCTGTTTGTTTTGCTGGCTGTACAAAAATCTTCATTAAATTTATCGCTTTCAGTCAAACAGAAACTTACTCAAATTGTACCAAAACTATAACATAGTTCGATGCAGCCGCCAAAAAGCTTAGGAATAACATTCGTGTTAAATCGAACATACCACAAATACATATCGAATCATCGCTGAGAGTCAAGAACAATGAAAATCTTTCAATCTGTGGATAAAAATGGTTTAAATCCGAAAAGTTTAATGAAGTAAATTTATAAAAAAAAAACACACACACACAACCTTTTTGTTCTTTTAAAATATCGAACTTTAAACTTTATCCTTTTCAAACTAACAATTAAAATTTTTTTGAATGCATACCATGGTATCCGTCTCTGTTGTGCTGGGCTGTATCGTTACCGTACTTTTTATAGTTTTTATAAGATCATTTAAATTTTCTATCAAAAAATCAGCGGCATCCGTAATGACGAATAGATCAATGATTTTAAGCAAACTCAAAATCAGAATAGATGTATGTAATGAGTACTGAGAATGTTTCGCAAAAACCGAAAATATCTTCGAAACTACATCAACCATCACTGTTACAATCGTAATTGAAAATTGCCACTGAAAAAACTCAATAAATTGTTGCATTACAGAATACAAACGAATATACAATTGAACGAAATGCTCTATTGCCGTTTTTATGCGTGAATATCTCACAACTTTCTTCTGTCCATAGGAACTATCTCTTAAGGCTGCTTGCAATTCTCGAAACTTTACCGAAATGCTCAAATTGAGAGTCTCTAAAATAAAAGCATTTAACACCAGACTAGTGTGAACCGCAAGTATCAATGGTTCTATTGCCGAGGATATCAAAATTAACCCGGCAAATGCGGGATTATCAGCGGGGTTGTTTTCCTCATCATACACTATTGCATGATATTGGGTCACAACTATCTGCGAAATAACAAGAGCTGACTTTAATCCGATTTGTAGGAAAAGTCGCCAATGAAAAACACCAGCCAACAGCCCGATTAAATCGAATTCCCGATAAAGTGCTAACAGCTCATTTAGGAGGTGCCTTAATTTTTCCCTTTTGTAAAATTGCAGTTCGATTGTGATGAAGTATGTCAAATACGAAGTAGTACGTTCAGCAAAGATCACGAAACTTAATAAGAAGCTTCCGACGCGAATTTGAGCCAAGGCGTCTCTGAAACCACCGCCCAGTGCAATTAACCCAATCCAGGCACATAGAGCCAGAAATCCACAATAGTATTTCGCGAATTTCGATTTAACTAATTGCGACCGTTTCGAACAATAGGCAAAAGGTAGAACACCAATTACCCGTAAATTGTAATAGAAAACTCGACAAGCAATAGTGAAAACCCGTCGGTATAAGGACATGACAATTTTGTACTGATGATGATTTGTAGTAAATGTCGAGGAAAGACAATTAAAGTAAAGTGCTTTGATGTTATGATAAAGATTTTATGAAAATAGCTTATTAATAAACCACAACATTACGTAACTTTTCGTATGGTATAAGAAGGTATGCTAGAAAGGTGCAATTAGCCATTCGTTTTCAGGTCATTTTGTATGACGTCGTCGTATAAGATCGACTGCACAAGTTGGACGCTGAAAATCAGATTCGATCACTTATCGTAACGCAGGGGCGAACCCAAGGGGGGAATTAGGGGGATAAAACACCCCCCGGAATTATGAAAACGATTTTTTAAATATATTAGTTTTAACAAAATTTACACAACATAACTATATTGACATAACAAATACGTGATGATTTTCAGACCCAATATCCATAGTGTATAGTCACTAGGTGATTTGAAATTGCAAAATGTGGTGGAGACATTTTTTTTTTGTTTCTTATGTTTTTTGGGGCGCTGAGCTTGAATATGGAGCTTTTCGTAAAAATTTCGTTGCAAAACAGGGCAACGGAGTTTTTGGCTTAAAATCTCTTCTTTAAAATGCGTTAAAAGTTGCCCACACCGCGCGCGTCTGCGAATTTTCGCGGCGAATTTTTCCGCGGCGTCAAAATTGTAACACACTGCGTTGTATGGAGATGCACACAACAACGCGAATATTCGCCAGTTTTGCAGTATTTTTTCCGGTTCGAATATTTGCTACCTAATGTCATTTTATTAAAATAATTTATTTGACAGGTGCGGTGTAGTACAACTTGATGTTGGTGTACCCGAAAAAGATGTATATTTGGAATGAGTTGTTTAGGAATTGACCGAGCATTTAAGTTTTGAATGTTTTATGGTATAAGTGGATGAGTAAAAGAAGTAACCTTTTTGGAAACATGAATTCCAAGGAAGGAAGGTTTTTACCCATTGTTTGGACTTACACAAATAAATTGCCCTATTGGGGCAAGTCCGGCGATACCCCGATCGTATCGCTCGGCCGAAGAATTGCAGAGATATCGACTATTTTCCAAGTGCATCTTGGTTCGCAACTAACAAAAGCTTACATTTTGTGAATTATTGGTCTTATCTGGGTTATCCCCTTGTAAGCTTCGCAGGAAAGATGCTCCGACGCCACCTTAGAGAATTTTGTTGCGAGTCCAGCGAAATCTTGATCGTTTCGTTGGACTCAAGGTTTCCAAAGATATCGACGGATTATCGAAGTAGTACGAAGTTGATTGTGAAATTGCTGTGGCCAACATCCGCGTTGACCGTTATCTCTGACCACCCTGTGCACTGACCGGAAAAATAAATAGGATCCGGTGACCCTTTCGGCAATTTTATGGTGAGTCTAGCGCCACCTCGGTCGATCCGCCACACCAAAGGATTGCAGAGATATCGACGGATTGCCGAAAGAATACAAGGTAAATCGTTTCATTCATGAATAGTATACGATAGGAAATAAGAATCCTGGTGGTTCGGTACTTGCGTTTGTCCCTAAGTAGTTACATACACGCTTGAATATTCGATTGAATTGAATATTTACTTTGCATAGTTACGCCATATTTTGCTTGGTTACGCCATCGTAAGGAATCACGTAAGGATTCTACTAATAATTATTATGCAATTTCATACGATGGCGTAACCAAGCAAAATATGGGGCGTAACTGTGCAAAGTAAACATTCAGTTCAATAGAGTATTCAAGCTCGTATGTAACTACGCATTTGGCGTAACCCATGCTAAGTAAACGGATACATCTATTCAATTCAAAACAGCCACAAAACAATGTTCAAGCTTTGTGTCTTTTCTATACGATAAGACTAAACATTCGACGGGTACAAGATAAGATGTAAGAGCTTTCGGTTACGCGATAGTCAATTCAAACAATCAAATCAAACACTCCCGCAACTTTTTTTTAGGGTACGGTTTAACAAGGTTGTACTGCACTGCATATTTCCATCAATGTGCGCATGTCAATGATTTTATCCTTAGAATAAGTATAGACATGGAGAGGGAAAATGTCGAATTTCACGTCGATTGCTTCCGCTTACGCTTACGCTTTTACATAATAAGTAAAAATGCTGCGACATTTTGATGTAGTGCACGAAAATTGCAGAATGATTATAAATGTTATAATAATTGTATTTGGTCAGCTCTTGCAGTTATTCTTTATCATGTCTAAGGTCCTTTCTTTACATAAATCTAATACCTTTTCTAAGGCAACAACATGATATCAGCTGTGAGTGACAGTACCCAGCGAATTATTCGCGCCGCGCCGGTGTGGGCACCCAAAAATGTGCCGCGAATTTTCCGGCGCGGATTCGCGACGGAAAATTCGTAACGCGTTGGTCTGGGCATCACTTTATGCGGTATCTCTATAATTTTTGCGATTTTGACCATGTTCCGCAACGAATTTTTGGTGGGAAGCTCCGAATTCGTGCTCAGCACCCCAAAAAAACATAAGAAACAAAGAGAAATTCCCCCCCCCCCATTTTGTAATCTCATGTACTAGATTTATCACTTGGTTACTACACTACTAATAAAAAATATTGAAAATTAAGTTTAAGTTTAATAAAAAAAATTAATTAATTAATTTTGTCTATCAAAATAAAGTTGCGAATTATTTTTTAAAGTTTTAATTAATGGGAAATAAAGTAAAATAGAAAAGAAGATTAGATACATTCTTCTTCTTCTTTCTTCTCTGTACCGTAACCCCTTGTGGGGCATGGTGCGTTCACTCAGCCGTTTATAGGCTACTTCGAGTCAACGTTACGTTGCATATAGAGAGGTAGAGAGTGTATATAATGTTGCAAACACTTATATTTCCTGGACCACGCCGTGATTCGATCTCCGGACCTCTAGATTAACTTAACTTAACTTTATTTGAAAAATCAACTTCAAATACATATGTTAAATTAAATTTTTGTGAAATTTAGAATATATAAAAACGACTATCGATTAATAAACGTATGATTTCATGAGTCACTTGCATACACAAATCTCTCCCCGAAATAAATTCCTGGGTTCGCCCCTGTGGTAACGTGCAAAAGCCTTAGTATTTAAGGTCACCGCGCATTGCCAAGCTTAAGTACCTAAAGGCAATTCAGAAAGCGTCAAAAGTTCAAGCGAACCGGTACTGGTGGTCGCTTCTCTTTAGAAGTCTTCTTCGGCTGCATATTTTGAAAATGTCTTATGTATTTCTCCCGAATTTTTTTTCTCCGGGGTGATAGAGTCTAGTGAAGAAGAAGGGCCTGTTCAAGCAACAACAATATTTTCCTTTAATCGACCGATTTAACAAAGCATATTAAGGTCACCGTGCATTGCCAACCTTAAGTACCCAAAGACCATTCAGAAAGCGTCAAAAGTTGAAGCGAACCGGTGCTGGTGGTCGCTTCTCTGCAGAAGTCTTCTGCGGTTGCATATTTTGAAGATGTCTTCTTATGTATTTCTCTCGACTTTTTTTTCTCCGGGGTATTAGGGTATTGTAAACAAGATAGCAAGAAGGCCTTGTTCAGGCAACAACAATTTTGCAGCAAATCATTAGGTATAAGATTTGTTTTCATTTCACAACGTAATGTCATCCAGCTTTTCTCCGTAGCTAATCGTAAGCAAAAATACTTCTCATATTATTGGTTTAATAAAATTGCTCATTTACAAATTAGTCCTGATATGATCTATCACAACCGCATACTGTCCGATTTTTTCTTAAAACGGATGTTTTTATTTTAATTAACATGCGGCTTCCTTCCATTTTCATATTAACATATTACGTCAAAATTCAGGACTATTTCTGCTAGTTTAGCTGGTCTTGTAATTTCTGTTGCATTTTCTCTAAATTAAAAGCCATCAACACTAATGAGTTCGGCAAACTATGTACACATACATACAACATACGTACAAGTTCATGTTAGCCGCACTTGTATGCATGCATGGGGCAACTTTTGAAATGGAAAAGTCAGAATAACGCTCTTGAAAATTGCTGTCTAGAATAAAAAAAATAAAAGTTTCCTCTGTTTTATAATGTTGTACGAGTACATATACATACATAGTACGTATTTCCATGAAGTTCTTAACAGAAAACCATACAATTTCCGACAATTTTTTTCCTATGCAAATGCTTTACTGAATTTAAAATAAAAGTTGTAATGGACACAGATATAATCTAACAATCCCGAAACGAGCTAGTAACTGAAGTATAAGTGTTGCATGGTATATTCGGTTGAGTTGAGCAACTACAAAGAATGTACCAAGACTAGTTTTGCTGCGTAATGCAATTTTGAATTATTTATTAAAGTTTCCCATAGTCCGGCCATAGGCGACTGACTCGTATGCCTGATGATGGTTTATTGTCGACGTCAGTCAACCAAAACATATTTTACTTCTTCGTTGAACACTTAAACGAACGAGCTGGCTATTTTCTCTACTGTACACCCGGAGTTTTTCAAACGAACGAGCTGGCCATTTTCTCCTCTGAACACCCGGAGTTTTTCATCGACTGGCAAGTCAAATATTGATCCTGCTTTTAACATAAAAAAACGCCCATTAGGTGGTGACCAACTTGGGCTGGTGCATCAGCATATTCTCGTCCTTAGAGACGTTGTGAGAACAGGCGAGGTGGAATTTATCCCGCAGTGAGGTGAGACAAAAAACAACACTGATGAAAATTATTTGTTACAGAAGCTTGTTGCTTCAGAGCTTCGGGTTTTTGTCAACGCGAACAAAAAAATGTACGAAATAAGAAAAAGTAAAACACCGAAAAAATAAATGGATCTGATCAGCTGAAGATCATGTACACATTACAGGCTTTCGACTTACATGGCCAGGATCATTGTTGAGTAAAATGGCATTGGATCATCCAAGTAAATTGCAAACGGATCCAAATTCCCCTCTTCGAAACATCTGACTATTGTGTCATCAGCGCCCAACTCAATATTCTGCATTGGAAATTGCATTTATATATTATGCATTGTGCCAGATAAAATTTAAAGGAAAACGTCTCCGAAAATATTAAAATAATTAACTCTAACTCATTGCCGGACACAACGCCAAAATTTGACACGATTTGTATGTCAAATGCTCAAAATTGGACGTCTATAGACGTTCTGTCCGGGAAAGGGCTAATAAAGATTAGTGCCGTGTTTTGTGGCCGTGATAGTTCGGTCGCCACCCTGTGATATGAACATTCATAGAGAAACGAGTTTTCAAACTCGGCACGACTCCTCCCAAATTTATTATTCAGAAGAAGGTGATAACAAATATACTAATCGTAGAATAATAAACTAACAATGTAACTAGGAAGTGGTATAGCTGACCGTATTACCATAAAGTAAGTAATTGGAATAGATATGGAACTCCATATAACATTAACCCTAGAGAGATAACCTACGTCGAATCGACGTACAGAAATTTTCCTTTTTATTATATCTCATAAGTGAAGCTTTATAATTTGTTGGTTCCCAGATTTAACTCAATTCATGTCTGTAGGCGTAATTACGTGGCAAAATTATTAGCTTGGGTGCCACACAGCCTAAGATATTGGGGGTCATAAGTCAAATATACGTCGAATCGACGTATGATTATCTTTAATGTCAGTAAAAACTGTAGAACAAATTTGTACTGAAAAATATTTTAATTGCCCCAAATTGACATTTTTATAAATCTTCATGATGTGGATGTGTATTTACTTGGATATAACCACTAAAAGCCTGTTTCGATGAAGATATCCTTTATTTTAATCTATTGAAAGGACAGCCCACTTTCTCCTAGAACCACTTTTTTTAAGATATCTTCCTGTATGTACACGTTACTTACAGCACACACTCAAAGGTAAAATGTTTTTCAGTCGATTTTTTTTAATGTTATATGGAGTTCCATCTCTATTCCCATTACTTACTTTATGGTATCACACTACGAATTTAGTTGGCTTTGTAACGTTGTCGGCTACACACGGTACACGGTAGTTGTCGACGCACCATGCTCGAATTTCGCTGACATGTCGTTTAGTTTCAATGTTAGATTGATGCACTTGTTAATTACTTATTTATTAAAATATGCGTTATAATACACAACAGTTGCGTGTGATCCGCAAACCGTGCCGTATTTTGAAAACAGTTGTCCATTCTGTTCTGTAAGCAACGTATAATCTGTGAGATGTAAAATGCCTTTGTGAAACATACGAGAAGAACCGGAGATTATTTCAGATCCGCAAAATGCCGGTTAGCGCAAATCAAGAAAATTGCGGTTAGGGTTTTTCTTTTTCTTCTTTTGAATCGCAATCAAAGATATCTTGAAGATTTGCACTTTTAATAGACCCGTTCAATTTAACAAGAAATTCGTCTCACATTTATTCAGCTTAGTCCCACTAATCTCTTCAGAAAGTTAACACAGTTATTATTTAAGATTCAGGTAGCCTAACCGTAAACATATCCTTTGAAATTTGTACTGGTGGTTAAGATCCAGTAAACAGAACCGCAATTGCATCGTTTGAAATTCCCTACTCATCAAGTACTGTTATTTAACATTATTTTAAATTTATCCACACAAGTTCTCAGAACTGTTATTTAAGAACCAGTATGTCCAGACCTGAAAGGACATAATAAAAATACAAAGAATACATCATTGGAAAATTGTACGTATACTTATCTGAAGTCACTCCGTCGTGTCGCCGTCATGGTCCATCAAGATTCGCCTTCGTCCATCGTCACCGCGCCGCGTTCCTATCGCCCAGGATTGTCTGCAATTAGAAGGAAGATTATTATATCATGGAGTAGGTATACATTATGTATTTATAACTCATTTGTGATTATATTACATTTTACTTCACTATTTACAACACCAAACAACACAACAAGTTACAGCACGATCAGCTGACAACAATAATTATTATGTATACAAGCAAAACGACATGCAACATCCCAGCAAAAAATTGAAGGCTTATTTAAGGTTTGTATCCATACGCTCAATGGCGCAACCAGGATCTTGTCCTGGAGGGGGCTATGGCCATCCACATTAGTAAAAATTTGAGTTTCCCTCCGCAAGTTGGATTACGGTGCTATATTTTCCCGGGATGACGCTATACAGTGGTGTTTTGCTCCCATCACAGCCATGTCTATTTTTATGTAAATTTTTTCATAGCTTAGAGTCAGCACGTTGTACCAACCGTCGTATGAGCTTTCAATTTGAACAAAGTAAATTTTTGTTGTACGGCGTTTGCGGTTATGTCTTAGGACTGTGGTCGTTATCTCACTACGTTTTATGAGTAGCCTTAAGGGGCTTTGAAACAAGGCTCAGAGCAATTAGAGCAGAATTTGTGAATGTCGGTGCTACAAGTGAAAAATAGGAATTTAGGAACACACAAAAACAGGGACAATGGGTTAATGTCGTTCCAATATGGTTCCAGGGAAGCTTATCTTCTCAGTTGAAATTACTGTGGTAACACGGACTCTATTTCGCAAAGAAACTAATTGATTCAGGAAGTAGTAGATAATATTTGTACAACAATAATTAGGCTTCAAATATTTTACGAAATGATGGAAAGAAATATAATTTATCGATAACTTATTGTTTTTATGTTAATCACGTACACCAAGCCACACAACTTAAAACAGAAGAAAATCTATCATGTTGATGATGTTATAAATTGCAATTGAAATTTATAATTCTAGTCGATAGTCGATGTGTGAGAAACACATCTCTCAGCTCTTGAATATTTAAAGCTCAATGTAGAAACTATTAACGAAGAAGCCAGGTTTTCCCGGAACATATACATATTTTGAAGACATTCCCTTTTTGCAAAAAAATCACCTGAGATCTGCTCGTTTATATTCTGTATTTTTGCTCAATCATATTTCAAAAATTCTGGTAAGGAAATTGAAACTTGCACAGACTATCGAAAATGATGAATAACCTATGCTCCAAGAACAATAACTCACACTTTTCTTAAAATATTCAACGAAACGCGTTGCTTCATATTTTATTTTGCAATTTTTTCGTTCCCAATCTCTGAGTCTGGGAGGGGCTTAAGCCCCCTTAGCCCCTCCCGTGGTTGCGCCAATGCATACGCTGTATACCTTGGAAGTAAGGGAAACCTTCGGTAAGGAATTACGCGTTGCAAAGGCATTAACCTGTCAGATACCTTACCGAAGCACAGGCCATGTCATTGGCGATAAGGTTTAAGTTCAGATACGTAACTTTTACCTTATAATAAAACTATTTAAGCCTTTAAAAAAGACTTAGCAGTAGCTTTAAATAAGTTATACGGATGCCTGAAAAAAAAGATTATAATACCTTTTCATATCCTTATGTAAATGGTTTGATAATGTTTAGAGAATTATAAAAAATTGTGATTTTTCTGAACTATTATGGCATTATTCTTCTTCTGTGTACCCCCCCCCCTTGTGGGACATAGTGCATATCCGCACATGCCCGGAAATGTTTGACCACGCCGAGATTCGATCTCCGCACCTCTAGATTACTAGCATCGTGACTCAACCAACTGAGCCACAGAGCCTGTCATAGCAATCTCCTCGCAAAATGATACTTAATTTCAATTTGGAAAGAAACTTAAAATAAGACTTACTTAAGAACTAAATATATTTTTAATAAGGGAATGGAAAGGTTTTCAGAAAAAAACATTTTAGATACCTTATACAAAGGCTTACAAACTTTAAATTACTGAAAAGTAATTTTGTCTTATTTCTGGTATGAATTAAAGTTTGAACTAAATTATAAAGAGCCTTACGTAACCATTATTATAATTACTATTTATACCTGTCTGGAAGTAAAGCTTGCAATAAACTAAAGTAAGTCTGAATTGTGCATTAGTTTAATATTAAACAAAGCGAACGCGAATTATCCATGACAGAAAGAAGCAATAAAGCTTTCGTAAGAATTATTATAAGGCCAAAGCTGAAATCGTTTCCCTTACCTATTCCTTAAACCTGACAAACCTGATCAGATTTTTTGCTGGGATGTTGCTCTACAATGTGCACATACATAGATGGATTGTTGCAATTTAGTACATAAGAAGTAATGTAATGTTAACCTTGAAATTGAATTCGTTTACACATAAAATGTTAACCCCAAGTCCTCTTGGGAAGTGACAGTGAATATAACGTTGACTTTGCTTTTAGAAGCCGTTGTTACTAGTATCGATTTTGATTGCATTTGAATAGTTTTGAATATTTAGATTGACCCTTGCTTGCTTTTTTTGAATACGATTTTTGGTCTTGATTTGAACATTTTGTATTTGAGTTTTATTGTAAATAGTCCTTAGTGCTTTTAAATATAGATTTTATATTAACTTAAAAGTGCGTTTTGTGAAAAATCTCCTCCGGAGTGGTCCGTCGAGTGCTGAAGATCATACCCATCGCGGCCCCAACAACCAGTTAACGTAACCGTAAATGAATTTTCAGAAAACTTCCACGTAAAAATTGCGGCCACTTAAACAGTTTGAATTTTCTCGATACGAATTCGCGCTTTTCAGAATTATCAAATTTGTATAAAGTTTTTTTTTTAATGTACTTACAATACGAGTACACTGCCAATTGCTCTACGCTGATAAGATGAGGACCATGAAAAGCACGAGGCGTCATTGCAGGTTAAATTGCTTCGAAACTGTTGCTCATGTCCAATATGCCATAAATTGTGCTGCATTGACAGAAAGATGACGACGCTGTAGATAAAATATCTCGGCCAATGTTGTCCGCTTTCCGTTAACCAACGGGTTACTGTTGTCCGCTTTCCATTAACCAACGGGTTACTATTGTCCGCTTTCCGTTAACCAACGAGTTACTGTTGCCGACTGATCCCAAAATCGTGGCCCATTTCAGGAACGGAAGAACAAAATTTACTAATCCGCGTCCCTTGGGATTACGAGATTCGAAATATAAAGCTGCGCACTTTCCTTGCGGTGATTCAGCAAACTGTCCTGGTTCGCTCAGTGAATCAGCTAACTGTCTTGGGTCGCTTCGGTTAACCAATGGGTTGCACAGAAATCCAAAGATCGCGAAAACAGCAGATTGTCCCGAGACAATCAGATTCTTAAATCTTGGCTGGTATCCCACCGCTGTCACCAATTTGGGTTGTTATAATATTCAATGACTTTTATTAACTTTACACAACTTTACAGTAGCGTGGTAATAAAGACGTCTGAACGACATGGTTGCCCGAGCCGAAGTGACCGAGTCACACCACTCTTGATGACAGTTCGACAATCATGGCGCATTCAGCAAATAGTAGTACTGCCATGATTGTCGAGCTGCCATGTATAAAATTTATTTTTTTTCGAACAATGATATCCTAACATGTATATCTCGAGGTTTCTTGTGACTTGTCATAGCTTATGGGATTCCTTTCTTGAAAAGTATATGGATTGGATTGACTTTGCTAGGATATGAATATGGAAATGAACTGCTCTCTGATTTATAACCCAAATTTGTGCAGGTCCCAGGACATGTCCATAAGAAATACATCCATGTAATTTGTTGTTTATCAAATGTGCTATAAGATGTTAAGTACAGAAGCTCGATTTTTTAGTAGTCCTAAGGACAAAACAAAAGATGTGAACAATTTTTTCAGTATACTTGCCAGCTAAAAAGACTGGGATTATAAGAAGCAGCTAAAGAAACGCTAAACCCTGACCAGTGTGCTATAGAAAACAAAAACGATCCTTCTAAATCAACTATCCGTTTCCTTGGATCCTGAACAGGACTGATTAACCTAGCTTTCATAACAAATGGCAGTAAATGTTCTGGAAAAATGGATCGGTTAAATAATTTGTATGAAAATTTAGGTTATGGACCTGTTCTGGGCCCAATAAAACGCATCATTATGTTGAAAGAGCTGATAATTAAAATTGTGTGAACATATACTACCCTACCCAAAACTAAAGGAGAACAATTTCATCAACTAAGAACGATCAGAATGTATGTACATATACATATTTCTGAATATGCCCCAATGCATGGTGTACCGAAATATTGGTACATGGCTAGATTCCTGTAAAAGTCTAGCAATTATTAAATTGTTGATTTTTTTACTTTTTCCTAAAGTAGACAAAACAAGCTTTTACATAAATTCAATTTTGACTTCCCGAAGCTTTCGTTGAACTGTCTGTGCGTCGTCGGACGTTTTTTTTGTGGAATTTTAAAAGCTATTCTTTAAAGGTAAAAAAAATTGGCGAAATTTACCGTTATTTGGAAAAGGAAAAATACTGGTGAGTAAATTGGAATGTGTTCTTGAGATTCTTTTGAGATTTTGACCAAAAAAGCCACCAAAGGTATTTTGTGCATCAATTTGGTAACGTACCAATATTCCTTATCCGCACATGTACAGAAATTTCGGACCACGCCGAGATTCGATCTCCGGACCTCTAGATTACTAGCATCGTAAAGTGCGACCCAACCAAGTGAGCCACATTATTATTATTATTATTATATTATATGTATTTATGATTATATGATAGAATCGAATACAAACCAACGTTTAAACCAATCTATTCTCTAACAAAATGAATATTTAAATTTGATTATAAATTTTCAATAATGTTGAAAAACACAAGCATAAGTACTTATTTGCATTTCCCTGCGGATTTATTCGTGTTCATTTTCATACCATATTAAATGCATAATTTAATTGCCATTTTTAATTGCATGAATGCACTGCAAACAGCCTAATCCATATTTTTTCCGAATAACCTGATTTACGAGTGCATTCGCGCAATAAAGCACACCAGCTCTGATCCCATACTTCACATCCCTAACATTTATGTATGTGCTACAATTAATTATAAGCAAAGCGGATTTAGTTCTAAGCTTATTTTAGCATTTTAATGGTGCACTCTCTACACAACACATACACACCCGAATCCGGGGTGAAAAATAAACATTCCCATGCATCCTGTTCTGTGTTGTCATGTCAGCACGGTCGGTTAGTGTCATCGCACTACTTTTTTTTTGTCGGCTCCTTCTGCAAAACGCTTCTGGATTAAGGCGCTATTTGTCATTCGCGTCGCATTAAAATACAATGGTATCCTGGCTGAAATAATAAGAGGTTGACACAAAATTGCTATACAACACAGTAAATTCATCCGAATATAGCAGCGACAGAAAGCTTCTGCATATTACATGAGGGTAGCAGGTTAGTTGTTGTATAAATGTCATCTTGAATTCAGTTCCAGAGATTTTTAGAGACGGTTTAACTACATACATCAAAACCATCCTATCCGGGTATGTGTACACCATAAACATACACCAAACACTTAGAAATCGCAGGATATTCTCTATAATACTGTTGCACAAGATTGCACGTGAAATTGGGCTCGGATTGCTTGTGTGTTGTGTTGTATGTCAACATATGCAAATAAGGAGCATTTAGTGTGTTGTGAATAAAGGATAAAGGAAAATTTAGTTGCGACAGAAATGACGGAGTTTTGAGTGATGTAGACTGTTGAATTCGTCACGTTTTTGAAAGGGTAAATATTTGGAGCGTATGTAAGAATATGCATAAATTTGTAATTACGTGTATGATGAAGTTAGCAGAACTCTCACATAACTAAAATAGCATAGTGGTACTTTCATACGTAGTATCGTTTCTCCTTTCGATTAGGCTACTGCTGGAAAACAGCCCATTTATCGAAGAATTTGCTTTTGCTTTTCAAATTACCATAATTATGACACGCTTTGCAATTACCTATACCACCGCCATGACTCCTGCGTCCAAGCAATGATAAACAAAACTTTTGCAGCCCCTTTTTTTTAATTCTGAACAGTTTAGATTGCCCAAATGCAGTGGCGCCTCGTACCGTTGAGGGAGGGGGGTCGTTACATTCATATTTATTTATTTATTTCAATTTCAACGGACTTACGTCCTTTATACATACATACAATAATGATAGTACAATTGAGTAGTTTAAAAAACAGAATATTTATATATATATATATATATTTTTTAATCATTAAAAATTCAGTCTATTATTAATTCTAAAACTATAACTAATTTTAATTATATTTTTCAAATTACGTTTTATGTATTTTTAAATGTTCATAACCTTTTTCAATGAATTAGCGTTAGTGTTAAATATATCAATTTGACTACAAGTCTTATTGCCAATAGCTTTAAAATGTTCAATAGGCGAAAATTGAATATAATTCGTTCTACAGGTTTGTAATTGGAAAAGAACGATACTTCTAGTGCGTTTTTGGAGAACTCTGAATGTTATTTCCGCCAAGATATTCGGAGCATCAATGGAACCATTTAAAAGATTATATAAAAATAATAAATCATAATATGATCTTCTTTCTTCAAGGGTGCCAGTATTAATTAGGCTCAATATATTTGCATAGTCAATTTCATCACGCCTGATATGCAGTTTGTACGCTAAATATCTTAAGAATTTCCGCTGCACTTTCTCAATCAAATCTTTGTATGTTTGATAATGAGGATTCCATAACACAGCTATGTATTCCAAATTACTTCTCACAAGTGAGAAATATAACATTTTTAGAGCATTAATATTATGGAAATGTGTTGTGTTCCTCATTATAAAACCTAACATTCGCAGTGCTTTTTCCGTAATATTACAAATATGAGCAGAAAATTGAGTCTAATGTAATACCCAAATCTTGAACTAAAGCGACTTGTTTCAAAGGAATATTATTAAGTGTGTAAGTGAAATCGTTATTTAGATTTGTTCTATTAAAAACTATGTATTCACACTTCTCTACATTGATCGACAACAGATTATCTTCACAGTAAGATTGAAAATTTCGCAAATTCAATTGTAAGATCAATAAGTCATCTGGATTGGAAATAGCTTTATATATCTTACAATCATCTGCGAACAATAAGAACTCAACTTCCTTGAAAACTAAATTAATGTCATTAATAAAAATGAGAAACAAGAGCGGTCCAAGATGCGAACCTTGAGGTACGCCTGAAGTTGGGGAAAAGGGTTGAGAATAATTGCTTTGAAGATTAACTATTAAAGAGCGGCCACGGATATAGTCATTTAACCATTTCAACAAGGAACCATGAAATCCAAAATTCAAAAGTTTTTTAATTAAAAGATTAAAATTTATAGTGTCGAATGCTTTGGTAAGGTCAGTGTAAACACTGTGAACTTGTAAGAAATCGTTAAAAGATTCGCAGATAAACTTGTGATACGTAATCAGATTAGTAGAAGTTGATCTCCCAGAACAAAAACCATGCTGCTGTTCAATTATTAAGGGTCTTACTAATGGTGTGAGAAAATCGGTCACAAGGCTTTCGAATAGCTTCGGTATACTTGATAAAATGCAAACTGGGCGATAGTTTTTAACGTCTGATTTATCTCCTTTCTTAAATATTGGAATAACAAAACTATTTTTCCAAATGTGAGGAAAAACTCCAGAGGATAGTGATTTGTTAAATAAGATCGACAGAGGGTAAGCAAGAGCATAAGCACAGCTCTTTAGGAAAAGTGAAGGAATTCCATCCGGGCCAGGGCTTTTAGTTACATCAATTTTCAATAACTTATCCAAAAGGGAGTTGGTATCAATAGAGAAGCTAGAAACATTCAAAACATTATCATGTAAAGGCGGATCATAGCTTTTTAAATTATTATTGTATACTTTAGAGAAATTGACTGCAAACATATTAGATATTTCGGCCAAGTTAGTACTATGTAAATCATCTAAATGCATCATGGCAGGTATTCCAGAGTCATTTCTATAGGAATTAACATACCTCCAAAAATATTTCAAATTATTTGGTATTTGGGATTCAATTCGAATGATATGCATTTTAAAATCTAGCTTTGATGTTCTTTTACAATCAGCCCTTAACTTGGAAAACAAATTATAGTCATCTAGTGTACCGGAATTTTTGAATTTTGCATGAGCAGCTTTCTTTAATTGTGTTAAATTCTTAAGTTCATTAGAAAACCACTTTGGGTATTCATCTTTAATTAAATTTACCATTGGAACATTAGTGTCTATAAGGTTATTAACGTAATTATAAAAGAAGTCAACGGCGCTATCAACTGACATATTATGTAAACATTCCCAATTACAAGATCTTATTCCTTCATTAATATAAGTATAATTAGCTTTATTAAAATTTCTATAAGATATATTCTTCTCATTCATTGTTTGTTCCTCATTTAATACAACTTGAATGTTAAGAGCGGGATGATAATTGTCAATAGTCACGAATGGAAAGTTATTACAAGTTACAAGAATATTATCAACATTAGAAAATATTAAATCTAACAAGCTATCATGAGCATTTTTAATTCTATTAAATTGTTTAAAGTCTAATAAAGAGAAAGCATCAATAACATTTATACTTTTCGCATTACAATTATTATTCATGAGCCAAGAATCCAGATCCCAATTAATACCAGGCAAGTTGTAATCGCCAGTAGCAATAAAGTATGCTGTTGGACATTTTCGCATACAGATCGTAACATCGTTGCAGTGTTTATAGTAGATATCAGGTAGTACGTCGGGTGGAATATAGACCGTTGATAAGATTGTTTTGAACGGCTTGGAATCAATGCGTACAATCAGCTGTTCGACATCATCGTGTACACATTTTAGTTTTACTGCTTTTATGCATTTTTTGACCGCGATGAGAACACCGCCGCCCTTTTGTTTAGTTGAAGTTTTTGCATCTCTGTCGCGTCTAAAAATTTGGAATTGCTCAAGACCCAGTTCTGATGATAGAATATCAGGCCTTACCCAGGTTTCGGTGAAAATTAATACATCGTGCGTTGTTAGTGCCGTAGATAATCTAAATTCATCTAGTTTCGAGCAGATTCCGCGAGTGTTTTGGTAATATATAACCAAGTTTAGTTTTTTGTCTTTTTTGACGGTATAATTTTGGGAATGTTGTTTATATAACGTATAGTAGCTTGGGGATCAGTTTTTTTAACGTCTTCAAGCTGAGCGCGAAGATGTTTTAGATATTGTTGTTGACGCAAAGACAAATCCGAAAATATTTTAACGTTTTGTTGCTTCAAATAATCCCTTACCTTGGAATCTTTTTTAGTTTTGAGGATGTCAAGCGCTAATGATGCTTGCGGCAGTGAAACCTTGACCAGCCTGATTTTGTCAGTAATAAGTCGTCCAATACGGGAAACTCTCATATCAGAAGCAGATAGATTGTACGGTTGATCGCGTTGCTTAAAGATGTTTTGAAGAATGTTGCATACTTTAGTTGAATCGTCGACAGAATCGCACTCGGAGACACCATGAAGAATGAGGTTAGCCGATCTTTTGCGTCGCTCCTCCAACTCGAAAGCAAATTCCTCCATGTCAGGTAAAGAATGTTTAACCGATTTCAATCGTATTACCTCTTCCTTCAACGATTTGACTTCTTCCATCAGGGACGTAACCAGTATCTTCAAGGAATCGATTTGCTCATTTTTGTTGGTGCAAAATGTACAAATGAACATCGATTTCTTAGTCGTCGATTTCAACGATTGTATTGCAGTTCTCGAGAGTCTCGCGCATAATGAGTGCTGAGGACGATTACACAATCCGCAGCTAAACACGTCGCCGCAGTCTCCTGGTATGGTGATATCCTTCTTGCAAATTGAGCAATCCGACAAAATCACCGCGGACATTGTAGGTTATGATAACAACCCAAGTGAAAATGTAAGAAATTTCGGTTTATATGTGATCAACTGTGGAAACTTTTTATCGACAATCTTGCTATTAACGCTGATATATCGTATTAGCTTCTTAACTGAATTTGAAACGATTTAGTAAAATAATAATACAAAATTGCAGGAGCTAATTGTCACTATCACTCTCTTTCACTTGACAGATGACAGAAAGGTAGATAATTAGGATAGGATAATTTTACCATTATACAATAATCTTTAAAATTGTCGCCTAAGTTACAGAATAAAATCTAAATGATACGTTATGTGCAATCACTTTACACAACTTTATTCAACGCAACATAATCCCCCATTTTAAATATTTGGCGTTTCGGCATAAATTAAAAGAAACTCAAACTCGATTTGAAAATTTTTGGGCGTCAAAATATTTAAATATTGCATAAATTAACTTTGACAAAAATAGCAACTATCGATTTTGCCCCTTTTAAAATGACATCCAACATGATCTAACATTTTCTTTAACATTTCAAACAAAATACAATAGAACACCGAAACTTTAAATTATGCCCGATAATAATAACTCAACGTCAGTTTGCAGAGCTACAATTCAATGCGCAAAGCATAGAACAAAGCAAGAAGAAATCATTTCATTGCACTCTATCGATTCAGATACACACGTTGAGGGGATTTCTCTGTCGCCTCACTGGCGTTTTTCTTCTCGTACAGAATCGGACGTATGTATTGATACGTGTTGAGGTAATGTTCAAATTATCGCCTCACTTATATGAGTTGGTGCACAGAAATGATGTTAGGAAATCGGCGCTTGCTTATGCAGCTTGTAAGTTAGTTAGTAAGAAATGAAGGTGAGGCGCCGCCGCCTCAGTTGCCTCATCTGAGGAGCCGCCACTGCCAAAATGACATTCAATTTAATACATGCATTTATACATATAATACACAACATTCCAACAACATCATAAATTTCTCTTTCACATTTTCATAAATATATATAATCTTATAGATTTACGACAGTAAAGTCGCTAGCTAGCATTCACACATTTATTTATCTAGGATATTACATGAAACGCCTATAATCATAATTTCCCATTACATTCTTCTGTTGTCTCTAGTCGTTTCTATGCCTATAATACTTGTATATTGATCGTCCTTCTTCTCTTTGTAGGACTCGTGAAATGGGCCACTTTGACTGTCCCTAGAACATAAATGGCATGAATTCGATTCATCTCGACAACATCCTATAGATATAGTTCCGGTATTTCATATAAAGTATCCACAATTCATTTTTATGCGCTCTGGAGAGCATGGTAGAATAATAAGTGATTACATTTACGAATATAAGGGATGACGTTTTGTTGGAAAATTGGATTGGAACGTAACGTGTATGCTGTATGGGGTAAGCTGGATGGAAGAGTTCATCGGCAAAAGGAAAGTCGTGATATTTTTGAGTGAATATGAAAACGCCTCAGTATTTAATGAAACCTCGGTTCGTAGGGTTGTGTTTAAATTTAAGGGTACCGAGATTATTTTCCACATCGACTTCGCTTGACTGTATTTCAACTGGTTTGGAATTTTTTTCTTCGCATCAAGTTGACGTTTTCCCTGGCTGAGAATTTTCCTCCGCTGATGCTTTTAGTTTAGCTGATTTTTTCTATACCCCGACTCGGATTTTTAACAATTTTTAAAGTGGCATCAGCTGTTAGGTCGTTGTCAGGTTTCTTTAGGCCCGGAATGAGTAGAAAATACTGTTTTAATCAGAGCCTATTACATATCTACTTTTTTAATAAAAACAGCCGTTTCATCTTCTTCTGAATCTTTCACAAATAGGCTGAATATGAGTAGCCACAGTGGCGTAGATAAGGGGGGATCAAGGGGATCAATCCTCCCTCCGCTTCGGTCGCAATTTTTTTTATTATTACTTTAGATACGTAAAACAAAGCAAAAGTAAACTTTTAGCTGGAATTATTCAACGTGCGTAGTGTTTCATAAAAACGTGAACTAATTTTCAGAACTGGAATAGAAAATTCAGCACTTCCTCAAATTTAAATTATTTCAATTTTAAAATGGAAGCGTATCTAGAAGTGCTGGTAGAAAAATTATATGTAAGTACCTACTGATTGAAAATTTGTTGCCGAAAAATGTATGTTCAGTTCAAAATTTTAAAAATAATGTGGAACGCGGAGTGCTTTCCACAGAAGCGCGATTTCCATAGTACATAAGATTATAAAGATTTTTTCAGGAGAGTGGAAAGCTAATGCGAAAAAAGAAAACGCTGCAAAACTGCTTCCAATTTTTCAGCATTCTTTATTGTTTATCCACATTCCTTTTTCTTTTTAATAAGTTAAAATTTGTCGGAAGGTTTTATCGTATATAGCAGGGCAAAGAAACTCTTAACGTTCTCTAGTTGTTCGCAATTTTATTGAATGTAATACGAAAAATTTCCAAAATTGAAAGATATGTATATACGAGTAGTCTTATGCAGGCAGTAATTCGAATACAAATTAGCAAACAAACGGAGTTCCGCGATACTCTTGGGTTCCGTGAAGATCTCTCAGGGGTTTCGAGAAGATATACAAAAATAGGAAAAATGTAGAAAGAGTTTTTGACAACAAACAGTAAACATTCCATACGAAAAAATGTTTGTAAATTTTAAAATTCCGAAGCTTAGTCTGCTACACTGTACCAAAAATCATCACTGTAAAATATTTGAGCAGCATCAGAGACTCGACCGATTTTCTTTTACAACTTTCTACTTAACCTTCCGGCGGGCGCAATACTAATCCTAACACGGTCGGGCGCAATGCATCTGACAGATAAAGTGCAGAAAAAGGGATGAAAATAAGTTTCTGTATATTTTAGACTCTTATTTATTGTTGCATTGTCTTTTTGAAACAGTTCTACGTAATTTTAGAAACAAAAACTGGCTCACAAAGTTTGATACCCTCAAGATTTTAAATTTTCTAAGAATATTCCGCTTCCAATAGCTTCAATATTTAAAAAAACCTCCAACAACTCGACCGCTTAAAAAATGTGAGCTTATTTTACTAAAAACACACTATTGAACGATTTGGTGAACCTAAAAGTCAACACAACGTTATTACGCAATGTGAAGAGTATAACATGTGGAAATTTTCATTGAAAAGGAGAAAATAACACAATCGGGAGCAATACATCTGAGAGATTATTTCATCCCCTCCCGCCCCTCAGACATATGGTAGATAGAAACTGAAAACTGCTTTGGATAGTTGATCGATAAAGATTAAGCTACTGTGAGTTTCAGATCTCTCCCTTTTCGTATCGCTGATTGGCGCAACAAAAAAAAAACTGGCCACTTAATCTGTCAGATGCATTGCGCCCGCCCGAAGGTTAATGAAATGGAAAAGGAAGTAGTACCAGAAAATAAAGTATGTCCGCAGTGTTTTTTTTTTTGTTGAGGTTTTTGGGATTTAAATTAAGGCGCAAATAAATTAGGGGATTAAATTTGTGTTAATCGAAATTTTTCTACGATTTTTTAACTAATGTTTAACGGTCCACATTTTAAGTTCTTCTCACATTTTTTGTATTATTTTCAAACAATCAGTTAAAGCTAGGGCCTTTATTGAAGATAGCTGCTAGGGTGTCCTACAAGTTTGAAAACTTTAGAAATATCTACCCACGAATTTCTGAGTTATTGGAGAATTCCGATTTAAAAACACAAAAGCTGTACTTTATCCACATATACTGGGCATTTCCAACGAGCTCTCGTCATCACAATTTCCCCTTTCTGGAGGTATATATTTATTTTAATCCCTGTTTTGAGATGATGCTCCGGGAAGAAAAGCAGCCATGCTAAGTGTTCCGTGACTCCAAAAAAATTTAGTGCTACTGATCTAACCCAATATAAAGCTCTGATACTCCAATCACAATAGCAAACATTTGTACGAAAATTGGAATACTGTCGATTCACTCACCGTAGAAGGAAAGCCAAATTATCGATTCAGTGTCACAATTTTTGCGGAAAATTCAGTATTTTCAGGACGCTTTTTTTCGTATGCAAAAATTGCTCTCTATTTTGCAAATAAAAAAAAATTGCTGAAAACTACTACTAATTTGAAGTGTAATAAATGCAGAAATTTTTATTCTGAAATTCAAAATTTGATAGCCGTAAAAGTATGAGCAATCTTGCAAAATGATCCCCTCCCTCGCAGAAAAGCTATCTACGCCACTGAGTAGCCAAATAGGTATACGATGTAGGATGAACAGGAGAAAGGGTAGGTATACCTAGTATTATTCATATATGTACCATAATTTCAAAAGAAATTGAGCATTTAACTTTACAGCGATTTTTTCTCATATTTGTTGCTTTTTATGTTTCAACCTATCAATGTGCTGCATGCAATTATCCAAAATATACGGATGAGGTTTACAAAATTTATTGGGGCAAAAGAAATTTCATAGGAATGTGTTGAATGGTCGGTCTTTGGCACGAATACCTTAAACATTGGTGTAGGGTTAAGATGTCCTTTATGCGAAGCTCACGATATGCGAGTGCCGTGATGCTGTCAAAACACGGCTCGTGAGACGTTTTTTCACATCTCATGCACCGTCATGCCCATTATTCACAAATTCACGGCTCGGGAGCCGTGTTTTGAGAGCATCACAGCACTCGCTTATAGTGAACTTCCAATATATGGCAATGCATTTGTATGTCTCGAGCTTGCGATCCGTTCTCGCGTCGTTTGAACGAAGCCCTACGGTAACAGAGTTATGGGTCTTTAAATTAGGTTTACGCCGTATCTGTTTTTATAAACCGTTATAGGTGCAGTGTACCGATATAGAACTTGCTGATATTTGCTAAGAAAAGGAAAAAGCATTCCAGCATTAGTGTAGTTTCAGTTTGTACGTGTGTAGCCTCACTTAGGTTTGCAAATCAGAAAATTTGAAAAGGTGTTTGGAAATGATTTAAGGAATATTTTAGATATATTCATCCAAACCGGAAATATAGCAAATCGGGGTAGTGTCTTATCAATTTTTTCACTGGATATATTGTTACTCGCTCAGCGGATGTTCATGCATTTTTTTAAATGCGCTGAATGGTAAAAGCGTTTGACAAGAATACGTACACAGTGCTTTAGGAGATTGTTCAATTTAGCCAAGCATTGTGGTCAGTGGGAGTCATACAGGCGCTCCTTAACTGAGTATAATACAAGATTAGGCCATATAAAAAGAATGTGCTGGAGGAAGCAGTGTGAAGCAATTCAGTCTTTACCTGTGGCCGCTCGGCTTCACAGCTCCTCTACAGAGGTAACTTCAACGGAGTTTAGTTGCTCAAATTCCCGAACGGTTCATTTACGGCTGGTCCCAAGGAGACCCTCGACACACACTTTCCTTAGTCTGGCTCCTCAGACAGTTGCCCAGTACACATACCAGGTTAAACAGGACAGCCGGCTAGAAGATTAGTGTGTCTCTCTGAGGTAATCTTCGACAAGGACAAAGTGAATTGGGTTACTCAGTCCTTTGATCGATTTGAGGCCGCGGGTTTTGATAGAGTATTTCCTGCTCTCCTTCAAAATTGCCTGAATATCATCCTACCAAAATCTACAGGCCCATCATTCTAACCTCCTTTCTCATCAAAACTATATAGAGCGTTTAGTTGACCTACACATCAGAAGTCTAATGGTAGGGAATAAACCTTTACATCATACTAAATTTACCTATGTACCTAACGGGAAAGTCATCCGTGGCGCCACTTCACAAGCTCGTGAGCCAGTGGCGCAACCACGGGAGGGGCTAAGGGGGCTAAAGCCCGTCCCAGACCCAGAAATTGGGAAAGGAAAAAATGCAAAATGAAATATGAAGCAATGCGTTTCGTTTTGTATAGGTTAAAAATGTTAATTCTTGTTCTTGGGGCATTGGTTGGTTATTAATCTATGCTTCGATGGTCTGTACAAGTTGCAATATCCTTACCTAAATGTTTAGAGCATCTTTCTGCAACAGTGAAGAAAATCAACGCATAGGATTCAGGTGAATTTTTGTAAAAAAAAAAGTCTTAGAAAAACATGCTTGAGAAAAAGCTACCTGATTCAATAATAATTTTTACTTCAAGCTCCAAGTATTCAAGAGCTGAGGCATGTGTTTCTCACACATCGACTATCAACTAGGATTTTGAAGTTTTCATTGGGATGGGAGTTGCGGAAGGTTTTGCGTTTCGAAAGTAATATGTTTGAATTTCTAGGTGTTAAATTGGATGTGCGTTTTTTGTATGCATCGATAAAACATTTTTCTTCCCAACATTTCGTTAAAGTATTTTAAGCCTAAATCGTTGTACAAATACGTTCTAAGGAAAAATAAACGGCCTACAAGAGTTGTATTACTATCACAGCAACTCACATCCAAAATCAATTGTTTCTTTGCGAGTAAGAGTCCTGTCAGTGTTCCCACTCTATATTTCACCTAAGAAGATAAGCTTCCCTAGAGCAATGGGAATCTCCCAATTTTGGTCCACATTTTGTGTGTTAACCTTTCTTTCTATTCTTCTCTTATTGCACCAGGCATTCAAAAATTCTGCTCTCATTGCGGCTGGCCATTTGTATCGCAGCTCAGCTACCCGTCGACATAATTCTACGAGTGATTCCATCTGAGTTCTGACTACGAGTATGCCATTACACTCACATTTTAAGGATCCTATGTTACGAAAAAGATGTACATCGACAATAAGGTAAATAACGCTAGAAAGAATGCTTAAAGCAACACCTTATAACGTCATTAAACTTGAGAATAGCACCATAACCCAACTAGAGGAGGCAAACTCATAGTTCCTCTAATATATATGGCCGTAGCACCCTCCAGGGCAAAATCCTTGTTGCGCCACTGGCGTGAGCACTATCGAAAAATCTCTAGATGAAAAAGAGATCGCTTTGAGCGGCTTTTTACATATCGAGGGTCTCTTCGACAATAGTGCATACGACGCTATTGTCAAGGCCCTCTATATAAGAAGGATGCCACTGCCTATCATCATGTGGATGACGCTCCGTGGTCATACTCTCAACATCAAGGGTTGCTCTCAAGGCAGTGTAATCTCACCGCTACTATGGTCCCTGGTAGTAAATGAATTAGTCTCGCTACTTGAAGTGCAGGGATTCCTCGCAACTGGCTACGCGAACGATACCACTATTGTGATCAGGGATTAACTCGAGTCCGTTATCACGGATTTGATGACTACGGCACTAACGATAGTCAACAGATGGTGCACAGCAACAGGGCTCAGTATCAACCCACAAAAAACAGTTCTAGTACGTACCATTCACAAGGAAACTTGCTCCTGCTTTTGACTCAGTCTACTTAACCCTTCTGTCGGCACGAAGGTCTGGCCAGACCTTTGGCACTATATTTCGGTCAAAAAAGTATAGAAGATGAAATCGCAGCGACTTCATACTTCGTGATATCCTAAAATAATATGTTTAGAAGCTATTTGAAAAAATCTGAAAAAATCGCTTAAAGTTTTGAGCATGTTTTAGACCAAATTCAATTTATAGTGCTTTTTGATACCCAATAGGTCTGGCCAGACCTACTGATTTTCACCCAATTTTTCTCCACAGGTAAAGAGTGAATTTAAAAAATTCTCTTAAAATTCTCCTATTTATGATGTAATAATATGATTAAAAATCAATTTGTACTTTAAACAATAAAAAATTCTGAGATTTTTCTGCAAGAAGCCGTGAAGTTCGGAAAATGGGTATGCCTAATTTAATCATGTCTTATAACATCGTCTAATCAATTGCGATTTGATTCTAAGAAATTCAAACTAGTTTTTTTTCCTTTGTAATAGTAAGGACTAAGCATGAGTGACTTGCAAACGTCTTTCTAAATGGATTTTATCAAGAATTTTACGAAAAATTTAGAATGAGATTACTTTTGCGATTAAAAATTCTCTAATTCTATCTACCTATTTCCCTAAATCGGCAGACTAACATCGGGGTAAAATTTACCAACAGAGCGCCAAATATTTCCCCAAAGATATTGGAATTGGAAAATGCGATCAAACTTCTTCCTAGATATACACCATGAAAATACAAAAGTAAAAAAGAAGAGAATAAGGGAAAAACATGTTTGTGCTAACACCACCTCAAAATATGTCTACTTAAAAACCTTGCCAGTATGTCTACAAAAATGATGTAAATGTTTCTATTGTTTAAAAATGCTAGTTTAGAAATGGCTGAATGACTCTACGAATAAATATTTCAATTTTTCTAAAAAATAAAAAAATTTTCTCAGTAGGTCTAGGTATAGAATATGCATATTGTAGTAGGTACCGTCAGAAGGGTTAAGGGGTGTGCCTATTGCCTATTCCAATGAGGTCAAATGACTTGGGATCACACTCAATGGTAGGTTAAACTGGAAAAACCACTTGGAAAATGTTTTTAGCAAGACGACCCGTGTCATGTGGACTTGCCGGAACTTCTATGGCAAGACTTTCGCCCAGAATGACAGACTGGTTATACAGTACGCTAGTATGCTTCTAGTGTGGTGGCTGAAACACTACAACGCAACACCATCAAGAGCTGTAATAAGCTCCAACGACTCGCCTGTCTTGGTATCACTGGTGCTTTTACCACAACCTCCTCCCTAGCCATGGAAGCTATGAGGGGAATGACGCCACTGCATATTTTCATATTCAAGAAACTGCAGCACCAAGTGCTTTGAAATTCCGCATATCGTCTGATACTTGTATCAGAAATCGGGGACACATACGTATCCTGCAACAGGTTGCTGGCCTATTAATCTACCAGGTATCAGATTATATGATCACGAAACTGCGCTTCGGCAGGAAGTTCGCCTTTTACATCCCAGATCGGGCGGATTGGGCTAATGGCAACACGTGCATTGATTCTAGAAGCATCACTTGGCTCACTTATGGCTCTAAGACCGATTTAGGTGTAGGTGCTTTAGTCTTTGGACGCAATACCAGTGTCTTGGTTGCAATGGGCAAATGGCTTAGCATCTTCTAAGCCAAAGTTCATGCCATCGGAATCTGTGCCAAGGAGATCCTAAGACAGAGTCTCCGAGGTGCACATATCGCCATTTTGACTGATAGCTAGGCGGCAATTAAGGCGTTAGCTTCACACAGTTTACTTCGAAGTTGGTCAGCGAATGCTTGGACCTCCTTCGCGACCTCTCCACCCGTAACTCTGTCTCTATCTTTAAGATTACGGGTCACAGAGGCGTTGAAGGAAACGAGTACGCGGACAAACTAGCAAGTGGGGCTCTTTTTCTAGAATCATCGGTCCTGAGCCCTTCCGTATATTTAGCTGGAGTGCTGCTGGAGGCGTAAGTGGAAACTGGTCATCGGGCCTGAGGTTTAACTAGTGGACATCGCCCCCTGGCCTAATAGTGACTTAAGAGCTAGTGTGCCCCTTCGGTTACTCCAATATTAAATGTCTGCGCAGAACCGGGATGAGACTATTAATAGGCTTTCTACTGGTCATTTCGGGCTCCGCTACCATCTCCTTAAAACTGGTCTATCAAGGGAGACCCAATGTCGCCTTTGCCTGGAGGAAGCCGAAACCTTCATTCATTTATTATTGGAATGCCCGCATGCGATCGCAAGGTCCATATCACTCTTTGGACGTGATTTACTAAGCTCCAGCATGATTAGATGCTCCTCTCCGAAGGATCTTCAAGCTTTTATTAAACTGGTTGATAACCTTCTGATTTAAAGGACTATGGCACAAGCACTGACCACCACTTTGGTTAAGTCCACTACTATTATTATTATCTATTATTATTACACAGTTTTTTTATATTCTTGAGAAACTTTCGTGGGTCGCTTTTTTTTGTGGTGGAATAGCCAAAGAGGTAGACAAGCCAAGCAAGCCAAATCAAACGCGTTCAAGGCATGGACGACATGTCAATCAAGCAATGAAGCTGAACGTGTTCAACTTCGCGAAAATTACATGCAATGCCGAAAGAAAGTAAAGTGCTTGGTAGCTCAAGCAAAGGTGCAGGCAGCTGAGAAATTTTTACCAAGAATTAGAAGGTCAGACAACAACCGAAGGACTGTCATTGCGCGAGAGGCCTAAGAACGACGCCAGGATAATTAGGATCACAGTCCAAAGGAGAACCAACGATCGAGAAATATAGCATAGGCGCCAAAGTACGTGGAGGACTCCGTTCTATGTCCCGCACTCATGTATGGATCAGAATGCTGGACCAAATGTGAAGATTATGCGAAAGAAATTACGGTCACCGAAATAGAAATGTTCCGCATGTGACTTGGTGTAACCAAAAGGGGACCACATCGAAAGTAGCTATAGCTATAGCTATAGATGTGTACATCCGAGGCACCTTCAGATTTCGAAGACGACCAATTTTTGAAAATTTATTTTAGTTTTAAATTTTTCCAAAGATGCATTTTCAAATCTCAAGGAGGAGATTGCATAGTTATAAAAAATTTTAATTTATTCATTTGTATTCTAATTAGGTGTTTTCGCCTCAATCCACGGAGCCTAACCGTTTCCTCACCTCCAATCGTAGTGAGAGTTTTTGCAAGTTTCTGATAGGAGCATTTGCTCCAAATGGCTTATTTGTGGCGGGTAATTCCGTTACAAGAATAGAAATAACTCTCTGTCTTGATTTATGCCTATTGACTATTATTTGACTGACTTGAGTATTTGATCGGATTACTTCATGCTTCTGTCTTAGTTTAAAAATTTTTAGACAAAGGCTGAAACAATTTTTTTTTTCTATTTTTTTAAGGATGCTAAGGATTTTTCCCTTTTCCCAATCGTTTCATTTTTGGAAGACTATTGTTTAAAACTCGTTTTCATTCTGGACGAGTCTCCGGGCTAGATTGATTGATGAATTGGCAACCCGAGTTAGTAGTAGAAGCTGGCAAACATTATAGAAATTATGCATTGGCTTTAAAAACTCTCAGTAACAAATTGCTATTGTGTTTCAACAGATTTTTCACAATTTTTACTTTCAAATTGTTGAAATCGTCATTTTCTCCAAATCCGGCAATACGTTAATTTCACTAGAAAACCAACGTAAGCCGCAAAAATTGAAATAGATTATCCGAAAGATGTGGTAAAAGTGTATCTTTCAACAAAACCCACCGTAAGATTTCGTAAAATTGGAGGTTCTGACGTAAAACAGAACAGGAAAACACTAAAAAGTTTGGGTATGAACATGACGATAATAGCAAATTTTACCTATTTGTTGGGGTCATTCGTACATGAATTTCAAAACGAGCGGCTCTGAAAAAAAAAACATCAGATACAGACGAATGTTATGAGTGTGACTACTATTATTTGCTTCCAAGCCTAGCCAGTGGAGAAGGATGGCAATTTGGCTACTGACCGCTGTAAAGGCTAAGTCTGGCACTGATCAAACTCACTAGTACTACGGTATAACGTATTTTCAAGATCAAGATTAACTACTTGTATACTTCTTATTTACTAGAGTTTCAAATGCAATAATGCATCTGAGTGCATGATGCAGATCAACATGTCGCATATTGTCTTCCATATGTGCCGAGTTGTCAACAGCTGATCGTGCTGTCATTTGTGTTGTGTTGTTCCGTGTTTGTTTACCTACTTTGGTGATGGCAAGTGTTGCAATTATGTTGGTTTGGATTAGCATCAAATAATGCATGATTTCTTGATATTTCAGTGGACATCCAGGATGGGCAAATTATGTTTGCTGGGCGCCAATTAGCAGCGGATCGGGGGCAGAATGCTGATGGTAAGCAGTGACTACGAGTAGTAAGGTTGGTGATATGTTTTCGTCGTTGAGAAATCGCAGCTAGTACTTTTCCTTTTTCAGCTACACACCGTTGCCGTTGGCTCCAACTGTAGAATCTTGAGATTTTTCTATACATCTGACTGACTGAATGAATGAATGTTTTCAGAAGAAAAAACTTTATATCGTATTTTAGTCAAGATCAATATTTTGTTTATTGCAAATGACAAATTACATGATTGGTTGATTCGAAAAAAAACATGTGTTGATGCAAAGTATTACATTACTACAACATTCAACATTGCAACTAAAATTTAAAACATTAACGCATATCGTCAAAAGATATCGACATAGTTTATTCCTCAAACACATGCGTAATTTGATAACACTAATTACCTTTTAAATACATTTATTTAATTTATCACCATGTCATAACCATTTAATTGCCCGCTTAAAAAAGTTTCAATGGCATTGAATGTTATATTTCACAACGTAATTCATTAGAACAAAATAATTCATCCCGGATGACTATTTAATTTGATTGCATTCACCTCAACCGTGCTCGTTATTTAGCCATTATCTGAGCTCTGTCGTCTGATCCGTATGATGGATTGTCAGATATTCGTTGGCGACAAAAAAAGGATATCACCCACATGTTGCAGATGATATGACAGGGATTATTTTTGAAATATAATGACGGGCAAACAAGAGATAAGCGTGCTAATTTCATTAGCAGCGTTTTTTTCTGTTACAGGATAGAATAGCACATTATCCTTACATATTTGAAAACGAAGTTGGGTACGAGTTATTTTATAAAAGAAAAATAACTCCAATTTGTATGTTGCGTTATTCTGTCATGCTCTCAATAGAGAAAAAACGCAGCTGTTGGTTTTTTTTAGTTCTCCTTAAGTTCATAGGATAAAAAAATATTCAGAGTAGATGAAATTATTGACGGCTCACTTAGCTCCCTTACGACATTGATAGCTTACGTACATTTATGGGAAAACAAACTACATAAATTGTGTCCAAAGCTATTCTAGAAAACCTAGTATATATCGCAAAACAACTGCTGCAATGAAAAATAACTGGAAATCCGATAATCCTTCCAACTTGTTTTGTTTTTTTTTGTTGCTGCTAGGTATATAAAAAATTCGCTCTTAAAATCGAAACTCTATCGGATTACCCGAAAAAAACTTTGTTGAAACTACAAATTAGATTCACATGGTCAATTGCATCGAATGAATGACCGTAGAGTTCTATTGAAATTGTTGTTTTGAAGCAGTTGAGGATTTGGATTTGATTTTCCACTGAGGAGGAAGGAGTTTTTTATTGAATTAGAGAGCTTTTTCCTGAAGGAGTATGTTAAACATATTTTAGATTAGAGCGATTGGGGTTTTATTAAGGGATAAATTATTTCCGTTTTTATATAGTTTACGTTTTCATCTTTGTAATAATACACCTTTAATCTCTGGTTGTATATCAACGACTGACTTTATTTAGTATTTTACATTTTGACATTTGTGAATGGCAGTGTTGCCAATACTACAATTACTCTCTTTTTTCCAACGATTTTATTTTATTATTATTATTTATTTATTCATTTTTTTAAATTCATTTTTTCTCAAAGATTTTATTATTATTATTTTTTTTTTTAATTAATTCATTTTTTCCCATTAACGGTAACGTATCGGTAAAACGGTCTTGCGTTGCGATTGCCTGTGATGGTTATCGTCATTCCTCTCATCGACCACTGGTGCTGATGTTGTGCCACTCCTTCCTGTGGGTTCAGTTGGTGCTGATTGCTCATCGGTCTTTTTCACATGTGCCACATTTCTCCTATACATCGTTCCCGTCTCCGTGTTCTCAACTATCACTTCCGACCCTTCTCGTTTGATGACTTTGAAAAGAGTGGGCTCAAATGTTGATGTCAACTTGTTCGTTACAATTTGCCCTTTAAGGTAGACCCAATCGCCAACCCCCACGTCACTGGTCTTTGATCCTCGCCTTTTATCGATATAATCCTTGCCTTTAGCTTTCATAATCTTATCACGGTCTCGTAATTCGCTGGTTCGATCGAATGTTTGTTGCAGCATTGGTAACTTGTCTTTGATTTGCCGACCGAACATTAATTCTCCTGGAGATTTCTTTGTGACGGAGTGTGGGCTCGAGCGATACATCAACAAATACTTTTGTAAATCTTCGCGCCAGTTCTTGTTTTCGATTTGACTAATCGTCAACCTTTTTAGTAATGATTTGTTTTGGCGTTCCACTTCGCCATTCTGCTGTGGCCAATACGGAATAGTATGGATCAATTGAATGTTGTTTTGTTCGCAATATGTGTGAAATTCTTGGCTAATAAACTGTCGTCCATTATCGGCTGTAATAGATAACGGCAGCCCAAACCGAGCGAATATGATTTCCAGTCTCTTGATTGCTTCAGCCGAATCAATTTTATTCATTATTTCAACTTCCTTGAATCGACTATAATAGTCCACAATCACGAATAAACTGTGTCCCGAAGGTAGTGGCCCACAAAAATCAATTGCCAAATGCTGCCACGGCTGTGATGGCAATTCGGTTCGCTTTAAAGGTTCCGGTGCGCCAGGTGCACTTACCAATGTACATCCCTTGCACTTTTTTACAAAATCGTCCGTGTTCTGATCAATCTTTGGCCACCATACCTTGGCTCTTAATCTTCCTTTCATAACAGACATGCCTGGATGGCCTTCATGCGCAGCTTCTAAAACTTGTGATCGCAATTTCGAAGGAATTACAATTTTAGTTCCACGGAGTAGGATATCTCCCGCAAAACATAGTTCTGATTCAAAAATCTTGAACCCCGAGACTTCAACTGCCCACCCGCGACCATAAATACCTTCCTTCACAGCTTGTATTTCAGCATCTGTTTTGGATTCTGATATAATTTCTTCCAGTTTAACCGCTCTTGGTTCGGCGTGTGCTGTAATCCAGTTGACATAATCATCAGTTGCCAACCCCGTGTTTGACTCGGTTTCTGTGCTTGAGAGTAGTCGTGATAATGGATCGGCGATATTTGTTTTTCCTGGTTTATATATAACCCTGAATTGGTATGACAATAATCGCATGACCCATCTTTCTATCCTGGCACATGGTTTTGACTTCGGTGCGAATAACACTTCAAGTGCCTTATGATCTGTGACCAATTCAAATGGCTTTCCAAAAACAAAAAAATGAAACCTCTCTACTGCCCACACTAACGCTAGGGCTTCCTTTTCGGTTTGTGCGTAGTTTCGCTCGGTGATTGTGAGACTTCGATTGGCATACGAAATTACTCTCGGACCTTCCTCTTGAAATTGAATCAATACTGCTCCAAGACCCACTGGACTGGCATCAGCTATTATCTGTGTTCGGTCTGCCACTTTGTAGTATCCTAGAGCTTTATTCTGTGCGATACATCGCTTTAATTCCTCAAACGACTTCCGTTCTACTTCGCCCCACTTAAACTGAACGTTTCTTTTAATCAGGCGACGCAATGGTTCGGTTACTGTAGCTAGGTTTGGTACGAAGCGACCTACATAATTAACTAAACCTAGAAAACTCCTCACCTCCTCCATTCCCGTAGGTTCGCGAAATCGATTCACAGCTTGAACTTTGTCTTGAAGTGGTCTGATTCCTTCCGCCGATAATCGATGGCCAATGAAAATGACCGATTCCTGCCCAAATACGCACTTTCCCGAGTTCAGAGCAACATTGAACTGTTTTAAACGTTCCAAAACTGCTTTCAATCGCGAATCGTGTATTTGTTTTGTTGGACCAAACACAATTATGTCGTCAAAGTAATTCGCACAGCCCTCCAAACCGTTTAATATTTGCTCCATCAATTTCTGGAATATTTCTGGTGCGCATGAAATCCCAAACATGAGACGCTTGTATCTATATAATCCGCCTTTGGCTATAAATGTTGTGATTTCTCTTGATTCCGGTGCAATCTCGACTTGATAGTACGCGCTCTCGATGTCCAGTTTTGAAAAATATTTTGCGTGCCCCATCTGCGGCAAGAAATCGTCAATTGTAGGCATTGGATAATTCTCACGTTCGACAGCCTCATTAGCTCTTCTCATATCGACGCAAATTCTAATGTCGTTCCCTTTTGGTGTGATCACCAACGGTGATACCCACTGCGACACCCCAGTTACCCTCTCAATGATGCCTTTATCCAACATTTCGATTATACGATTGTTAACCATTTTCTCCAACGGAACCGGAATCCGACGATATGGTTGTACGACACCTTTAACATTTGGTTTCAGAGGAATGTCTATCATAACTCCTTTGATCTTGTTGAATTCTCGATTCTGGAACCTGGATTCAACTGCGTTCACTTCGTAACCAATCTTCAGTACTTTCAAATCATACGCTGTCTCGTATCCCAATAAAGTTTTACCGCATTCGTCTGCTACGAAGAACTTTGCAATTGTTTGTTTGCTCGCTACTTCGATGTTTGCAGTGAACATTCCCAAAAACTTTAATTTATTCCCTCCGTATGCTAAGAATCCAATTTCCACTTTTTTGGTCCGTTCAATGGTTCGAATGTTCTTCGCTTTAAGTTCCGCCCAACTTTGTCGATCAACTATATTGTAACGGGATCCAGAATCAACAGTTAACTGGATTTCGACTCCCCCGATTCTACACCACAGCAGATTCCTTCCTTCCTTTGCATCTGGTTGGATCATTTTAATGTCCTCAGTATCAATCGCAAATATGTCTTCCTCCTCATTTGGGTCCCTCCAACTATCATTGGATTTATTGATCATGTTGACTGGCTCTGTTTCTTTCCTAATTTTCTCTGGCACGTCCCAAGGTTGATCGTCTTCGAATGCTTTTGTACGCCCGCGCTTATTCCTATTCTGTGTTTCTTGCTTTGGAAACCTTGAGAAACATCGTCGCGCAAAATGATCCCTAGTTCCACATTTCGCACAGGTTTTGCCTCGAGCTGGACACTTCAAGTCGTTCGACTGGTGACCTTTAAACCCACATCTACCACAAGTTCCATTAAATCTGCCAGCATTCAGTTTAGGACGTAAGTTATTTTTCCTTGCCTCGATTTTGCAGACCTCGGCACTACTATAGTCGTTTGCTTTCTGTTCTGCCGCCCTTGATGCTAAATCAGCATTTCCAGTATCAAACGACATTTGCTGTTGTTCTACAATCTGCAGCGACCGAGCTTTGCTAATAACATCTTCAAGCTTACAAGCTCCCTGCTCCAAGATTTTCCGACGTAGCACATTCGAGCTACATCCGCAAATTATTTGATCTTTGATGTTTTCGTCTAATTGATTGTCAAAATCACAACGCTCTGCTTGTTCCCTTAATCTCATTACAAACGAATCAATTTTCTCGCCCGTTTTCTGTTTAATTTGCCTAAAGACGTGCCTTTCAAATGTGACATTTTTTCTTGGTTCAAAAAACTTTCTCAGCTTGCTAATGGCGTCTTCGTAGCTTGATCTTTCAAATGGCACGTAATTAGCCACTAACGGTCCCCGCTGCACTTCTTCATTCCCATCCGTTGGTAGCGAGTAAAAAATATTTTGAATTTTGGGACCCGCACAATGCAACATCCAGTTTAATTTTTCGCCATCTTCCTCAATTTTGTTCACCTTTGAAAAAATTTCGAAGCTTCTTATCCATTTATTCCACTTATTGCCGCTATCCAGGTCGTCTATTTCGAAATCAAACGCCGCTAAGCTCGCCACTCCTTTCGTTTGCCCTTGCATCCTGCAATTAATATCACTGATTTCATTCATTTCCTCAATTAGACCAACATTTCCTCCACCATTAGTGTCCTTTTAACCCCATTTAATCGATTACTCACTCTAACTTCTGCAACACTCCACAATGTCTGCTTTCCACAACGATTCGTTTCTTGTTTCCCAGAAAAAACCCGCAGTGGTCGCAATTATGTCGCAAAAAAAAACCCACGTGACCTCTCCAAGAGTGAAAGAGATGACACTTCTGTATTCGCCACCCAAAGAGCCACTATCCAAATGGAATGGCTATACAGCTGTCATATCCATTGTACCAATTAGTCAACTCAACGGCTCTTCCTTTCGTTTTTTTTATTCAATGTCGCTACCTGACATGAACAGACCGACTGTTTGCAATGTCAATCTTCTCAAACTGTGTCTGCATTGGCTCCCAAAGTGTTGGGAGCAACTGCAAACACTTGAGCCACTTGAGCACTGCATTCCCGTCTCAGTACATTTCTTGGTATCCGAACCAGAATCCTCCCAATGGATCAGTTCATTCGTGTCACTCTGCAAATTTGTGATGACTTCACTTGCTAACTTCAACCTTACAACCATTAGACTGCAACATATAAATATTCCTCTCTTTTTTTTCTTTCTTTTTGACACATTATCCAGTTCAATACATCACTTACAAACCTTTCGAGACTCCCAAATGAGTCAATATATATTCTTGTTTTTCAACGACAAATCACACCGGCAACTAGTTTACGGTGGCTTTCGACTAATCACACCGGCAACACTTTCACGGTGGCTTCCGACTAATCACACCGGCAACATTTTCACGGTGACTTACTCAACTTTCTCTTTCCTACATTTCCGACAATTCACACCGGCAACTTTTTCACGGTGACATTCTTCTTATCCGACCGGCAACATATTCACGGCGGCTTTTCACAATTCCTTTCTCTCTTCTTTTATTCCTTCCCTCTAGCACTTTTACTTATTTACCTTAATTGTTTAATATTTCCGCCTTCCAATTAATTTTACCTCGTCGCCAATGTAATAATACACCTTTAATCTCTGGTTGTATATCAACGACTGACTTTATTTAGTATTTTACATTTTGACATTTGTGAATGGCAGTGTTGCCAATACTACAATCTTCATTATGACATTTCTAATAAATTGACATTCCTCATCCATACTATACGAAAAGAATAATCATCCTCCACCTTCTGTTGTTCGCCAACGACTCGTGATTCCAATTCTCAAGTCGCATATCTTTCACAATGTCCGCATTCGCTGTAATTTATCTCCCAACATCTGCTTGTAGATTCCGGTATTTATTTTGAGTTTGGTGAAACTCAATTCCCTTCTCTCCATCCATCCGTCGCAGTCCCCATCAGGAGCAGCAGGATATATGAGTATAGAATAGGTATGGATAGTGGGGCGTTCTTCGGTCAGTGTGATTTACGATTTTCGATGTTGTAACCGGACGTCTACATGACATTCTGGAGTACTGAAAGGCAAAGGAAATATGGAGTGGCAAACAGACGATCTGTAAAGCATGCACTGTGCACTGAATTGTAAACTCGTTGCAAGGATGCACTGTGCTGGTCGCTATTTATGCTGGCTGTGCTATGCCCGGTTGGATGTCAAAAGCCACAAGGGAAATATATTTTCTGTGACGAATGAAAGATCCTGATGAACGTGTCGAAACGTGAGCCTTGTGGTTGAATATGCCATATTGGATTGGCAAATATAAAAACAAATGAAAAACGGTTTGCTGTCGAAAATTTAGATTGGAAAATACATATTAGAGGTGGTGCAAAGAATTTTCTTTTTAGCAACGTTAGGTTATTTTGTTTGGGGTGTATGGCATTTTAAATTTAAATAAATGTATTCTATTTGTTTTTAATCGAATATATTTTTTCCAGGGACTTGGCATTCCTGTTCTACTTCTTGTTTAGAGTGGGCATAAATATATATTTGTTTGAAATCCTTTTTTGTATTACGCATGTCAGCTGGTGTAACGAAAAGGGACCACATCAAGAGTAGCTACATCCGAGGCAGCTTGTCCATAGACCAACCAATCACCGAAAAGCTTGAAGACCGACAAATGGATTGGTATTGCCATGTTCAACGGCGTCCACCTGAGAACCCCGCAAAGAAAGCGATATCAATGGAAGTTCCCCTTGATGGACCCAAGGCCAGAGGCAGACCGAAGAACACCTGGATGTGTCAAATGAAAAAGCAACAACAACGCATTGGTCTCGGCGATGACACGATCCAAGATAGAGCTGCCTGTAGAAATATGCTGAGATATTATCGCCAAAACGGGCGATGTGCCTACACCGCGGGTCGAGCAACGCGAAGTCATGGAGCGGTATAAAGAACGAGGCAAGGAAGGAGGAAGAAGAAGAGAAATCGTTTTTTGTATCTTATAATTGTAGTCTCAAGTATTTATAATATATTGACAGCAGTCGATATACTTTTCCACAATTTGCAAGGTAAAGATACTTTTTTTTAGAAACCATCCTATGCCTACACTGAAAAAAAAACATTTTTCTTTCAAATCTACGTCGGAAGTTTAAATGTTAAACCACTTGGCTAAAAATCCTTGCTACGACGATGATGATTTTTAGTTCTGAGACCAGATTCCATCTAAGGTTTTCATGATTCATAATTTGAAAGAAAACACCATTCAAACAGATAAAATACTTCAAAATTTAACTATTCGAGTTGTGTTTTCTATGAGTGAACTTTAAGTTTGAATTAAATTAATAATAATTAATATAAATTGTACGATTTATGTTAATTTACAATTTTAACAGTTCTTGCCAAACAGAAATTTCATTACGCTAGACTTTTCGAAAATTCAATATCCTCGTTTCTGCTCTGAAGTAAAATAAAGCAATGAATCCAGAGCCAGTATCATTTTAACAAACGTCCTTGAGTCGTTGCATTCTTGTCATTACTGTGTGCATCCTTACGCGGCGCGACGTGCACTTCTGCAAACACATACTCCATATACTTCACAACTATTGTACTTTTAACTCGTGGACCAGCATCCTTAATTAGATCCAATTGGAATGCTGTTTTACAACTTCTGGTATTGTTTAAGAAGCGTTCGTGATGCGTTTCTTCTACGAATAGATGTTGTAATATTGAAGATTTATCCTTGCCGGGACATAACATGTTGACTATTAATTTTTTTTTTCTTCCAGAAGAAGGAATAAGCTGGGGAAGTGAGATGATATGCCAAGAACGTTTACAACATAGATAATACGGGCTTTACATTTTTGTTTTTGTCTACATCAGGGTATTTCCCAATTAAATTGTATAATGTAATATGAGAAATACTGATATAAAATTTCATAAGAGAGAGATTCGGTGACATTGCAGTTTTTATACAACTGTGTTGTAAATCCTCAAAAAGGACATAAGATCCACAAAAAGATCATTATGGAGACAGTTCTGTGAAGAAACCAACTCCACACAGGCTACAACTTAAGCGAATACTCGTTAAAGATAGTAGCCAAATGCTGGGCGGGATTTTCCTGCTCTCCTGAAAGCGGAAATGGATTCTCTTGGCCCACATTTCTTCTTTTCCTCTGTACCGTAACCCGTTGTGGGGCATGGTGCGTTCACTCAGCCGTTTATAGGCTACTTCGAATCACCGTTACATTGCATATAAAGTAGTGTATATAATATGTTGCAAGCACTATATATTTTCTGGACCACGCCAAAGTTCGATCTCCGGACCTCTACATTACTAGCATCGTAGAGTGCGACTCAACCAAAAGCCACAGAAGACTGTCTCGTATATTAGGGATGTATACCTTCCCAGACGGCCGCTGAATAGCAGGGAAAATGCTTACCAGGAAGGTAATTCGACAGAAACTGCCCTTCATGAATTCGTCAGTAAGCTCGAGAAGAGCACTGGGTGGCACTGGGTGCATTCATCGACATCCAAGGGGCGTTCACTAACGCCTCATTTACCAGCATCGTGATGCAGCAAACGAGCATGGAATCGACCCTTCTCACTTCCTTTTAACAGTTGGATCTAAAACCGTCGAAGCAGAGTGTACCAGAGGGTGCCCCCAGGGCGGGGTTCTCTCTCCTCTGATGTGGTTTCTTGTGATGGACACTCTGCTCCGGACTTGAGATAATAACAGAGTGTTTGCGGAAGCTTATGCAGACGACCTTGCTGTAATAGTCAAAGGCAAATTTGTGGACACAATCTGTGACCGAATGCAATCGACACTACGGCTAATCGACAGATGGAGTAAGCAAAATGGGCTATCAGTAAATGCCGAGAAGACTGTCTTGGCTATGTTTACCATAAACCGAAATTGGGGAAACTTCACCTTACCCTGGCTACACGATGTCGAACTTCATCTAGCTCCTACAGTCAAATATCTAGGGGTGCACATGGAACCCAAACTTACGTGGAAACTCCATATTCAAGAGCAATGCCATAAAGCCTGCAGGCTGCTCTGGTGCTGCACAAGTGCAACAGGCAAATATTCGGGGCTGTCACCACAACGGGTACACTGGATGTATACCTCCATCATATTACACATCCTGCTGTTCGCTTGCACTGTTTGGTGGCCCAGAGTCGGCGTTGCCGTTGGCATCAGCAAGATGCTGCTGACGCATGTGCAGAGACTGGGCTGCCTAAGCATCAGTGGGACAATGAAAACCGCGCCGTTCGCGGCACTGGAAGCCCACCGAAACTTACCACCACTTGATGCAGAAGTGAAGAGGAGGACAATGGTCGACGCTCATCGTCTTATGAGCAGGGGTACCTGGAAGACAACATCATTCCACGGTAATGCATCAATAATGAAATCACTACAAAAACATCCACAGGCATTGATGCCTTCGAACAGGATAATTTCAAAATACGTCTTCGATAAGACATACTAAATTATCCATACGGACAGAGAAGAATGGCCCGTTGAAGGCCACTCTGACTTCGCTAGAGATGACAATGACATAACTATCTACACTGATGGATAAGTGATGGATGGCAGGACTGGTTCAGGGATCTTCTCAGCTCAACCAAGAATTGAGCTGTACCAGTCTTTTGCGACCGTCACATCGATCTTCGAAGCAGAAATCTACGCCATCATAGTGGCAACCCAAGAATGTATGCGGTACAAGTGGCGCGGTCGAAACATTCGAATCTGCTCTGACAGCCAAGCTGCACTAAAGGCATTGGACTCTTCAGAAATATCAAACCAGCACTTCTAAGGATTGGGAGACTAAACGGGCTACAACTGGTGTGGGTGCGCGTACACTCAAACAGCACTGGGAATGAGATGGCAGATGAACTCGCCCGGCAAGGCTCTAACTCATACGTGCTAGGTCCGGAGTAGGGATGTCAAAAACTGAACGGTTAGTCTGAAAACCGGTACTTTCAGAACGGTTGACCTGGTTATTTTCGGTTTTTTTCCTCCTCCCGGTTTTAACCCGGACGGTTGTTTGTCCATCCGGTTAAAACCGGAAAAACATTCTGTCAAAATTCAAACAATTTTTTATATTTTCTTCTTTTTAGTCAGCAAATCTATACTTGTCCCCTATGAAAAATTTCGTTTTATAATTTCAGCCCTTAAACATATTTTTAAGCACTCTCCTTATCGCTGTGTGAGCTATGGTCCGCAGTCAATTGAAATAAACAAGGAATTTCAAATAACCCCAATTCGGCCAAATATGGAGAGCGCGGCCATGGGAGATGGCCTCTGAGAGAGATGAGGCGGTCGGGAAAATGTTGCAACAAATTCATTGAGCCTCGTTCTGTGTTTGCTGTGGCTCCATCTTGCTGAAACCACACGTCCCTACCATTCGAAGGCTTGGAAGAAGAAAATCCTCGATCATGTTCCAAATGAGGTTCAAGGTTCGCTGCTCTCTAGACGAGAGCATGATGGCGACGAAGTATAATGGCAAACAAACTAGGGAGCTTCCCCCTCCAGAAGCAGGCCTGTAGAGAGGGTGGGGGGAACGGGGTGATTCCCCCCGGGCCCGGGATTTCATAGGGGGCCCGGCTTTTTTAACAAAAGTTGTGTTTCAGTGTTTTTTACATACAAATTGCTATTTTGAGGTCCTGAACTAAGAGACCTTATAAGTACTGTTTCTAGCGTTTTAACAAAAATACATAACATATATACTCTGCACTAGGCTTGGGGCCCCTAGTTTATTATTTAATTTTTAGGACTAGGGGCCCGAATCATCATATTCAATCAACGAATGAACATGATCGTTTCGTTACTAAATTTCTAAATTCAATCTGCCCTCGCCTTTCGAAAGTGCATGCATGATTTTATACATAGCCAATTAAGAAATTTCGACTTCTTCATTGAGTAGTGTACCGTTTTAAAAAATTAGTATTCGAAGTAAAAAATAGGAGCCCTGTAAAGCGACATTTTTTTCTAGGACTTTTCAGGACGACTATTTTTTTGTGTACGTACTGCTGCTGCTAATTAATTTTTTTTTTCAAGGTACCAACACCCAGTTGTTGATCACTTAACCCTTCTGTCGGCACAAAGGTCTGGCCAGACCTTTGGCACTATATTTTGGTCATAAAAGTATTGAAGATGAAATCGCAGCAACTTCAAATTTCATGATATCCTAAAATAATATGTTTAGAAGCATTTTGCAAAAATTTGAAAAAATCGGTTGAAGTTTTGAGTATGTTTTTGATGATTTTCAATTTATAGTGCTTTTTGATACCCAATAGGTCTGGCCAGACCTACAGTTTTTCCCCGTATTTTTCTCTTGAGGTAAAAGGTGCAGATATGGAATTCTCTTAAAATTCTCCTATTTATGATGTAAGAATGTCATTAAAATTCAATTTGTACTATAAACGATAAAAACTTCTCAGATTTTTCTTTGAAAAGCCGTGAAGCTCTAGAAATAAGTATCCCTAATTTCATTACGTTTTATAACGTCACCTAATCAACTGAGATTTGATTCAAGGAAATACAACCCAGTTTTATTTCCTTTGTAATAGTTAGGACTAAGTATGAGAGACTTACAAACGTCTTTCTAAATAGATTCGATCAAGAAATTTACGAAAAATTTAGAATGAAATGATTTTCGCGCTTGAAAATTTCCTATTTCTTTCCACCTGCTTCCCTAAATCTGCAGGCTAATATCGATGTAAAATCTACTAACAAAGCGCCAAATATTTGACCAAAGATATTGGTATTGAAAAATGCGAACAAACTTTCTACTAGATATACGTCATGAAAATAGAGAAGCAAAAAGAGATGAAAATAAGGGAAAAACATGTTTATAATAATACCACCTCAAAATATGTCCACTTAAAAACGTTACTAGTCTATCTACAAAAATGATTTTAATACTTTTATGGTTTAAAAATGGCAGTAAGGAATTGATTGAATGATTCTACAGGTAAAAATTTCACCTTTTCTAAAAAATAAAAAAATTTTCTCAGTAGGTCCAGCCAGACCTATTGGGTATAGAATATGCATATTGTAGTAGGTGCCGACAGAAGGGTTAAATTATTGAATCTTAATTTCAATCTATCTTCAATACTCACCAACTCGGTAGCAAAAAAATAAAGGTTTTTCTGTAGAGAAAACCGCGAATTGCTTACGAAATAAGTAAAATAGGAAATAGACACTTTGTAAATTCGTTGCGGTGTGCATTTCGAAAGCCAATTTTATATAGTAACAACTAACATTCTGGGCCCCTGCGGGTCCCAAGCAACAATTCGTTTGCTTTAAAGAAGCACTTCACACTGTAGCAATCATATAGTACCACGAAATGAATTTATCGTGTGACTTCGCTTAAAGAAATATTTTGATCCGATGAAACCTCCTTAAAGCATTTTCCGGAAAGCCTATATCATTATGGAATAAATTTAAATATGGTGGTATAAGACTTCGATAAAACTGTCTCTAAACGTTAACCTAAAAAGATACTCCACTCTTGTGTTTATTGGATGATACAGCACACACATGCAATAGTCTCTCTAAGTTTACTCACACACATGCATAGATTCTTCTATAGCACAGTCGGTTTCATTTTTATAGTGTGACATTCGTATGGTCATCCAATAAATTGTTCACCGTAGTTTTATAGAAGGATGGACTTTGTGATTTTTTAATGAATTGACACTTATGAAGTGCTCTGAAATACATCATTTCTTCAATAGAAATCCTTGAAATCTTGCATGAAACCCACACTCACTCACTCTTTGTTATTTTCGGAACCAATTAAGGTGATTTCTGCGCAGAAACTGACTGCATTTGATTGAGAAATGTGTGGATTTAATCAACGTCACCTGATTGATATAGGGTGCATTGCAGAAAATTAGATAAAGAATTGTCAAGCATTTCTATAGAATCAAGTAACTATTTGTAGTGTTTACGAGCAATGCTGACAATATGTATGTGAAGTTGGCTGAGTGGTAGCGTGTAGGACAGGCAATCAACAGACACGGGTTCGATGCTAGCTGCTGAAATTTTGTTTTTCTATATTTTTTTTTTTGCAAATTCGTTCAATGACAGAAAATGATGATATAAAGCAAATGAGGTACGCCTTTTTGAAGCATAATTTAGTGCTACAATAAGGTTCTATTGGATTAAAAAACGGCGCCAAATGCCATTATTGAACTATTATTCAGTGGTAATACCCTGTAAAGTGCCCCTATTAATGTTAGAACAGAATATTTTACGAAATATTATAGGGATGAAATTGTTACTTGGGGTGTGCTAATAAATTACAGATTTGAGCTCCCCAAGCATTTGTTAGAACTGTGTACTGTATGCGCCTTGTTTTCATAAAAACTTTGTTAGGGTTTAGGTTCATATTAAACCACAGATGTTTCCATTGAAAAATCTTCAATAGGATAGAAGTTTTCCAAATAATTTCGTTGGAACAAGGGAATCAATAATTTTTTCAAATTTTTCTCTTGAGAGAACTAAATGCTAGAAGAGTACCAGGCTACCAGTATCGTTTTATGCGTATCTTATGTAAAGGACCATTAAATAATAATTTTTTTTATCTCAGACAGATTTTAGTAACGAAATTTCATACTAGAAAGCTGACCCTTTAAGCAGTCGCTTTTTTGTGAAGTTTCGATACCCAAAAATGCACGTAAAACGAACGAACCTTATTCTAGAATGATTTGGCTTCTGTAGTTCCTTACATTTGGCTAATCAACTCTCGAATCTTCTTCAAAATATACTTGAAAAAATGCACACACAAGTGTTGAACTATCAAGTCAAACACGTTTTTTTGTGAGTTTAGTATGTTTTTTTTGCTTGTCCGGTATCAGTTTTTTATTATTTTCATTTTTCTACAATTCGTATTTTTCTGAAAACCCAAAATTTTTGCTCAGAACTTAAATCTCAAAATGCACTTTAATGCGCAGAAGACCGCATTAAAACACTCTTTAAATATCGATCGTACTGATGCCGGACCATTGAGGTTCCCGATTAGAAAGCCCCCGGATTACTGAGACTGAGCCGATTCAGTGAGGACGCCGGATTATGAGGTTATACAACTTGTTTAAGGACCGATATGTCAAATAACAATTTTCTTCGATTCATAATTTTTATCGTATGAAAGAGGTGGGCCCGGAATCATTGTCCCCCCGGGCCCGGATTTTCTCTCCACGGCCCTGTCCAGAAGAACCCCTTCAACTCCACGGCTCGGGATTGGCGAATAACTATTCCAAAGTATTAATTCTGGCGAGGTATTTTTTAACAATAATTGAAATAGTGACAACTATAACTCGGATGTAACTGCTTGTCCTTGACATGAAACAAATTCTGCAAATTACACATAAGCGAAACAATCAACTGCATATCCAAAACCAAGGATAGTAAAGATGTGGTATGTCATTGCATATCATGTATAGGTCCACATGTCAGAATCTTTGATAATACAAATTATATTACACAAATCGCCGCACAGAATCAGAAGTAATTTGGTCTATAGAAAATGAATGACCCTTGCAGATTAAAAACTAGATCAAAAGACTCTGTGATAGACATATGGCAGCAGCAATTATTTCATGAGGAAAGGGGAAATTCAGTATCTGTGTCGCCATGGTATTTTATTAATGTAAGCCTCAAATGATCGAAGTTGCAATCCTTTCAAGCGTTGGACTTTTCTATTAGGTTGGTTTAGTAATTTTATTAAAAGAAGAAAGATATTTCCGCTTTAGTGATCTAGTACAAATTTGTAATGCTCCAAAATTCCGTTTTAATTTTAATTATCCTCACGAAAATAGTAAATTTTATAAATTGTCCAAGATGCTTGTATATGAAAAGCCAAAATAGCAGAAATAATTAAGTTTAGCAACCGAATAAGGCTAAATAAATCAAAACGTAACTTGCACTTATCCGTTGTAGTTTACGTGGGCGTATGCTTCATCTTTCATACCTGACCTGAAGAATTGTAATAATTGACGTCTACTTCCTGCTATTTCCAAGTTGATGGCTAAGATTGTTTTAGGACGAATCAAGGAAAAAGTCGATAGCACATTGAACGATGAACAGGCTGGCTTTCGCGAAGGGTTTTCCTGTAGCGACCACATTAACACCCTCCGTATTATCATCGAGCAATCCGCGGAGTGGAGATCCCCATTACATCTTATGTTCATCTACTTTGAAAAAGCCTTCGATAGTGTTGATGGTCAGTACATCTGTGATGCTTTACGAAGACGAAATATTCCAGATAAGAAAATCTCCATCATTAAGGAATCCTACAGTGGAGCCCAATGTCACGTCCTGCATAAGGGCAAGCTTTCAGATCCTTTTAAGTTGCACAGTGGAGTGAGACAAGGCTGCATTTTGTCACCTATTCTCTTCCTTATTGTCATTAGTGATGTACTGCGCTTCGCACTTCAATTACATCGTAACAAAGGTATCAGATGGAAATTGTTTGATCACCTTCAACATCTTGACTACGCTGACGACATTTGCCTTCTATCAACTAATACGGATGATGTCGCTCAAATGACAGAAGCTCTAAATTGCGCAAGTCGTAATGCGGGGCTGAAAATCAATGCTGCCAAGACTAAGTTCTTGAGCACATATGCAGGGGGGGCAAAGCGGAATTTGTATTTCGGGACAGGCAGTCGAAAAAGTTGATGAATTTTGCTATCTCTGGAGCGTAGTTACAGCAAATGGTGGAGCGGATGCTGATGTAAAATCACGGATAAACAAGGCTAGGGCGGCTTTCTTCAATTTGACTCCTTTCTGGCTAAGCAACAATATTTCCAGACACACCAAACTTCGAGTCTTCAATTCCAATGTGAAATCCGTGCTGCTATATGGCTGTTGCAAAGTGACTAAAGAGACTACTGGTAAGTTGAGAATTTTGTAATCCAGTGTTGGCCGGAGATCATTTCGAACGAGGATCTCCTCACTATAACTGGCCAAGAAAGGATAGGCACTTCGATCAAAAGACTTAAGTGGCAATGGATAGGTCACACCTTCCGAAGAGGGCCCAATAACGTCGCAGAAAAGGCCCTGAACTAGAATCCAAAGGATTCCGGAGCAAGACGCCGTGTTGGACGGCCAAGGAACACATGGAGAAGACCGGTAACAAGCGAGGCGAAAACGCTAAATCTTACATGGTCGCAGCTAGCGCCGTTGGCGCAAAACAGAACGAGGTGGAGAGTAGGCGTAGTTGATGCCCTATTCCCCACAAGGGGTTGACAGGAACAAGAGAGAGATGCTTCATCTTTCATACATTCTCGTTGCACTTAAGCGAAATTTGGACATAATGCGTTTCGCACTTATCAAGACAGTTTTGTATGAGAACCATGTGAAAAATCATGGGGCTTTCAAAAATCTTACAGAAATGCATTTTTCGCACCTAAGCATATTGCGCGTATGCGTTCTCGACTGTATTCAAAAATTCAAAGTCAATAAAAGCAACGTAGTTACTAGGGATACTAACTATTGACTCATTGTCAATGTCAACCTATCCGTGTTACTATGGCGGAAGTTAAAATTGCAGCTCATAGCGGTGGTATTAGATTGGATTGCATGTCGGGGTAAGCTAACACGAATAATACAAATTTAAAATATGAAAACAAATTCCGAGAAGACTGGTGGACACAAGAATAGAATGGCAAGGCCTTCAGTAGCTTCGCGGGGCTGGTAGACTTTGCTAAAAAGACATTGCGGGCAGATAATGCAGTTTCATAATATATCTTCCTATAATATGAGTTAAACCCGGTCCTCTTCTTAACAGGATGGTACCATACAATGGCATACGCATGCTATGGGGCATGCAAACGATGTCCGTTATGCGTTTCCAGATGACATGGCCACGTTCGAATCAGCTGGACAACTACTCAGTCGCAGTCGACAAATCCCATCTCTATGGCTTAATGCGCGACATAAAAATAATAACGCGAAAAAGCCAGATAATTTCCGCCCGATTTATTATCCTTCCATTGAAAAAGAAAGAAAAATAACTCTACCTGTAACAGAGGGTTTTTATATTTTTCACTAGCAATAAAAAAAAAACAAGTTCCATTTCCAAACTTTTCGTTCATCCTTGTTTGCAACTGTCACCCCCAAATCTTGCCTAAATCGAACCATTACATTTTATTCAAATAGCCCCAAATTTTTTCATCAGAATTGATTTCTTTCTGTGTTAAGGGCTGAATTAGGTTCGAGTGTGAAATTCTTCCCGCTGCGATTTTTTCAATGAAAATGCATACTTACTGTCGTGGAATATGTCACAAACGGTGGAGAATTCCATAAGCTACAATCCGAGACCGGTTCCATAATTCTCCTCGGCCATTTTATGTATTATTTTTCGATTCCCCGGTCATATGACATTTCACGATGAAATAACCGGGGAATCGAAAAAAAATAAATAAAATGGCCGAGAAAAATTATGGAACTGTATTCAGATTGTAGGTTATGGAACTCCCCGCATTCTCCACATATTCCACGACAGTAATAGTTAAAATAGATTACACGCGTCAGCAGCAGCATCGGCAGAATTTCCTAGCTGACAAATATGCTGAATGCCAAGTCTTCTGCTCAACATTTTAGTCAGCATTGGGCTTGACGTCTCGCGATGTCGATGCTTCTGCTGACGCGTCTAATCTGTTTCGAGCATAAGAATACAAATTATGATGATTTGAAATGTTTTTTAGGTGTGTTGTTGTTTTTGACATGGGGTGATGAATTAAAGAAAAAAGTAATTTTAGAGCACCATCCTTAGCCGCTTCACCGGCTCGGCTGTATGAAATAAATTCAAATATTTGTATGTCAAAGAGAAAAGAGTTGAAATTAAGCTTTCTACCTGATGAGCTGAGTTTCATAACAAATATAAATGTACACACTTCCTGAAATAAACAATATCTTTTGCGTGTTTTTAATTAATCTTGTTTACGGATATCGGATATAAATAAAACTACCGCACATAAAAGTTTACTTTTTGCATATTGGTTAGTGTGAAGTTTGCATAGTGGTGTAAAATTGTACACAAGAGTGGGTGGTGTGTGACTTCATATACATATGTACATACATATATGGTGTACCAACACAAATGGTTTTCATATGTGATTTTTCATTTATATTTAAACCTTGTTGTATTTGAATATTCAGGGCGAAAATTTTATGAAAATCAGAAATATTTACTGCCAATTTATTTTTATTTTATGCCAGTGAGTTTTTGTTTCAGCATCGTTTAATTAAAGCGACGGTCGGTAATTATATTTATGCAGAGCGGTCAAGCGTGAAAATAATATTGTAATCATGCATGCAAATTCGCGATGATTTTATTGATTTAAAGGCATCCAGATGCATTTAGTTGAATTAATATTTTAAATGTGCTTTAATTTAAAATAATTAAATCGGAAGACAGCGCTTTTTTTATAAATTTTCCATTGTGTTTTAATAAGAAATTGCAGCTGATTGCGTTTGAATCGGTTATGGTATGGTATGTTTCCTTTCATAGCTGAACTAAAAAAAAATTTAACTTCTGATAGGCAGGTGGAGAATGTAGGCATTATCCATACATTTACATATGTACTAAAATAATATATCAATAATTTTCCCCGCAGTGTTGTCATTGTAATCGTATATTAGCAGTGCCATATTTCTTGCTGTCTCATATATGCATGCAACCACTTAGTACCTCATAATATGCAAATTTGGATTCCAGCTGTTGACATATAAACTTTGTTAGCTCAATATACAATTTCGCCCAAGTGAATTGTAAATTTACTTAACGATTACTAATTACCGGCTTATACGTATCAGCATTTCAATCCCGAAACATACAGGAACACCGTATCGGTGTACGAGAGTAAGTAAACAAGGACTAAAGCTCGGAATCGACCTCGACACTATGTATTTATGTAGGATAATCGAATGGACCGATAATAATGGTTGCCCGAAGGAATTTTGATTAGAAAGTAGCTTTTGTTGTACAAGTATGTACACATATAGTTATCCGATTAGAGAGTTTTAGCATGCCGTAGAAAGTAGTACGAAATAGTTTAACATTCTATGCAAAAATAGTTTGCGTATACCTATCCTTGAAACGGTGATAGCTGGGACTTGAACTTTTCAGCGAAATGTAGGTCTGCATGCCGTCTTCATCGACTTTTGGAACCTCCATTTTGGAAAATTTTTATATGAAATCATAAAAATGCGATTTTCTGGCCTTTAGAGGCGTTTCTGAGGGGTCTAACTAGGCACTTACTTCCCCATCTTCAGATGTCTGTATCTTTGAAACAGTGATACCTGGGACTCTGAACTTTTCTGCAAAATGTAGGTCTGGATACCCTCGTCATCGACTTTTGGATCCCGATTTTCGAAAATTTTCATATGAAATGATAAAAGTGCGATTTTCTGGCCTTTAAAGGCATTTCTGAGGGGTCAAAGTGCGCATTTATTACCCCACCTTCAGATGGCTGTATCTTTGAAACGGCGATAGCTGGGACTCTGAACTTTTCTGCAAAATGTAGGTCTGGATACCCTCGTCATCGACTTTTGGAACCCCGATTTTCGAAAATTTTCATATGAAATGATAAAAGTGCGATTTTCTTGCCTTTAAAGGCGTTTCTGAGGGGTCAAAGTGGGCATTTATTTCCACAACTTCAGATGGCTGTATCTTTGAAACGGTGATAACTGGGACTATGAACTTTTCAGCAAAATGTAGGTCTGGATGCCCTCTTGATCGACTTTTGGAACCTCCATTTTTGAAAATTTTCATATGAAACAGAAAAATGCGATTTTTAGGCCTTTAAAGGCGTTTCTGAGGGGTCGTATTACCCCACTTTCAGATGGCTGTATCTTTGGAACGGTGATAGCTGGGACTCTGATGTTTTCAGCAAAATTAGGTATGGATGCCCTCTTCATCGACTTTTGGAACCCCGATATTCGAAAATTTTCATATGAAATCATAAAACTGCCATTTTCTGGCCTTTAACCCATTTCTTTCCAAGGATAGAAATAAGCTAAAACTATGAAGTTTTTTGATGAATTCCAATCAATTACAACACAATTAAGAAAAAAAAAATTTAAAAATTTCAGTAAGTGTTACCAGTGGCTCCCAACGTGATGTTGCGTTGACGCAACGTTGGGAGTTGCTTGGTAAAAAAAAATGTAAACGAAAATTTAAATTTTAAGGTTCTGTGTTGCAAAAAATTGTTGGTTTATATGTCGAATAATAAATTTAGTGATAAAATCCTGAAACACTCACTACAGCGGTATTGATGACATTTTTTGCAATTTTTTGGCAGGTTTTTCGTACAACTTATCTAGTTCAAGGCCGCAGGATGTGCTTGTGACATCCTATTTCCAGATCTGCTTTTTTGTTGAGGTAATGAGATCAGCATCACGCTCAGCAGTGTAACTTATCCCCATAAATGGGTACTCGTTCAACATCTGAGTGAGAGCCTAGTCCGTCACAAGCTTGTGAGGACAGTTCTGTCACATTTTGCTTGGTTACATCTGAAATTTAAAAAATCATTGCACAATTTCATACAATGGCATAACCAAGGAAAATATGGCAGACCTATGCAAAATAAACAAAAATTAATTTCAATATAATGTAAAGCTTTCTGAAAATTGTTTGAAGCTTCTCTATATGCAAAGACTAACTATTAGATAAGATGTACGAGTAACCGGCCATTTGTATTATAATGGAGGTCGGCTTCGTCCCGGATGTCACTTGTTTTTGGTATTTTCTATTTCAGATTTGAACAGGTATATTACAATTTAGGTGCTTAAGTCAATAGCCAAAATGCATAGAACTGCTCAACATGTACACTGCTAGCCACAATTATCGCCGGGAGGTCTGTCTTACAAAAGCAAAATAGTAACTTGACTAGAAATAAATATGTTCTTGCATTCAGTGCAAGAGAAAAATTTACTACAGAAAAGTTAAGCAAACATTTACTTAGTAGCTCTGTTCTAACAAAACTGCCCTTAAATGGAAAAGGTTTCTGATCCCATACTTGTTGACTTCAGACAATACCGTCGAGTTAAGACTGTACCAGGGTTCATACATTCACTACAAAGGCTCCCTTTACCCACTGTAGAAATCCTTGAAACATTTTTGGATATCTCGACACCATCATGAAATATGTATTTTGAAAATGGCTTTATACCAACTGACAAGTATCTAGCTGTCATTGTCCCGCAACTTCTTTTATTGTTTTCTTTTCTTCAATGAGACACATGTGACTCACAAAAGAGAACTGGATATACCATGAGTCGCATGTGTCTCGTAGATAGTGAGGTATTTAGAACTTATTTTAAGATATTGCTGATGCGAAACCTACGTTACATAGCAAGAAAATATTTTGTTCCTTATGCGTTTGCCCCAGTGTTACTGTACCGGGAAACTCCCAACGTTGCGTGAACGCATCACCTATATTTAACACATGCTCCTGCAGCAAGGATCAACCTTTTTCCAAAATTAAGTTAAACTAAATGATAAGCAATTGTTTGCCGTATAGAAAGTGCATTTGGATATGGATTTTAAGATATTTAAATATTTTTAAAATTGTTACAAAAAATGTCCTAAAAACATGTTATTCCTTTCTCTTATATCCTCAAGGACCCAATCGCTGATTCACTTTAGCAAATATGCAGAAATAGAGCCAAGAAATGCCCATTAAAAACTGCATGATCCCTTTTCCATTTCAATTTAAATTTGGTGGTGTTTACAGAGGTCAAACTTCGTGTTGCGTATACGCAACGCTGGGAAGAAATGGGTTAAAGGCGTTTCTGGGGGGTCATATTACCCCACCTTCAGATGGCTGTATCTTAGGAACGGTGATAGCTGGGACTCTGAAGTTATCTCTGAAGCTATCTGCGCCCAAGTCCTCCGCCACATTATTCACAAGCTTCAACCAAAAGTACAACACACAAATGCCCATCTACGTTGACATCCACATCATCCCAACAACCAGGACACCCAAAATCCTAGGTGTCACGCTTGACAACTCCGGCAAATTCAACACCCACGCCGAAAATATATGTTCCAAACTCAGGAGCTGTGTTAAGATGTCTTCATAAGATCATCTACACCAGGAAACAAAAATTATGACTTTGAAGAGCCATAATGAACTTCTCATTAAGCAATATTTAGTTTATATCATTAAGCAATATTTAGTCGGATGTTATCGAACAAACCACCCGAACAACCTTCTCATGGACAAAACACCACCGCCACGTCGAATCAGACGTTCAATCAGGGACAAAGAGCGTGAAGTCCAGCGTTACAAAAAAGTTCCTTTCGATGACTCTGACTACAAGGCCATTGCAGACTTACACACATCCGAAGTTCATAAAGCTACTCAAAGTCTCACGAACAACCGTGTACTTGGCATTAAACCTCCTGCCATATCTCCAGATGAAGAATCACTACCAAGAGCAACTCGTACCACCCTAGCTCAACTTCGATCCGGCTGGTGCCCGCGACTAAACTCTTATTTGTCACGAATAAATAATGAAGTCGCCAACACCTGCTCAGCCTGCGGAACCAGTCCACATGACGTGGACCATATTTTCGATTGTTCAGCTGCTCCTACGCATCTCACACAACTTGCGTTATGGACACAACCCATCGAAGCAGCTTTTTTCCTAAATCTTGACCTCGAGGATGGAATGCCCACCATCTTCGAATGACAATGTGCAACTTAGACTGAATGTTTCCCCATTTGTGCTGCTACTACAACAACAACTCTGAAGTTTTCAGCAAAATTAGGTCTGGATGCCCTCTTCATCGACTTTTGGAGCCCCCATTTTCGAAAATGTTCATATGAAATCGTAAAACTGCGATTTTCTGGCATGTTCTGTAATGGCATTTCTGAGGGGCCATGTTACGCCATCTTCAGATGGGTGTATCTTTGAAAAGGTGGTAGCTGGGACTCTGAATTTTTCAGCAAAATGTAGGTCTGGGTGCCCTCTTCATCGACTCCTAGGGCACAATGTCCACCCACCAACGGTTGAGTTCGCTTTTGAAGATAACAAGATTTATTGCTTGAGGCCCTTTTTCAAATTCCTACTGCTGTTTAGCAACATGATGATTTATTGGTTGATTAGAAACTGAAGGATATTTGCATTGGCGATGGCCTTTCTGACCTACGCTCGTTTCTTTTGTTCACCTCTTCTCAAAAAATTTTTTCAGTATATGCTTGTATGCCAGATTCTTAAAAAAATCAGTAAATTCAGTTTGTAGAGGATGTCGACACACATATTGTACGAAATCGCCACATCATTTACACCCGTACATGATCACACCGCAGCTCTGATGATCCTCTTGTCGAATCGTTGCTCAGTTTCATCCGTATACGATCACACCGATGCTCTGATTATCGAATCGCTGCCACCGTTTCATCCTTCGATCGCACCGCTCAGCTTATGATGATCGCCTTCCATTGTCTCGTCGAATCGCTGCTATCCTGGAAGTTGAAAGGGGAACACAAAGTATCATGTTCAGCAAGAAACAATTCGCATAATACTTATTTAACTCATTCCGTCGAACACTAGTTGCAACGTTACGCAACGATTGTCCAGCTGGCTCGCTCTGTGCTTCGTTGATTGGCAATTTCTCGAGAAATTACATCTGAAAAGAAAATTTATATATTATTATTAATCCAATTATAATATAAAAGATATATTTGACTTTAAAAACATAAACACGAAAACACAATTGTCAAACTGACAAGAAAACTAATTATACTGAGCAATTAATTATTATTTTTTTTATAAGTTACAAGTTTGCAGTCGGCAATACAGTTCGACAATATTTTTATTATAGTATGTATTTAAATTTATAGTAAAATTTGTAATGTCACATTATATGGTCACTTGTCGCTCGAACGCCAACCTGAAGACATCACAGGATTTGGGTTCTTAAAATATACCCTGCACAACTTGGAATTTCGAATCTTTTACTTACTATACTACACTATACTATATAGATATACCGAACCGTGTTGGAAATCAAAGAGGTGATCATAAGGCAAAGGAATTTCGATTCACTACACTTTTGGGAATTTGGATACTCCACACATATAACATTTCGCAACTTCTTTTCTTAGCTTTGTATCTTTAGTGGAAACATAAGGCCAAAGATTCGATAAAAGTACAACTTTTAATCCATCAATCCAACAATGAAATTTATTTGTATATTAAACTGCTTTCAATTAAGAGATAACTTAAAAAGGAGTAGAAGTCATTTTTTTTGCGTACCTTGCCCACAAGCATATGTACTAGCCATTCATCTGACTTACGGCAATGTTTTCAACAGCAAAAAAGGATTCAACGTAGAACTAATTAAATTGACGAGGCAAAACGGATGTTCTAGAAAAAGTTCCTGATTATACCCGTGGGTAACTGTTATGGTTATCGATTAAGATCGTAATTTCCTGTTTTGTAAGACCGGCGTCTCTGAAAAATTTATTGGGTTATAAGCTACTATGTTGGAGCAATTTGTCAGAAAAATTGCATCCCTCTCTCAGCAAGAAGTAATTGAACATTTTCTACATCCTGAGAGGTTGACAAATTAATTATATTACAGAACTTGGCTCGGTTTTATAACATGGGTACATATTGCTCTTAGGATTGAAAATTAATGGCCTTTATAAAGAAGAAATTCTATCACTCAAAATCATTAACTCAAATACCAAAACTATGTTTAATGCCTTCAATTGTCCGTTCCGACTATACAAAGCACAAATTTTGTAATTTCCAATTTGTATGATCCTTTCAGCTTTTCAGACCTTTAGGTTACCCAAATTGCTATCGGTGTCAATCTATAATATGGTAAATCCTTTCGGAGACCGACCTTTCAGCACACACCATTGTCATTTGAATACCGGCAAGTTCAATTCAATCAAAATGCTGTATGATAAGCAGTTCGTCCTATCATCATCGCCCAATTTCAATACACCATCAAACACTATTACACTCCACAAGGGTTTATACGGTGATGGTTTAGGTCTACTTTACACGTGTTTCACATCTCAGTTGCGTAGGTACTTTAAAATCAATAACACCGCATCGAGGCATATGTCCTTTTCACTGGTGGTGCGGTGCTCTCTTGTATGGCACGCCTTTATGTTCGCTGCTTGCTTTGCTAACCGATATTACAGTTCTGTATGAATGAATACGTAAAGTGAATTGTGTAGCTCCCTTTGGGGAACTTTGTCGAAAATCGTTTGTGTGAGGTTTTGTCTTTCTTATGCTTTTCTCCGGCCTTTTTTTGCATACTACCGCTATTTGAAGACGACATGGATTTTTTTGGAAGGATTCAATTCATGAAAAACAACTCGAACGTTATTGTGTGTTGTATGGCTTAGGGTTTTAGACAGCGAATAACACAGTAATCGTGTCGGTAGCAATTTGCCTAAAGATTCGTATGAACGTTTTCAGATATTGTATTGAGTAATATTTGCGTCAGATGATGCGGTCACTTTTGAGTTCAGTGGGTTGAGTTATGTGTAAAACGAGAAGTTATATAATTTGGTTTGGACATAAAGTTGCTGACATGTTCAGTATTTTATTGAATGTTCAACTTTGTAGCCCGTCACCTAACGGAAAACTAAATGAGTAAGAGAGTACTTAAAATGAAATTGTGAAGGTCTTGTGGCTAGATCCGTGCGAAGGAAGTTTCGCGCGAAAGCATCTCCTAAGTTAAATGTTGTAATTAATAATTATATTTAAAGTTTTAAATATTTGCATACGCGCCATTTTCGGGTTTGAGGATCCAGACAATTTAGTCGCGTTGTATCTGAGAAATACTCGTACATAACCTATTCCATTCTTTCGTTTTGTTCAAATTACATACATATATCTATGGATATTCTGTTAAAAGTTGGACCTTGTAGGACTTGTCCTTAGGGTCCTAGAGAGGCGATTGATATGTGATTTACAGTGTAACTAACTACCTTTTTTACCAACTAGGGAGTTATTAGTTATTTACGGTTTAAAAATGTTAAGAACATGCACATAGTTAACACGTTCACTGTCTGACCCTTTATCGTCGACGCTACCACCCGCGTCTGCCTTCCGAAAATCTTTAAGATATTACTTTGTTTCATGAGTCACATGTGATTCTTAGACGTTAACAGGGAAGAACACCGAATTAACAGAATGCCAAATTCCCACCACCACAGAAAACGAAATACTCCAAGCCTCATCCCAAATGTAGGATGGTAAATCACCGAATTCCAAAACATTTTTTTCAGGGTAGAGATGGGGAATCTTGTATTAATTTTGCATTCCGTATTAGCAGTGACCGCCAGCATGCAGTTATGTCGGACTCTTACCGACTAAACCTAAACATTTCTTTCGACATCACTCTTGACTCTGTGGGACCACTTTTCAGTTTTATTCCACAGGGCCACTTTGATGCTCTACGCTCCTCCTTTTGTAGCTCCATGTGGACGATACAGATTGTCCTGAATCCCGGTTATTTGCTGATACGTATAAACAACAGAGTCAACACCTAATAACCCAGCGGACGAGCCGAAGTCATAGCGGTCTATTTGTCTGTTTGATTCCAATGGGAAATGTTTTGAACAGATTAATTTCAACCGACTGTCAGCGGTAGTCGAAGAAGGAGGAAAGCTCTCAAACCGACAGTATGGCTTTCGACGAGCAAGTGCAACAGTAGGGGCATTAGTATTGTACGATGAGAATATTTCTTATCATCTTCTGAAAAATAAACTTGCGACGGGCTATGCCGAGTTTGGAAACTCGTTTCTCAATGAATCTCTATATCACAGAGTGGCGACGTGCTCTGTGCCCGTGAGCGCTCAGTTCGATGTGTGAAATGTAATTAACTCCGCGAGTTGGGAGAGTATCCATGCAGCGTTGCAGAATATGGGTGTGTAAGACTACGTGGCTGGTGTAGTTAAGAGCTATCTCTCATGTCACAGCCTAGAATATAATAGTGTGACGGAACAAAGGAGTACACGGTAGCCGCGGTCGAACATCTAAGTCAGGCCGTTAAGTACAGGGGTGTTATGATTGACTCGACTATATTGCATCGTTTTAAACTAAACGCCTGAGTGCTCCTGATGCAAAGGGCTGGTGGATAACGCGAAGCACGTTCTTTTCAACTGTCCAAGGTTTCCGGGGCCGACTCGAGTTGGATCTGGGCAATTGTTAGGTTTAATGTTGCAATCCAACGAGAATTGGGAGACAGTCAGCAGAGCGGTCTGCGAAACTCACATTGTGCTCCGTAAGGAGGAAGCCATGCGTAATTCAGCAAACCACGGAGATGGCTAATTAGCCACAGCTGTCTCAGCTTAGTAACACCGAAAGATGATTTCGCAGGGATCCACGCCATGGAAATGGAAGAGGTGTTTTCTGGTCAATCAGACATAAATCCGCGCATATACTAGATGGTAACAAATGTATTGATGACGCAAAAAATACGTAAGAATGAATCAAATCAGACAATGGGGTCATGGGGCCGGTATAAAACCCAACCCCCCAAATGGGAGGGGGAGGGATTATATACAAGTCGTAGCTACACCCGAAAAAAACTTTTAGCCCGAGGAGAGCGAAGGGTATCTAAATTTTGGTCGCGCCCGAAATTAGACTCGGTCTCGTTTCTCCCATTTTCTTCTGAGCTGCACAACACAATTTTAACCTTCACATGAAGGTGTCTCCGGGAAGGTAGTGGAATTTAACTTCATTCCATCCGAAAGGGATTTTAGTGATAAATGGTATACAGCTTTGCCTAGTTAAGGAACTTGTAAAGAACGAGTTTTATATTTCCGTGTCTTTGAAGTTCTTTTATCAAGATAAATTTTGTAGCTGAATTATACCAGCCAATGGCGAAACCAGGATCTTGACCTGGAGGGGCCTAAAATGGATGACCATATTATTGCCTCTACGAATTGGATACTATTTTCTAATAATGACGTAATGCGGTGGTGATTTAAGTTTCCATCGCAATCACGGCTTTTTTATGTATTTCTTTTTTTGTAGCTTTACCTAGTGAAAGCACGAGTGTAATTTTAATCAGCCCGTTCTTTCTTTTGTCACCAAATTTTGAATTACTCCATTTTGCACAGAAATGATTCTAAAATTCGGATGTTGCACAGACCATTGAAACTGGTCGGGCCATTAAACTCTCATAAATGACAATATTGTCAATATTGAACAATATAAAATACCTTGGTTCTTAGACAATTTGTTTCTTTTATAGTTTTACCGTTTCTTTGAACGCCAAAAACGTAAAAATTACCTTCCAACCCCTAAATCCTGGAACCCTTATCAGTCAGGACATGTTTCCCTTTTTATCAGGGTATTGTCCCCAGCAACCCAACCAAAATTCAAAAATGCATGATGTTTGCCGATCAAATATGTGTTTTGGAAGTTACGACAGTTGTACTCATCTGGTGCGCTATATGCTCCAAGAACAAGAATTCATATCTGCAAAATCTGCAGTGAAATACATTTCGTAAAATTTCATTTTGCAGTTTTTCCTTTCCCAATTTCTGGGTCTGGGAGGAGCTTTAGCCCCCTTAGCCCCTCCCGTCGTTGCGTCACTGACCGCAGCAATGAAATTCAGCCACTATAAATATTTTGTTCAATTTAGAGGAAATCTTATAAAAACCATAAACCGTAAACTACCAAAAAAAAAGATTTATAGTTTATTTACATTTTGAATCAACCCAGCCATGTATGCTGACTTCAATCATGCCGTTTTCCAAAGTAATTTTGGGTTCCGGTACTTGAAACTTTTCAGCTGATCACTACTTGGCCATTTCGTTCAGCAATGTGCCTATGTGTCTTTTAACCCACATTAGCGTAAATTCGTTGGTAGAAGCATATTCATTGAGCTTCTGGACACTCTCAAGTACCAATTTTGAGTTGATGTTAGATTGCTACAAGCGTTTGATTACCGATTGGTTGTAGAGTGGTGTCAGAGTTTTCGTCCCCAGTACCCGGCCTTCCAGGAATCGAAGCTTCTCCGCCTGATATACTAATATATACGCTCCTAGACGAAGTGAGCATGCTAGGTTTAGCTTCTCGGAATATATTCCAGCCCCGCCCTTCCTTCCATGAGAGACCCATCAGTAGAGATAGCGATATCACGTGGATGCTCCTCGTGTATCCTATCATCCTCTATGAGAGTGCTGTGATTTCTTTCGACTACCCTACATCTATACATACCATCCAAAGGCATATGAGCCTCCTGACATTATTACGAGCAATATCCAGGATCCTCGTAGGACCTTTGTTGCTAACAAAGGTATGTCATGTGCCATCCCTTTAAATTCTTATTGCTCGTCGCAATGTGCTTTATAAAGAGATCCAGTGTTACAATTTTATTAAAAAAATGTTACACTTATAAAATTAGATGCTGCATCTCTTACACCCCCCCCCCCTCTTTATCTACGCCACTGACTCAATAAGTTAACCCATTCACTGCTAGTGTGCCATATGGCATCGTTTTCAAGTATCCTGTTAAATATCCTCTAAATATTGAGTACGAATGCATTCTGTTGAAAATTCCACTTATACCTACAGTAGACAAGTTTAACTTTAATGTCTAACATAAATTGTGCCAGTATTCCTATAGGAGCCAGAGCTAGCGGATCGTAAAAGTGAACAAGTTTTTGAAATTCGTAAAAAAGTAAAAAAATGTCGTACAGCTAAATGTAAACTGATTTTTTAAGGTTTCAAACTAGTTTTTTTTTCCTTGAACTATATCTAATACAAAAAATGCATTGAAAAGTGATTCCATTCATGTTAAATTAGAAAAAAAATTAATTTTAGTATCTGAAATTTTGATTCGAAATTGGTTGATGCCATATGGCATCAACGTTGGTACAGACTACAAAGGAAACTTTAATGGCAATTGAAATTTAATAGCTATTTTTTTCGTATTTGTATTTGTTTGAGGGGTTTTTCGACTAGAAAACATTTAATTTGATTACCAGGATAGCAATAACTATGGTGTATCTATTAGATTAGATTATTGGGGGGGGGGGGGGGGGGGGCGTGAACCCGAAGGAGGATTCGCACCACTGAAGCCAGTGGGCTTTATCTTGCTTATTTCGGGATATATATGGAATTTTTTATAAACAGAAATATTGATCACGAGATAATGATTTGCAATCCTTCTAATCGAGCGATATATTCACTTTGCTCTTTAAATCCTCAGGCTACAAAGTTTGGTGTTTAAATAGACCTGAGGGTTATTTAGTGTAATTTGATGTCTATCAAAGAAATAATCCAAGAATTCATCCTGATCTGCAAACGAATTTCGAAAAATGCATTGCCCCCCTACTTCAGATGATACACGAGTTTCCTGATAATATTATTATTGTAATTATATCGACAATTGCAATTATTTTGACAATATTTAAGTCTATCGCGGATCAAGAATTTAGGTAAATGCACTACAAAGTGGATGGACAATATGTGTGACAGTAGCATCTTCGCTTTATCGAACCGAGCTTATTACTGAAGCCAGTCGTTTTTGTCGAACTAAAAAGGAACGTATTCCAGTCAATCATCCAAATGTTGTTAACAACTACAAATTTGCATTAATCGCGATTTGTTTTAAAATAACACACAAAATTATGAAGAAACAATAATAAATATCGGCAAATATTATATTAAAAACATGGGAAATATTTTCGTTAACTTTTCAAAACATCATGTAATAATATCATGTATCATGTAATAATATACTTCAGCCAATTATCTTTGTTAAAGCAAAAAAAAACATTGTCTTCCTATAATATTTCCAAATGATGACTTCACAAGTTTCTATAACTTGAACCTGCGCTGATGCCATATGGCATCACTTAAATACAGCTAAACTAAAAAGCAAATTAAAAAACCGACAGCAGATTCGTGCTCAGGAGGCCTTATTTACTATATCTATGAAGTTTCAAACGAAAATTCGATAAAAAGGTCTCCCGCAGGTAATGGGTTAAACAACTTATGCTGAAATCTTAGAGAAAGCATTGCATGCTTCAGTCCAGAGTGGTTTTGTGATTACACAACCCATATGTGTTTGACTCCAAAATTTCAAATGTCAAAATATTTTCGATTGCCATTTTTATTTTCTGATGCCCACTCTGGATTAATAGTATGATTTTAGGTCGCAAAAAATAGCTCGGCTCTTTTTTTGGAATATTGTTAGGATAGATACCAGAAGTGTTCCACCAAGTTTGCAACTTCGAAAAACTTGTGCTAACCCCGTGACCCTCAAAAAACCTTAAAATTTTCGGACTTTCTTCATATTTTGGTTTGTAATTTCTTCCTACATAAAAGTCGTCTACTGGATTTTTAAAGCCAATCAAACCATCTTTAATTTGAGTCCACTTCCAGCTTTGTAGGTGCAAAGGATCCCAAGATGCAGTACTTTAAACATTGTGTTTTATACAAAAGTTCGGAATTGTAATTTTAGTCATCTTCCGAAATAAATATCGGCTTAAATGCGCATTCTACGGAGAAAGTCATGTGACACGAAGTTATAAACCAGTTACTTAGCTGTATATATGTCGGAACAAATGGAATCGGACCATGGGGTCATAGGGCTGCCCCTGAAAATTAGGTTCTTCTAAGAAATGTTTTTTTCTTTATGAACCAATATTAACTAAACTTCACCCAAATGTGTTCCTAGTAAAGCCTCAAAACATATCTAGGAATGGAGGGAATCGGAACATTACGTCATAGGGCAGTCATACAAAACAACCTCCAAATATTAGGTTCTTGTAAGAAATACTTTTTTTCTTTTTGAATCTTAACCAAAATTCATCCTGGATTAGCCTCAATGCATCCAGGAGCAGATGGAATCGGAACACGTCATACACGTCGTATTACAATTTTGGACTTTTTTACAAAAAAAAAACATCTTTTAAAATGCTGTATCTTGGGTTCCTTTGTATCTACAAAGCGAGCGTTGCACTCAAATTTAAAAAGATTTTGTTAGCTTTAAAAGTGCAGACTTTCTTTTAGGAAGCACCTTTTAAAAATTACAAACCAAAATATGAAAAATATCCGAAAATTTTTAGGTTTTTTGAGGGTCACGGGGTTAGCACAGGTTTTTCGAAGTTGGTGCACTACTGATATCTATCCTAACAATATCACAAAAAAAACAGGGCCGAGCTATTTTGTGGGACCTAACCACCTTATATTTCGGTTTATTGACTGGCCTATAACGCATGCACATGGGTTTCTATGCTTTCTGTAAGGCTAAACCGCTTAAAACTGCTAACATTTGAAAATAGTAAGTTTTGTAAGGACCAGTCTTAGTTTATTGTCAGGCCGGGAGACTTTAAACTCTCCTTTTATTTTGCCACAAGAAAATGATAGCAACAAAATTCAACTCAATCAATCTGTGCAGCTTTAAATAGTGTCTATCCTTCATCATTAGAAAATCATCAAACGCCCTCAATCAATAGGGTTTATTCTATTTTTCGCTATATACCTTTTATCCCAATGGCAAGAACTTTTCACCATAGATATTTTGTCGAAGTTTTCCAAACCTTAAAAAATAAAACAAACTACAAAAGGTTAGATTTCACCTTTAAAGTTCCCTTTACGTACACATCGCATCGAAACGGATCGCATAGGTCTATTCTCTAAAGGACTATTTTGTTCAGATAATATTCTAAAAGCAGATTATGAAAATTCGTTTGGGTTTTCCTATTGCTTTGCTACTCTTCGTAAAAGGGATTTCTTTGTGAATACATTTACAAGTAGGTACACGAGTAGCGTATTCTATAAAGGATTTCAACACATTAGCATATGCCGAAGAGTTCAAAATTCAACACGATTGGGAACATCCTAATTTTCTAGTGTTATTTCGGGGCGTTGAATAGATCCGTACTGAGCTGACCAGATTGACCATTTGGGAAAGGGATAATGTTAAATTTTCAGGTAAATTTAGACTTATATGCTACGAAGGAGTTTATGCAGTATCAAAAGACTTGTGAGTCTGAGTTTCCTTTAATATTCTATTAATATATTAAATATTCATTCAAAAAGAGATTCGTTTGATGTACATATAAGCCTAAATCCTTTGAAGATCAAGAGTTATTATAATTTTAAATATCATGTTTATGTGTCATTGAGTGAAAACCGAAATACAATTCCTTGTGGTTTGAATACTAGTGGTTGTTAAATATTTTTGGCATTTATTGCAGATAATAATAATAAAGCTTGGCCTAGTCTAGACGTACTTACATACCAATAAAAAGTGGTTCATAATTGTTCCATCAGTGTTTGCGAGCACAAAAAAAAAAACCCCGAATACAAAAACTACATTTAAACAGCATAGGATTCAAAAAGTTAAACAGCATATACTACTTGTATACTTTTGTCTACAAAAAAAAAAAATACAGGATATCGCAGTAGCAGCAGATATAACATGTATTGTGTAGTAGTAAGTGCTCCTCAGTGGAAGGTATAGTCAACGCCACAAATGTCGAGAATCCTATCAAATGGCTATAGCAGCCTGCACCTACAATACTATACGAAGAGCAAACCGATTTCAGAGTATCGTATCTATCTCTGGCAATAATCCAGAAATCATTTCATGGGAAAACAATTGCACAGTAGTAGTTTTCCTACTGATTTATTGCGTTTATGCTTAAACGGAAGACTATACACGCAAATCAAGGGATATCAAATGCCGGATTGGTTACGTTTCATGTAACCGTGCTTCAAACACACTTATCTCGATTATCACATTCACATAAATAGTCTGGCACTCGTCCGATTTATTAGTTTGCGTGTATCGTGTGTAACTGTGTGCCAGGATGCAAGCAAGCCTGAAAATTGGGTCAGCTCTCGAGATATTTAAAGTCAACACTAAATAGGAGTTTGCTTTTGGAGGTGCTCGCGCAATGATGTTCATTGCTGGACAAAGAGAATTTCAAGTCAAATATTTGCAAGGCTAACATATTAGAGATGCTTGAAGGAATTTGTCAGGGTTGTAAGGGATTTCGAGGATTTCATATATGTGACCGGGAAAGTTAAAAGGGGGCTATCTGGTAAAAACAAAGAAGCGAGTAAACGGCTGATAAACAAATCAAGTCGGTGCATTGTATTTAATCGATTTGTCGTGATCTGATTTTTATGAAACTTGGTATCTATATACTTTCGATGATCCTGACTTGGACGCTGTTACCGGAAATGTGATTAACGGGTAGTATAACAGTAAATCTAAATGTAAATTAATTTATATTAATTTTTCTACAAGTTCGAGCATATCTTCAGCACTTTCTTTGGTATATTTTTTTATTGTTGATATGCAGAATCCATTGGTGACCACAAAAATGTTTCAGAGATTGCAATGTTGACCAGTGACTGGAATAACAGTAAATCATCCTGTAAAGATAACGATGCAATTCCTTTCAATTGCTTGCCTTGATTCTCTTCGTGTGATAATTTTAATAAAACATAAGTAGTTACTTATCAGCAGGACACTTTATATCTAAAAGTGCATACTAATCCCAGGGAATATCCGTAAGGACAAAAGGTCCTTTTTTGCGCAAGAAGTCCAATATAATCAATATGGATATGAAAATGAAAGACTTAGTGAGACAAGTGCCCCGAAATACTAATTGTACATTTTTGAAATCTTCGGAAAGGATCTTCTCTCCTGAAAAGGACATTTTTGGAAAATTGGTTGTGGGTAGGCGAGATGGGTTTCAAACGATAGGGACGGATTAGAAGAAATCATTGAAATAGTTTTGAATATTTTTTGACATTTGGGGACACCAGAATATCGCTATATTCTAGTTCGAATCAAGAATATTTTATTCGCATTATGTACCCTTTGTTTTAGATTGCGATTTCTGTGATATTCACGTCAATAGTCTACTACTGGTACTGGTACAGCAAGTATTGTCGGCTATATCTGATTTTACAGCTGACTTACATAAGTCAGGATCTTCCTTTTCCCCACAGCAGTGAAAATAACTTTATCACGAGGGTATCATATACCCAACCTTCCTGCATCGAGACCTTCGAGGCTCTTGCCAGGTAGGCGTTTTGGCAACTCTTGTTGTCGCAAACGGGTGTGGTCCGCCCCGGAGAGGCTTGGAATTGCAAATTGCAAATGCAATAAGCAATGGTTGCCAGTCGGACCACTACACTTTCTGTACCGCTAAAAGAAGAAGAAGAAGGGTATTATATACTCAGAAAAATATGCATGAATTATATTTTATTAAATAAAAGTATACAATTACAATTCTGTCTGATTGGGACTCGAGGCAATAGCATTTTTAAGACAATGATGAAAGTGCCTTTGGTATTGGGAATTGAATAGATCTTTAATTATAGTAGTTTCTTTCTTGGACGGACAGGATCATTGTCCAAGTAAAACGCAAACGGATCAAAATTTCCCCCTTCAGTAACAGCTGACTATTGTATCATCAACCCCAACGCGATATTCTGAATTGGAACTATGCATTTGATATTATACGCCGTGCGAGATTTAATTTAAAGGAAAATGTCTCAATTTTAAAACGATTGACTCTAATCATGATTATAAACCAAACAAAATGACGTACAGGAAATTTTAGGGAAATTGTTTGCGGAGCCATCTGGGGGATGGCATATTGGCAGATGATCAATTTTCCAGATTATCGTTTTGTATGGGATTTCCAGTAAATATGAGCGACGTTTTTTTCGCATCGCGGGTAAATATGACTCGAAAAAAACGATCGCGGGTAACATCCCTGTTAAGACCAAACAGCTGACATTTGACAGTTTTTGCGCATCTTTGAATCGCCTTCGTCGGCTTATTTCTTAGATGTGGTGGATTTTATCACAAAAGATGATTATTTCTTTGCAAAATCTTTTCTCGTGATGAGAAAAACTCTCACATTTGGTGTGAATAAACAAATTCCCTCAAATTTCCCCTATGCGTCCGCCATCTACATTTGAGCTCTATCCGGTGTAGGTTAGCTACACGCGTGAACTCTACCTGGGTAAGTGTCATTTTTTTTATATGAAGTTCTACCCAAACCTGCACGGGATAACCACAATAAAACGTGCCTATGGAAATGATCCACAAAGTCGAAAAGCACTTATGACAATAAGCGCGTTTTTTGCCATCGCAGTTAACGCGATTCAAAAGAAAAAAAAAGATCACTGTTCTACATTTTTGTCTCACTCTCGTCCGCTTATTTTTTTAGATTTGGTGGATTTCGTCACAGAAGACGATGATATATCTGAAAAATCTAAATACTTCAATAAGAAACATTCGCTGTTTTGTTTTGAATTGTAATTTTTTAAAGCTACTCCAACTTAGAAAACGAAATTGCCGTATTTTTTTCCTATGCAGCCATCTACATTTCATTCTCCTGAACTCTATCCCGCGAAGGATAGTGGCACGTGTGAAAATTAACTGGGTAAGTGAATTTTTTTTTATGGAGTTCGTTACTCAAAACTATACTCGTGATGATCAAGAAAATGCAACTGATGGTATTTTTCAACGAACCAACGTTGAAAGTTTTTAGTAAAATAATGAAACATTTTTTATGGGATGTAAACTTATACTTCTACGATATGTGTCGAGGACTTTTAAACTAACGGTTGCCCTTAAAACATGTACAATACAGCAAAGTTCTGGCACAGAACTCGAAAAAAATATCTCCAGTCCTAAATTGGGATTTTTCGGATGCCTTTTAGCATTTCTTTTATTATTAAGAAAAAATCCGAGGAAAAAGAAAAAAAATTTGAAATAAATTAACTAAAACTATTTTTTTTTCAAATTCTATTGAACGGAATAACTATTGTTATCCAGTATAGATATTGTTCAGTGGAGACAGATGAATTTGTATAAAAATGAGCCATCTGCATTGTATAACAAAAAAGGCATTTTTAGAATTGCCCGAATATTTCTATTAAAATTTCTGTGGCGGCTTTAACACTGTGTGAACGGTTTTTACCGACATTGCCACAATGACTGGCTTTCGAAAATCAGAGACGTAAGCGCTGGGGAACGCTGTGGGCACATGTGACTCATACACAGTGAACGAGAGCGAGAGGCATGTTGAGGCACCCTGGATGGCGTAGATCGTGCATAAATAAATTATTGTATTGTACACTTCAAATGCCATTTAAGTCGGTTTTGATCACTGAGATAGAAGCTGATATCGAGAATGAAATAAAGTAGACGTCGTCGTCGTCGCAAAATGGATGATAGATAGTCCAATAATATCGTATTTTCGTCAGGAAAAAAATTCAGAAGTTTATTTCTCAATTTTTTTATATGTATTTTGGGGCGCTGATTCCGAATATGAACTTTGCACCCTAAAAAACGTGCCGCAACCTTTAAAAAAGGGGGGAAAGGGGGGGCATTTTTTCGGTTTTTTGCGATTATTTCCAAAACGGTAAAAGATACAGAAAAATGGTCTGAGAACGGAAAAAACTACATAAAATTATCTTTGCAATGATATATAACACATTAGAGTTTAATTGCATATTTCGGCGTTAGAATAGCACATAAATTAAAATATTTTCATTTTAGACCTTTTTTAAAAGCTCCATAACTTTTCAAATAATGTTACTTCAGCCGTAAAGTTTTGTATAAGTATTCACAACAAGTTTAAGATAATTTTAACGTAAACAATGAGTCGCTCCGGTCAAGGACCCCCAGTATCCCCCCATTTAAATTTTTCAAAACGGCATATCCATAACTCCTCCCAAAATTGGAGCAGAGTGCTAAATTTTGGTTTGTTGAAATTGGAGCTCATAGTGACCCCACCCACCAAAAATCAGCTCATTCGGATAAAAACTAAGGGTACCTCCCATACAAAGTGACCCATCAGGAATTTGTTCTACGTACGAGTAGGTACTACTCATTTTATAAACTGTAGAACAAAGTTGTCTTGGGTCACTTTGTATGGGAGGTACCATTAGTTTTCATCCGAATGAGCTGATTTTTTGAGGGTGGGGTGACTATGACCTCCAATCGCAGCAAACCAAAATTTAGCACTCTGCTCCAATTTTGGGGGGAGTTATGGACATGCCGTTTTGAAAAATTTAAATGGGGGGATAATGGGGGTCCTTGACCGGAGCGACTCAATGTTTACCTTAAAATGATCTTGAACTTATTATGAGTACTTATACAAAATTTAACGGCTGAACTAACATTCTTTCAAAAGTTATGGAGCTTTTAAAAAAGGTCTAAAATTAAAATATTCTAATTTATGTTCTATTCTAACGCCGAAATATTCAATTAAACTCTAATGTGTTATATATCGTTGCAAAGATAATTTTATGTAGTTTTTTTCGTCCTCAGACCATTTTTCTGTATCTCTTACCGTTTTTGAAATAATCGCAAAAAAACCAAAAAAAATGCCCCCCTTTCCCCCCTTTTTTAAAGGTTGCGGCACTTTTTTTAGGGTGCAAAGTTCATATTCGGAATCAGCGCCCCATAGTACATAAAGAAACAGTGAGAAAAAAACTTCTGTATTTTTTTCACGGAATGGTACTAAATCGACACGATATTACTGAACTAAGAAGTCTTAGTTGCTTTCCATTCTAAAAAGTTAAGAAATGCGTTTCAGATTAGTATTTTTTCAAATTATGGCTTTGCAAATACAAACATGGTTATTATGAGAGACTGTGAAATTAATCTTTTATACGCGTAAGAATGAGATGTATTAAGGTTTGTGTTCGTAGAGACGACTCATGTGATGATCGCTAAGCGATTGCAGTTAAACGACTGGTTCTGAGCACTATATGCGTATATTTTCTATGCAAACATGTTCCTTTAGGTCATAGTCGTTAGAAGGAAAGTAGTACCATTACAAAAATATGCAAATATGGCTCGGAATCGGATGCAAAACCACGATCGCTGAGCGATCATCACATGAATCGTCTCTACGAACACGTACCTTTAACGGATTCGAATGTCCTCGACGTCTCCTTTGATGCGATATCGCACATGACCGTTCCGCGTTAACGATATTTTTGTGTCCTTTTTCAAATCAATAATTGTTGACCTAGCTATCTATCTAGCACACAAAAGATTGTAAAACATAAAAATTGCCTTTGATGATATTTTCTATTGAAAATTTTAAATGAATTCCACTATTTAAAATTCTGTATGTAAAAGTCTACTTTCTATAGTTTGATAATAAATGATAACGGTAAAATATTGAAGTTATATCATTACTTACATTATATACATTAAAACCTACATCTCATAAAATTTCGAAACTTATAAATCTTAAATTTATTAAAAACTTTGCATTCGATACTACTTTTTTTGTTTTCATACCGCTCCCTACCTCAACTTATGCATACTTATATGATTTGCGGTATTGATTTTTACTTCTAACTTAGTGATTGGGACGTGATGAAAATTTGGGTAAATTTGCTTTAGCGGTTGAAAAGATTTTCATAAATACACAAAATTTCAATTTCACATTGGATTTTGATGATTTGGTGGCGAACTTCAAGATCGATTTTCGGACTCATTTTTGAAGTTTTGGCATCTGCGCTTTTCACCATCGGAAAGAGCACATTGTTTTATCTGGAAATCACTAAAAAAGTGAAAATCGAAATTTTTACACGATAGCCCCTTTTTAACTCTCCCGGTCACATATGTTTTACATTTCCGATTTTCATTCGAAGAGGCCTTATTGAAATTTCCTGGGACTTTATCCTTGTTCGTGGCATGTATGAGTTACTTCGTAGGTCTGCAAAAACAAAACTATACCTTTAAATCATCGCATTATTATTGTGCATTATAATAATGTAATAATGTGGTTCCCACATAGCGAATCTGAGCCGCAGATTGAACACAAGCTGAACCGTTCCACTTAGCAGTTCAATAATCAATTTATTGAACATTCCATGTCTCCAAGTGTAAAATGAGAAGACAGCTTGCAGCTCAGCTGTCAACACTTTACCATTCAGTGTACAATGCGTTTAGTGTCTGGGTAGGAAAGTCGTTACAAATGCTAAGAACTTCAAAACCCTCGGACCAGATTGCATTGAATTTTGATTTCGCAAAAAATAGTATCGAGTGTGAAGGAAATTTTCTAAAATCAACTTCATCATCATCATCAATGTGGCACGATATAGCCCGACGTCGGGCCTTGGCCAACTTCAATATGCGTATAATGATTTCATATGCTCGGAGTGATCTTCAAAAATATTTTTTTCATCGCATTCTCCGAGAACAGATGAACATATTCTATTAAAAGTCTGTTTATTCAAAATGTTTTCGTCCGTTAAATGTTAATTCTTTTTTTCAGCTTCTTTGCAGAGATATACAACGGATTTCAAAGGAGACTTTAAACGTCTCGCAGCTATAAGAGAACACGTCCAGCTCGGACTAAGGTTCAGATGGAAGAGAAAGTGTATAAGGTAAGAAGAAATTGCAATTGGTATTATTGAAGTTGTGTAGTACTAGAGCTAATCAAATGTTACAAATATAGTGCAATGTTTTATTAGGTTGCGTTCTATACAGAAACCAAAACGTCCTCTTCTTTTCGTACTAATTAAGGACATCGTACATAATGGACCCTGTAGTGCTGCTATGCAATCATCACATTGGACGACCTCGCTTCATTTAAATACAATAAATCCTGCTAGATACTCTATCACGTGATTTACAGACTCTGATAGGCGGCTTGAATTTGTTACGTAGTTATGCTCCACGAAAAATGATTCGTCGAAATGAGACAACTCTTCCGCTTCTCGTAATGCGGACCTATTAGCTGTCCCATTTATTCCATCCACTCTCCTAGCATTCACAATCGGGCACACTTTCCGATGGGTGTCAAACCTTCCAAACCCCAAACCTCCGTCTCGCAGCTGACATCGGAACAGTATTTTTTTATAGGACGCTATAAACTGTCAACCTGTTGGGTTGTTATTGTGCCCAAGTCCGGAACGTATGGAACCTAGAAAAAAGTTCCAGATGATCCTGGCCTAATTTGTATAAAGGAACAAACAAACAGTATACCCTTTGCGACATAGTTCTGGTACATAACCGTAAGATTTCACGTGCATCAAGTTAGCGAAACAACTTTTGAAAATCGACTCGGCGACTTTACAGTAATTTGCCGCTAATTTGTTGTGAATTAGTTGTGAAAAAATTAATTTTGTCGCTCTTCATTTTCACTGAGAAAATGGGCGTTTCGCTAAGTTGACGTCAACTTTGATATTTTACAAATTTACTGTTACCTATTTACTTTTCCTTAGCAAAAGTCAACAGTCTTAATATTTAAGGTATATAATGCCATACTGACCAATCTTTGTGCAAAGTTTCATATCGATCAATATAACGTCAACCTCCGATAAAAACTAAAAAAGTCGACTTTTTTCAAACGTTCGGAACACCCTGTTATCTTCTTCCTACCAACCTCTAAGCTAAGGTATTTGTGCCAAAGAACGTAACCATTATACACATTCCTACCAAATTTAATGACAATCAGCTGAGCCGTTCGCGAATTATTTTGTGAACAGACGGACGGACGGACAAAATCGATTTTATAAGGGTTTTTTTGAAAAAAAAAAAAAAAATTCTGAAAAACCCTAAAAATTGGCTACCTTTTGTGATTGCTATTGTCCAAATTGCTATTGCTATAGTCCTATGACAAGGCAAAGCCCTTAAGTGGAAGTTTTTTTAGCCGTGATGCGGAGCCTCAAAAGGAATTGGAACAGCTAGTGGATATCGTATCAGAAACATCGAGGAAGATGAAATGAGAAATCAAGTCACTGCTTTATTGTCAGTAGTTTGGAATGAAGTAGAAAGGTCTTCCACGGTAGGAAACATGTCTAGAAAGGCTATCTAAAATACATACTTCTAAGAAAGAAACGCCTTCTATTTATTGTATTAGCCAGGCGGCAAATTATGACATGGGAAGTATGTCTCGATTCGATCAGGGGGTTCCCACAGTGACGTCTCCCCGACACGATGCGATCAGGAAAATTAGTTTGTTTAAGATAGTGACGTCACCATAATATGGAAAAGTGCATTTTCCCATTAATAGCGAGGAGCGACAAAATCGTTAGGTTAACATCTCATTTGTATTATGGTTGAATTAGATATCCCGCGTCAGCGTCAGCATCGGCAGAGGCATCGGCATCAGCAGAAAAAATTCAATTTAGAACACACGCATTTGCCTTTGATGACCCACAATGACAGCAGCGGCAGAAGCAGAAAAATGCTTCTGCCGATGCTTCTGCCGCTGCTGTCAATGTGGGTCATCAAAGGCAAATGCGTGTGTTCTAAATTGAAAATTTTCTGCTGATGCCTCTGCCGATGCTGATGCTGACGCATCCAATCTATTTCAACTATTATCCTTGCGGCAAATTATGACATACTCCGCGACTTGATTCGAGCGGGAAAAGTGTCGTTGTGCCATAGTGACGTCACAAACAGGAAACCGCAATTTCCCGCTGATGGTGAAGAGCGACAATTTGTTTTCTTTCACAACTAATTCACAACAAAATAGCGGAAGGGAACGGTATAAGTTCCTATTTAATCCTTGAAAGTTGTTTCGCAAAGTTGACGTCAACTCAGCGAAACACACATTTAGTCAGCGAAAATGAAGAGCGACAAAATTGATTTTTCCACAACTAATTCATAACAAATTAGCGGCAAATTACTGTAAAGTCGCCGAGTCGATTTTCAAAAGTTGTTCCGCTAGCTTGATGCACGCGAAGTTGTCTGTTTCATATGAAAATTTTCGAAAATGGGGGTTCCAAAAGTCGATGAAGAGGGCATCCAGACCTACATTTTGCTGAAACTTCCGGGGACCTAGCTGTCACCGTTTCAGAGATACAGCCTTTTAAAGTGGAGCTATTATATTGCGATTTTGACCCCTCTAAAACGCCTCTAAAAGCCTGAAGCTAGGACCCTGGAAGTTTTAGTAAAATTTAGGTCTGGATGCCCTCTTCATCGACTGTTGGAACCACATTTTCGAAAATTTTCATATGAAACAGTAAAGTGCGATTTTCAGGCCTTTAGAGGCGTTATAGAGGGGTCAACATCGCACTATAATAGCTCCACTTTAGAGAGCTGTATCTCTGAAACGGTGACAGCTAGGACCCTGGAAGTTTCAGCAAAATGTAGGTCTGGATGCCCTCTTCATCGACTTTTGGGACCCCCATTTTCGAAAATAACATCCCGATGCGCCTAAAGCTTCCAGCAAGCGGTAGAGGTTCACAAAACACACACACCTCAGGTTACAAAGGAGGCTAAGGTTACCAATAGGGTTGTTGTTATTATTATGTTCTCAAACAAAGTCGTGACAATAGGGCAGTGAATATTGAAAACTGCAAAAAAAATTGATATCTCACAAAAACAACTCTGTTGTAAAAAGTTTCCGCCAAAGAAAAAGTTGTCAGCCGCAAAAAGGATTGATATAATACAATCCCACCAAAAAGCTCGCAAGGATATGCATTCAAAAGTGATTGAATTAGTTTATAGTTTCCACCAAATCAGCGTGGTGCAGTACACGTCAGAATTTGTGAAATAATTTCCGCCGCGGTAGACCACGCTGAATTTGCCAATTCGTGTGGAGTCTGTGTTGTGTGTACCGCGTACCGCACCCGCGCTGGTTTGGTAGAAGCTAATTTCATGCAATGCTGTTTGGCGGGGAATTTTCATAGGAGTAATTCCAGGATAAAACCAATCTTAAGAAAATTACGAAAGAACTTTATTATATAAAAAAGTCGTCTATACGAACGAAAGCAAAAAAGTTTGGAAGACACATTTTATTTACAAGGCTGGAAGATTCGATATTAAATCTGATCAAAAAAGAGCATAGCAGCAAATAGCACTCTCGTCAAGCTCCCCGCCAATAAGCGTTGCAAGAAATTAGCTTCTACCAAACAAGCGCGGGTGCGGTACGCGGTACACACAACACAGACTCCACACGAATTGGCAAATTCAGCGTGGTCTACCGCGGCGGAAATTATTTCACAAATTCTGACGTGTACCGCACCACGCTGGTTTGGTGGAAACTATAAACTAATTCAATCACTTTTGAATGCATATCCTTGTGAGCTTTTTGGTGGGATTGTATTATATCAATCCTTTTTGCGGCTGACAACTTTTTCTTTGGCGGAAACTTTTTACAACAGAGTTGTTTTTGTGAGATAATGTATACCAAATTTGGTGAAGATTGAACTACGGGAAGGACGATTTTAAGCGTTAAACGTTTTCGTAACAATTTTTCGTCACACTTTTTCACGGAACGACACCCATCGGAGTCAAACAGCTGATTAAAAAACCAATAAAGAAAACAATAGTTTGGTTACCCTCACCGACGCACACAGACAGCTTATAACTGTGTCCTTGTCTAATTCGTCCATGCGGTGTACCAATGTATATCTCATCTGTGGTACCAAGTTTTTATTCATACCAAATTAGTCGCTTAGAAAAATTATATCCCAACAAAAAAGCTTTATAGCTTACGTCTGGGTAGTAGGGAGTCTTCGTAAGTTTTTCTCAAATTGGCCTCGTGTTTGGGACTTGCACAATTATGATTATAGTTATTGTTTCGTATACGGTAAGCAAGCGAATTTTTATATGGAATTTCAAATTATGTCGTTCTTTTTGAAACGATATGCTAAAACTCTCTATTATTTACTCGTATTGCTAACAAGCACGTAAAATAGGCGTAGTAGTATCTAGAACTAGAACATTGACATTAGACCACAAACAGGATGTTGCCACTAACTTCTACATACAACAACCAACTGAGGAAAGGACTGCTTAGGGTTAAACACTTAGATTCGATTTCTGCTACACTGAATCACATGCATGTAACTCTATAATATGATCCCTTTGTGTCATTTAATCGAAAATTCTTAAAATTCCATAGAGAAGTGTATGCACACAAATTTCATTATTGCTATCCAATTACTCTCAGTCGCCTGTTTCTTACCTATCTCAATTGTCCCTTCACTTCAAACCCGTTACATACACCTCTATATATGGAAAGCTTAATTTCTAATATCATTGCACGACATTCAATCAATTACTCCAAACACTTTCATGCTTCAGCTGCCAGTCCATTATAGAAACGAGAAATGGTCAACTAACCATTACTCGGGTCAATTAGTCTCCTGTTTTCCTCGAGAAACGTGATGACGCCGGCCCCCTGACTGAAACGTTATATATGTGTATAGTGTATGCTCCGCAAAAGATACCGAGATGATACTTTGCGCTGACGTTGGGGTTTTTGTCATCGACTGCCGTACGTACGCTGCTGATGGTAAATGTCAAATTAGTCTGTGCCTAAGGGAAAACACCTTTTCAAAGAATTAACTTCCCAGAACCGTAATTAAGAGTATGTCCTTTTGTCACACTCTGCCGGGAAATTGGATCGTTATGAGCTCTATTCCATGAAAGGACTCCTCGTTCATTTTCCGTGTTGGCTTTTGAAGGAAAAAGTCATTTTACAATGTTGTGTAAGGTCGCGAGGGAATTTGAAAACACAAAAAAAAGAAAAATCGATAAGCCGAAGAGTAAATGCAAAAGCCTGAATTTTTTTTTTTATTACTCAAATTGGAGTGCAGGAAAAATTGTTAAGTCAAGGCTGTGTGTATTGTTGTGGGTATTAAATTTTGTATAGAGAGCCCTGGGATTGTATACGGATATGCTTAGGGTCACTCTTTGCATATTATTCTTAAATTATTTATTCTGGCACCTCCCCTAACACGTCCACAGCACACACAGATAGCTGGCAGCATATTTGCGGTTCGTGGACTAAAAAACGATCCAAATGGAAACCGCTTTGGTCCCATTATATACGTAAGTGCTCGTATAAACCAGCTGCAAGCCAAAGGATGAAATTTCACACTCAACAGCCATGTAATGTATTGATTTTCCTTAAAGGCTATTAAAGTTTTTCCGCAAACCGCATTTATCGGTGAATCGTGCTCGCACAAAGGCTGGAATGTTATTTGTGCGGCGGCTGGCAGAGGCATTTGTGTAGGTATGCCATTCTCGGGTGTGTAGTATATTGTGATGCTTACGTGGTCAACCGATAAACCTCACATCTAACCAAATCAAGTTGCTCTCATGCATCCGTGCTCATCATCTTCATCAAATCTTGACCAACACAACATGTGAGCACGTGTTTTCAGTTCAATGCTTTAAAGTCGAGTAACATTTGCTCTAAAAAGAAAGTTTTTTCTTTCAATTTGTTGGGGAAAAATGAGAAAAACTTTTAACAGTATCTTGGCTGAAGTTGGATTTTCTCACATTTATCACGAAAAAGGACCATCATAAATATACTCTCAACAGTAAATTTGTATGGCCCAGTGACGATCAAATTAACTTTGAAAAATCTTAACTTTATCCTCAGAATATATTGAAAAGGACGTAATGCAATAATGTTATGTAATAAACTCTAATTGGATCCATAATAATTGACAATTTTCCCAGACAACTTATCGCAACGAAAATGTCGATAATGTCCTTATTGAATTTCGTATATAATCAATTTAAATCACTCAGAAAAAATCGATTTTATATCGTACGTTCATATCTGTTCTGCTACGTGAGTTGGTGAAGCAAGAGTACGAGTACGAGTGGTTTCGGTTTGGTTAAAACGCTTCCATGTAAGTGGAGCCAAGGATTTACTCGTTTGTGAAATATTGAGGTGTACATATTGCTTTAATTTGAGAATAGTCTTGAGCTTTGATAATATTTCAATTAGATGGTATTTGAAGGTGCCCGCATAGTCCAGTCGAAATATCCCAATTCATGCCACCAAATAGAAACAAATACAGTAAAGCCAATTTTGGCTGTTTTGAATCAGTAGGGTGCCAGGACATTTTATAAGGCGCTTTACAAAAAGATTTTATTAGCTCATACAAGAGTTGGTTAATATCAAAAAGAGTTTAATACAAACACATTCCTGGCACGTATAACATTTTCGATGAAAAAAAAATTTTTATAAGAAATCGAGCCAGGAGTCTAAAACTTATTTTGCTAAGAAAAAGGTTGATCGGTTCCAAAAAGGAAGTTAATTAATCCTTGATCAGAGGTGGGTATGCTGGGTGTCATATCAAAGGTTAAGTTTGTTTCCTGTTTCAAGGGAGCTCACCGGAATAAATCGGAATTAAACGAAAAATTCTCGCGGTTCCCGTAGCTTATCATCTGTATCTTTCCAAAGCCATAACTACGCGAATAATTCAAATTGTCACTACCTGTTTCATTTTTTAGAATCCATAATAGCTGAAGATTTTACCATTAAATTTTCTAAGAAAAAAATTTGATCGGAAAGCTCTCAAAGGACACTACTTAATCCTTGATCGAACGTGTGTGAATGAACAATTGTTGGGCTTCATATTAAGGGGGAAGTTGAGTGCTCTGCACATCGGGTAGATTGCGATGATAAATTACAGAAAACACGTGTCATGTATAGTCGAATAGCAACGCTTCAAGTAAAATGCACGTTTTAAGATATAATACCTTTATTGGCCGAACGCCCGACGCAAACTGAATACACATACATTTTAATTTACATTACAACCGGTGGTCATTTAACAGTGTTGCCAGATTGATGATGACAGCTCGGCCATTCCTGACACCTAACTCGGCCCGAGTTGTAGAGATGTATCCGTTGCGTCATTCTCCCCGTCGTCATCGATCTCTGGAAAGAGTTGACACCATGGTTTTATCTTATCGCTACTTACCACGGTTCTAATCTCTCTCTCTCTTATTCGATGGTGTGTGTTCTATGTCTTCGACAACATAGCGTCCCATTTCTAGCAGCTTAAGAAACGCTAGGATCGACTGATTCATTCTCTCAGCCAACCCGTTTGCTCGCGGTGTCCTTGAGGTAACTTTGATAAGATCGACACTATTGATACTGCAAAACTCTGCGAAAATCTTTGACGCAAAGGCCGTGCCTCTATCGGTAACGATGGTTTTCGGCATGCCAAAGTACATTGTCAAACGATCCAATGCTTCGATGACCGGCTTCGGATTGGTCGACTTCACTGCGACGATCACAGCATACCGGGATAATGCGTCGACGATGACAAGCACATGTTGATTTCCCCGATTGTTTTTAACAAATGGTCCAAGGTGATCAAGATTTATTACTTCGAATGGTACCCTTGGAATGTCCATTCCGTACACTCTTTCGATCTCGGCTCACGACTGTAACTGCATTCGACGCAAGACTTCAGGTAGTTTTTTGAAAAAATTCCGAAGCCTTGGAGACCAAAAGTGTTGTGTGTGATCCTATTGATGACTATTTTTAATTATTTTAATTATGAATTCTTTTTCCATTTGAGAATGCTGATCAGAAGTTGTTCTCTTATCTAGCACATCCATGATATCCAGCAATTTCTTTAAGACACACTCGCTGACATCGACTGGTGTTGTAGCAGGCTCAACGGGAGCGCGACTCATCGCATCAACATGATCCATTTTTGTCCCAGGTCGATGAATCAATTCGAAATCGTAATCAAGCAGCTTCAGAAACCATCTCGACACACGAGGGATGAGCGGCTTCAACGACTGTACGTTCGTTACTGGTTAGCAATCCGTTATTACGCAAAATCTTTTCCCAAGAAAATACATCCGGAATCGTTAGCACGATTCTACTGTTGCCAGTACTTCAAATTCATAACTGTGGTAATTGGCTTCGGCACTGCTGCACAACCGGCTGTAGTATCGGTTTGAGTTGTCCTTTGCTGTCCTTTTGAAGTAGCATACCGGCTATTCCTGCTGAGCTAGCATCAGTATGTAGCTGATGCTCCATCGTTCCGTCATAAATTGACAATAGCGGGTCCTCTGCAGTGGCGTAGATAGCTTTTCGGAGAGGGGGGATCATTTTGCAAGATTGCTTATACTTTCAAGGGTATAAAATGTTGAATTTCAGCAAATGTTGATGCAAAATAGATAGAAAAAACTGAGTCCTGAAATAATTTTGGCTTTTTTACTACGGTGAGTGAATCCACTGTATTCCAATTTTCGATACTGTGATTGGAGTACCAGAGCTTTTTATTGGGTTAGATCAGTGGTTTTTCAGAGTCACGGAACACCTAGCATCGCCGCTTTTCTGTCCGGAACACCTCAACACAGTTATATGTCCAGAAAAGGGTGTGAAGACGAGAGGTCGTTGGGGATGCCCAGTATATGCAGATAAAGCAAAATCGAAATTTTCCGATAACTCAGAAATTCGTGAGTATATATTTTTAAAATTTCCAAACTTTTGGGACACCGTAGTAATTAGCTGTATTTGCTATAAATTTGGAGGTCATGCGTAAATTTGACGTATGTTATGTTAGCACCCGCCCCACTTTCGAAAAGCAAATGTACTAATTAGGTAATTCTTTAAAAAAAAAAATATTAATTGGAGTATTACTCCTCTCTGCCTCTCTTTTTCGCCAGAAGGACATTGCATGACCATTAGTTTTTGCCAAAGGGCTACCTAATTTTCAAATAGAGGACAAGCATGCAATTTTTTTGTTTCATTTATATGCGATATGCCGTGCTTTGATTTCCGGAAGATTAGATCTAAAATGTTTGTTCAGGTCTGATGAGTGCCACTAATAAATATGTATTGAGCTCCCGAAGAAATTCATATGAAATGAGAAATAAGGAGTCGCATAAACACTGACCGCATAACGGCCGGCGTTTTGTGAGAAATGTTATGTCCAAAGGCATTATTTTTCATAGTCGTTTTCCATAATTTCCATGGAACTGCAATTAGCCAAACCTTTGCATGGATGGATTTGGTTCCGATTGCATTGATTCATCTAGTATTGGAGAGCACACTACAAGGTGGTTTTAATTTCAGCAGGATGAGGAATCGAACCACATAACACATTGCCAGAGCTCCCTTCCTCGGAAATGCTAATATTGGAATTTGGCTATAGGTTCCGCCAATTTAACTGGCTCTGACCTTATTCTCTATAAAAACTGTCGAGATGGTGCATTTATAAAAATAAGCCATTTACGTTGAACGCCCTGCAGAAATCCGGCTAATTTAAATTTTGCGGGTGCCCAGTTTTTTAAGGAAAGTTTTTTATGAAAACAACTGCACGAGGTTAGTAATTAAAAGTGAGCACAATTTGTTGACTTAACATTTTTGAGGGCAGAGTTTTCTAAAACGTGTTGAGTGTTTTAGGGAATTTTACGCATTAATTTTCGATTTCTTAGTTCGAATCCCATTGTGAGCATGAATTTTTGTGTTGTCTTTACATCAGCTGGTTTCACTATGTAAATCGTTTCGGAGCAACGACCATGAGGGACCATTCACTTGATTTATGAGGAATAAATGCTTTGAATCGATTCTACAACAAAAACGTCCATCGATAGTATCATACCATCAATCTGCCTGGTACAGTACCTTAGGGGCGGCAATTTGTTATCTTGCCCGGAGTGACGTAAATGCTAGAGCGGCCGCTGTCTAGATTTCTTCAGTAGGGCTTGCCTGTGCAAAACTCCAGTGTGAAAAAGTGCTGTAGTGTTTCTATTCTGTCGATACGATTCTATTATAATGTACTACAATAGAAATTTGAGGAAATGCTAAATTTTCTATTACTGTTCTGAAAATGGTTTGACGTTTTTATGAAAGACTACACACGTTTGCTTTGTTTTACGTACCGCTAAAGTATTAATAAAAAATGGGTGACTCCCCTTGATCCCCCCCCTTATCTACGCCACTGGTCCTCTGACATAAGCTTCTTCAACAGTTGAAACGCAGCTTCACATGATGAATTCCATTCGAAAGTTACATCTTTCTTCAGAAGGCGTGTCAGTGGTGTTGCTATGACGGCGTAATTTTCTGACATTACCGATTATGACGTCGAATACCGAAGCATTATCGCCGACTATTAGGAACTCGTATTTGAATCGTTGACCGTCGATTTCAACATCAAATTGTTTTTTCTCCCTAGACACTATCTCACCTCCCGCAAAACCTTTCATCAACAACTCACAGCACAAAAGATCTACAGCTCCCGGAGTCTAATAATGCCTGATGGGCCACTCGATTGAGTTGAATTGTTTTTAACACCGGCTTTATCGCTGTCACACTATTGTCCTTAATTGAATTAACCGTCGATTCACTTTTGGGTTTTTGCCTTCGCGATATCTCCGCGTTCACGGCAGTTATAGCACAAGAGACCACTTTTGTTCTTTATCTTATCACGGGTTTCTTTCTGCTCAAATATTTTCCTAGCTAAATTAATGGCAGAATCTTTAGTTTTTACCGAATTTAAATTAGTTGGCAACTTGAAATATTCGCGTAGTTATGGCTTTGGGAAGATACAGATGATAAGTTATACGGGAAACACGAAAATTTTCAATTCAAACGCGATTTATTCCGTTGAGGGTCCTTGAAACAGAAAACAAAAACCGGGTGTGTAATGCACTCGACTTCCCCTTTGATATGATACCCCGTATGCCGACCTCTGGACAAGGATGAACTAGTGTTCTTTTTTTGTCCTTTTTGGGAAAATTAAAATTGTTTTTTAGCAAAATCAGTTTTAGACTCCTGGGACCCAACTAATTCAAAAACAACAAAAAATAGCCTTACTCGATTTTTTTTCTAATTAAAATGCTAATATGACTGGAATAGCAGAAGCGTCTGCATTCACATTATTTTTAAAAATTATTTCGGTTAGAGCAGTGTATAGCCTTTTGTACATGAAAGACCATTTCCCAATATTTCGTCCTGCCGCGGCCCAAACATTTTTAAATACACGAGAACTAATTGAAAATGTGCATTAGAAAAATTACAGTAAGTCTTTAGTAAAGCGGCCAAACGTCCCAAATCCTGCGGGACAGTCTTGCAACTTATAAGTCGGTCCTGCATTGAATATCCTTTCGAAGTTTTCCGTGATATTAAAAATGTGGCCCGTTTGCTCCAGTAATTTTCTTGCATCTTCGGACGTCTGTATCTTTAGAGCGCATACAGCTAGGACCTCAGCATCTTAAGCAAAGTGTGCGTCACAATCTGTTCTACTTTGGCTCCTTTATTCATTTTTTTGGAGAATTTACCTTGTTTGCGCTTGGTACATTTTTTTTTATTGGGTGGCATAAAAAATTAACGTCGATTGAGATTGAAATTTTTTCATCGTTGAGTCGTAAAGACTGGAACTTTTAAGCGTATAGGCTGTAACTAAATCACTATACATAGAAAGCTCCTCGGTAAGGCCTGTGGTCAGTCTTGTCTTTTTTAAAGATGTAAAGAAAAGCATTATAGTAGCACTTTATTTTGGCGAACGATCATTTTGGCTGTTCGTTCTGAAATGTTTGTAATACACTTGTAGATCTACTTGGCGCTCGCAATTCCTCCATAAATAAAGGTCCTACCTATCTTTCGACAGCCAAATCGCACTTTTGTCTTTTCTAATCGAAAATTGTCCATAAAATCTATCCAATAAATTCGATTTGGCATTACAATAATAAATACAAGTTTTAACTAAATAGCATCCCCTTCTTCTCTGTACCGTAACCCCTTGTGGGGCATGGTGCGTCCACTCAGCCGTTTATAGGCTACTTCGAATCAACGTTATATTGCATATCTTCTTCTTCTTTATGGCACGATAGCCCGACGTCAGGCCTTGCTCGCGTGGATTCCACAACCTCCAATTGTCGCGGTCAGGCGACCTTGTCCTCCAGTTCTGGTGGGCGTCCTCACATACAGAATACTCCCGTCCACTCGTTGCGCGTTCATCACCCTTTTGGGCATGCGATCGTCGTTCATCCTTTGTACATGTCCCGCACATTCCAGTCGCTGCAATTTCACGATCTTCGACAGCTGCAGCTCATCATACAGCTGATACAACTCAAGGTTGTACCGGATGCGCCATTCACCTCGTTCACGAACGGCCCCGAAGATTCTTCGCAGAACCTTTCGCTCGAATGTGTCCAACAGGTGTTCAGAGTTTTGGGTTAGGGTCCATGACTCGCAGCCATAGAATAGCACAGGTCAGATTATGGTTTTATACACGTGGAGCTTCGTGTTCCTGTGCACCAGCTTCGAGTTCATAATTTCGAGGACCGCAAAATAACACTTATTAGCTATAGTTGTATCCGTCGCTTTATCTCATCTGTTTCGTTGGCGTCCTTTGAAAAATTGCAACCTAGGTAAGTGAAGTTGTCTACATACCCTATATTAAGGTCCCCCACTGTGATGCTTGCTTTTACTGGTGTTCTAGTTTTTGATTGCATCATGACCTTGGTTTTAGATTCGTTGATATGTAGCCCAACTTCTTTGGCAGCGTTAATGAGATTATGCAGAAGGCTCTCTGCATCACCCAATCTTCGAGACATGATGTTGATGTCGTCGGCGTAGGGTACAAGTTGAGTCGATTTAATGAGTAGCGTTCCGCTGCTGTCCAAATTCATGGCTCGAATCACATACTCCGGAGCTAGATTGAAGAGTGTCGGCGCCAGCCCGTCGCCTTGCTTGAGTCCAGTACGAGTTTGAAATAGGTCAGTGAGTCTGTTCTGAACTCTGACCTGCGAGACGGTATTAGTCATCCTCATCCTTATGAGTCGCACTAGCTTAGCCGGTATTCCAAAATGCAGCAAAATGTTGTACAGTACGCTTCGATCGATATTGTCGTATGCCTGCTTGAAGTCGACAAATATTTGGTTTACGTCGATGTTGTATTCCCAGCACTTCTGGAGTAAAAGCTTCACTGTAAAAAGCTGATCTGTCGTCGAACGACCAGGTCTAAAGCCGCCTTGGTACTCGCCAATGATTTCTTCTGCGTACGGATTAATTCTATTTTCCAGAATCTTAGATAAAATCTTATAAGTCGTACAAACTAATGAGATGCCTCTGTAGCTCTCACATTTCAACTTATCCCCTTTTTGTGGATTGGGCAAATGATACTTTTACGCCAATCTTCCGGGATTATTTCGTCGTTCCATACTTTAACGATAAGTGTGTGTATAGTCTTAACAAGGCTCTCTCCACCATGCTTCAGCAGTTCAGCTGGAATCTCGTCAGCGCCCGGGGCTTTATTATGCTTTAATGCTTGCATGGCGGGATCAACTTCTTCTACTGGTGGGGGTTGAACGGGAGGGCCTGTTTCAGCCATCAGCTCCGGATTTTCTTGTGTGGGGTTGTTCGGTTGACCATTGAGGAGCTCTTCAAAATGTGAGGCCCAGCGTTTATCAACGCTATATTGCATATAGAGGAGTGTAATATAATGTTGCAAGGACTATATATTTCCTGGACCATGCCGAGATTCGATCTCCGGACCTCTAGATTACAAGCATCGTAGCGTGCGACTCCTGTGTAAACATTCTCATTGCGTATCAAACCTTGTCGCAGAGTCGTCATCGTGTCGCGGCGCTCTCAAAGATTTAATTTACAGCAAAAAAAAAGTTAAAATAACTTTTGGTCTCATATTGGATTTTTCATTTACATATGTTCGCCATTTACATAAATTTTCGCTTGTATAGTCAACAGCTTGGCGTTTCCGCGAGACATAACTAAATGAGATTTTCATGAAATCCAATTTTAAGCGGAAAATGACATTTTTATTTTCGTTGTAATGTTTTTCAGGACGCGTGTGTAACTCTCGAACATGTTTGCGCGCCGAATGGACCAACGTGTCTGTGTATTCACTATAGAATATTATGTATGACTATTTGATTATATAAATATGGTTTGGTTCTCTCGCTCTCTCTCGAGCACAATAATGCAAAAAGGATTCATGTTTGCCAGTACTTACATGTGTTCATGCGTTGCCAACATTTTTGACGTCATTAAAATCATCGCATTCATTATTTCGTACTTATTCCAGATAACGATGAAGAATGGCCTTTTAAATGCACTCTCAACATACACAGCCAGCCATTTCGTATGTTGGGTCGAGTGAAAACATTATGAATGCATATTATTTGGAATTTCAATGGAAATACTTTTTCCCGAAATTGGGTGGAAAGAGCAGAATCAATTTTATCATTTTAAAGAGTAATAATCGATTTAGACATTATGTTCAACTATGGGGGGATTTCTTCTAATTGTATCCTGTTCAAAGAATTTAGAAAATTCGTAATTATAAATTAACTATTTTTTAAATGTCATAGTGAATGTGAAATTTATTCCTCCCAATGTTCCTCCGGTTTTCCCTTACTGCCACATTCATTCATATTAAAAATGATGCTCACTAAAATATATATGGCAACAGTCAGTCATAATTTTTTATGTCCACTTGAAATCTGCTCTCAATCAAGGATTTTATGTTTTGGCCATAAAACGAAAGATGTAAATGCCGAAAAAAATCAACCATAAAAAAATTGAATGACACAATATGATAACTTAATTTTCCAACTGCATACGGCATAAAAGTGTGCTGATATTTGCGTAATAAAAGCAATGTAGCGAATTAAAAAGACATAAAAGGCAAGTTATTATTTAGCAAATGACACAGATTGAGCCCCCAACCCCTATGGGTGGGTCATTTAGTTATGGATAAATTTATTAGTTTGCGTTTGCAAAATGAGGAATATAACAACAGCGCGAAAAAATATGTGGGAATGCATGAAAAGTTATTCTGAATGCAAAATGAAAGATACTCAGTCAACAAGTTAACCCTTAGCTGGTTTCGTGGGTTAAAATTGACCCACTGCGAATTATTATCAGCTCCAACTCTTTTAATGTTCAAACTGCAATGATGTATTCTCGTGTATTCTCAGTACTGTGCAAGTTGTCGTGAGAGGCGAAAGTGCAACGTTGTGACGTGCGTAGGAACTGAGTTATGGCTCCGACTGGGTCAAATTTGACCCACGACACCTAGTATGTAACTTTTTCCATTGAGCGTAGGTTTAATTATTTACGTTTTCAGCGGACGTTTCAACAACAATGGTGGGATTCTTTAATGATAAGCAGGCTCCACTTTGTTTGATTTCACTATTAGTAAGCCATTTTGCTCTTTTGTCCCTATAAAGAACCAAAGTGTAATTATGATTCCTTCTGTGCATCATGTTGGATCTGTCGAGAGAAATCATTCAATTACAATAGCACTAAGGGCGCAGTTGAATCTCTGGACCAGAAATGTGCAAATTACTCGGTCACCAGAAGAACTCAAAAAGCGCCATGTGTGAGTTTTTCAGTGATATTGAATATTTGTTCAGCTAATCTTTTCGTACTTTCGAAAGCATCGAACCCTGAAAAACAACTGAAAAGGAACAAATACATAAAAAAGGTGGCTTAGACCTAGCTACTCCACTAATATTAGAACGTAAAAAAGAGAATGCAAATTTTCCACGGATCTAAAAAAAAGGATTGATGATGATGATAATGATGTCTTGAAGCAAATACATGGACAGCCGCCAGATTAGTCAATGCCGTTGAACCTGTCGTATCGCCTTCTGTCATTGCTGGTATTCCAAGTCGTTAATGGGCAGATGCCATTTATGCGATTGGAAAAATTACAGTAAATAGCCGCTTAAATGTAATAAATGCAGCGATTTTATTTGTCAGATATATTCCGACCAAAATATGATATGTACTGGTTGCCAATAAATATGAAGTTCTAAATTTATGATACTGCTACTCCCAAAGAAGATGTTTCAGTTTTCGATGTCATTTTTTTAGTTATGAATCAATTTCTCACGAAATATTTCTTTTTGTTAAAAGAAAGGTATGGGAAATGCCATTATAACTTATTCTTTTCATTTTACTAAAGAATAATATTTTTTTTTAGTTTTTCAAGTACACTCTGTATGAAAAGAGATAGAAGGTAAAGTTAGATACTAATTTATTAAAAACGTGTTAATTTATGAAAAATTTTATTATTAAATTTCGTTAATTCTTTAAGATATGCTTGTTTTATTCGACCCTCTTCCAAATCTACGTTAATTATATAAAAATCTTATTGTAATGACTGATTTTCTCTAGTGGGTCAAAAAAGACCCACGATACTTGTAGTGTTGTCTAAAATAGCGAAACCAGCTAAGGGTTAAATAGACGCTAGCCTGGCATTGTCGAATGCCGTTACAATATATTGAGTTTGCTGCGCCTGAGTGCTGCATTTACATCTGCAGCGTCTCAGGTTACTTAACGTGATAGGTGACAGAAAACGTCTAACTCAACCACTAAAGCAGCATCTTCGAGGCATGCCCATGATGGCCTTTACTAAACGATTAAACCCTATCATGGTTTAGCGATGTGCCGACAACTCATCCTAAGAAAAACTTCAAGTCAAGAAACCTGAAACAAAAGCCTCGGATTGGACGGATACAAAACAACGACGACCCCGCAAACGAATAACTGATTACTCTTTCGGATCCTGGAATGTACGTTCCCTGAATAGACCGGGGGCCTTAAGGGCCCTCCTGGATCAGGTAGAACAATACAAGCTGAGCATAGTTGCAATCCAGGAAACTAAATGGCTCAAAAGCGAGATTAACGAACTCAATTCGCACACTATTTTTACGAGTGGTAAAGAGGAGGGCAACAAGGAGTTTGGAGTAGCTTTCATCGTGAATAAGCAGCTCAAGGACCACGTTATCGTGTGCGATCCGCATTAAAACCCGTTTCACTAATCTGTGGCTCATTAATGCGCATGCCCCTACAGAAGTAAAAGAAGACGCGATTAAGGACGAGTTCTACAACGACCTAGAAACACTCTTCGACTCACTTCCATCAAACGACGTCAAGCTGCTGCTTGGAGACTTTAACGCCAAAGTCGGAAACGAAAGCTGGCATAGGGGAACCACTGGTGGTCATAGCCTCCACGACGAAAACAACAACAACGGTCAGCGACTTATCGACTTCGTGAGCGGCAGAAACTTGGTCATAAGCTCTACATGCTTCCCTCATCGACGAATCCATAAGCAGACCTGGGAGTCTCCAGATGAATACACCGTGAACCAGATCGACCACGTAGTGATCAGCAAGAGATGGGCTTCTAATGTCCTAGATCTTCGATCCTATCGAGGAGCCAACTGCGACACCGATCACTATTTGGTGAAGACGACCTATAGGTGCAGAATCTCTTCGGTGCACCTAACGAGAATCAACCCTGCCAAGGTCTAAGAGGTTGACAATTTTGATTGATGATGCCACGGCGGCTGCGTATACTACAGCACTAGAGGAAAAACTGTCGCCCATGCATCCATGAGTTCTGGGAGGAGCTCAAAGACAGCATCAAGGGGGTCGCAGAAGAGGTCGTGGGCTATAAATGCCGGTGCAGATGAGCAGACTGGTTCGACGACGAATGCAACGCCTCGATTGAGGCGAAAAATGAAGCCTATCGCCAATACACACAACGCGCATCCCGAGCCAAGAAAGAAAGATATAACGAGCTTCGGCGAGTATCTAATAAGTTAATTAGACGTAAGAAACGCAAACATTTTGACGAGCAGTTACAGCAAATAAACCAAAGATTAGCCAGTAAGAACACTAGACAGGCGTACAAACTTATAAATAATGTCAAGAACGGATATCAACCCAGGACAAGCCTATGTAAGGACAAGGATGGTATCATCATCAGCGACATCGAAAGCGTCAACAAACGATGGGCCTCGCATTTTGAAGAGCTCCTCAATGCATCATCAACATCCCCCGCGGAGCTAGCTCTTGAGCAGTTAGCCGAACCAGGCCCTCCCGTTCTACCCCCAACAGTAGAGGAGGTGAGTCTTGCCATACAGTCGCTCCAAAATAATAAAGCGCCCGGTGCTGACGAGATCCCAGCAGAACTGCTGAAGCATGGTGGAGCGTGCCTGACCAACGCTGTACATGTGCTACTGCTGAAAATATGGAACGACGAGGTAATCCCCGAAGATTGGCGCAAAAGCATAATCTGCCCAATCCACAAAAAGGGCGACAAGCTGAACTGTGAGAATTACAGAGGCATTTCATTAGTTTGTACGGCCTATAAGATTTTATCTAAAATTCTTGAAAAGAGAATCAATCCGCACGCAGAACAAATCATTGGCGAGTATCAAGGCGGCTTCAGACCTGGTCGTTCAACGACCGATAAGCTTTACACAGTGAAGCTACTACTCCAAAAGTGCTGGGAAGACAACATCGACGTATACCAAATCTTTGTCGACTTCAAGCAGGCATACGACAGTATCGATCGAAGTGTACTGTACAACATTATGCTGAATTTTGGTGTACCGGCAAAGTTAGTGCGACTCACAAGGATGACGATGACTAATACCGTCTCGCAGGTCAGAGTGCAGAATCGACTCACTGACCTATTTGAAACTCGTACTGGACTCAAGCAGGGCGACGGGCTGGCGCTGACGCTCTTCAACCTTGCTTTGGAGTATGTAACTCGAGCCATGAATATGGACAGCAGCGGAACGCTACTCATCAAGTCGACTCAATTAGTAGCGTACGCCGACGATATCAACATCATGTCTCGAAGGTTGGGTGATGCAGAAAGCCTCCTGCATAACCTCAATAACGCCGCAAAGGAAGTTGGACTACATATCAACGAAAGCAAAACAAAGGCCATGATGCAATCGAAAACAAGGACGCCAGCAAATTCAGGCATCACAGTGGGGGACCTTAATATCGAGTATGTAGACAACTTCAACTATATGGGTTGTAACTTATCGAAAGGCGCCAACGAAACCGACGAAATTAAGCGACAGATACAACTAGCCAATAAGACATATTTCTCGGTCCTCCCTATAATTAATTCGAAACTTGCGCACAGGAACACGAAGCTCCGCGTGTACAAAACGATCATCCGACCCGTGCTATGTTATGGCTGCGAAACATGGACCCTTACCCAAGCCTCCGAAACTTTGCTAGACCGATTCGAACGAAAGGTCCTTCGGCGAATTTTCGGGGCCGTTCGCGAGCGAGACCAATGGCGTATCCGATACAACCATGAGTTGTATAAATTGTACGATGAGCTGGAAGTATCGAAAATCGTGAAGCTTCAACGTCTGCAATGGGCGGGGCATGTACAAAGGATGGACGACATTCGCATGCCAAAGAAAGTTATGAACGCACAATGAATTGACGGAGCGAGGTTGCGTGGACGACCGAGAGCTCGCTGGGAGAACTCCGTAGGTGAAGACGCCCACCAGCTGCTGGGCTTCCGAAACTGGAGGACAAGGTTACGTAACCGCGACAATTGGAGGTCAACGATTCAGGCGGCCAAGGCCCGACGTCGGGCTATCGTGCCACATTGATGATGATGCTTTAATTTGCTTGGATGAAGACGGCCAAATGAAAATTTGCATATTTTAAAATATGTCATTTATAAAAAAACATCATAAAAATGTTTAGATTTTAAAACCTGGCACGATATTTCGGTAAAAAAAAACCATTGAAAATGGGACTTCGTACTTAATGATATCCTAAAATTATATGTTGCAGCAAAAATTTGTGAAAATCACTTGAAGTTTTGAGCATATTTTCAGCGAATTTGAATTTAGTGCCTTTTTGCTATTTACTAATTTCGGGCGCGGTCGAAATTTGAATATCCTTCACTCTCCTTTCGCTTAACGTTTTTTCGGGCGTACCTATGGCTTTTGTTTGCTCCGCCATTCATATAATTCGGTTAATCCTAGAGCCTAGAGAGTAGAGACACGCTGATTTTTTTTTTTTTGAGCAACAATTGATACGTGCATTTATGTCGTATAAGGTGTAATTTGAAACGCAGGTCATACAATAATAAGGCATTTCTCTTGGCTCAGACATTTTTTTTGAGCGTAGATATAAGATTCGTCCTGAGATCGAAATGCTTCCGCCGACTCTTCCTATACATTTAAAAGCCCTCAACTGAATCCGCTCCTAAAAACGGGCAAATTAACTTCATTTTTGATTTTCAGCTCATTTAAAACGAATTGCTTAACAACAACTTAATTACTTATTCAGGCAACGGAATACCAAATGGGTACTTTACCGGGGCTATACTTAAGTGTAGAGCAAAAGTTGCACGGGAATTTTCACTCGACCATCAAAAGGCCATTTTCAAGAAGCTGTTAGCCGATGCTTGTACAGCTTGGAAAAATCCCATAATCTTTTTCCAGTCATAACAGCAACATGGCAGACGCCCGGATTAACTTCCATAACTGCAAATCATTGAAAGTCGTCTTGTCCATGGTCGTCCGCAAAACACCCTCCTGTACATTTCCTACATTTCCACACTTTTTTTTTCATTTAGTGCCCTATAAAAATTTACGACGGTACTTTCGCGGACGAAAGGAACAAATCTCCATTTTTTCGAGTCACGGTTGTTGCTCTTTGCAGGATGGAGGTCTGTAGGTACGTACCAGCACTTTCTCTAGGCGGAGGTGAATAGCAAACATATAGCATACCTGAATGGTGGGAAGGATATATAAATTTTAATGAATCCTGCACATAGGTATGAGGTTTTAAGAACTCCCAAGTCCCAACAGTGGACTGGATGTATAGAGCTCGCTATTGTGACGAATCGATTATTATGAGCAGCACAAATCTACGATGAGTCCCCAGGTCGTTGTTGGTCTTTAAGTCTAACTTTCACCAACACTTCGTTCCATAATGGGAAAAATAATAAAAAATGTAAGAAGAGCGATATCAGTGTCCTGGATGTGATGAGATTGAAGTTGTTATGTATAAGCGTATTATCCTGTAGTTGTTTCAATTGACTCGTCCACATTTAATGGATGACGGCGAGAAGAGCCCAAAGATTTGTCGGAAAATGCTTGTATACAGGATGAACAACGACGCTTTATACGATTAATAATGCAAGCTGTTGCCATTAAGGCACCTTCAGGTATTGGCATTCTTTGCACAATTAATGATAAACTCTGGGGATAAATTTGCTTTCGACTTAGCATCGTCGGCTTGGAACAATCCACTTGTTGTTTGCATGTTACATAATTCAATTGATTTTCGAGAAATAAAGCCTCGGATTACGTGCCATTTCTGTCGGATTTTTAGTTTTGAGTGTGAGTAAAATTGCGGTACACTCGAAAAAATTTTACTACAATAATAGGAGGAAACTTTTTTTCCTTCTATTATAGTAGTAAATTTACACCACGATATGAAGGAGAGTAATTTTACGCTTTACGGTGTAAATATTTACTACAAAATTAGTGTAAATATACAAACGGTAATAAATTAATTTGCACACATAAATAAGTAAACTTGCTCTTAGACTTATGTAAATTTAAATCAAAAATAAGCAAATTTGCACTGGAAAAAATGTAAATTTACACCGGCTAATATGTAAATTTTCGTCTGGATTTATAATAATATTCTTCGATGTAAATCGTCTTGGAGCTACCTCACGGTTAAAAATTCTGGTGTATTTTTTATACCAACTGATGGTATAAAGCTCATGTATACATTTTTTAGTATGAATTGTATACAAAAGCGATGTATAAATTTTGTTTATATGAATTTTTATTAAATTTATCCGAGGTTTGTATTAAAATATTGAATTCGAGATGTTTGTACACAAATTGTACGAAGCTGTTACAAAATTAATCTAAAAATACTAATGAAAATTATGCAGCATTTATATGAATCTTTTATCAGAACGTGTTATTGATTTTATACTATAAATTACAACTTGCATACCAATCGAGAATTTGTTTAATAATATTGAAATGATAGAAAAATTTTACACCAAAGTGATGTAAAGTTTATCCTATATTGTACATTTCTAAAAAAAATTCATTGCAATCGCATTTGGAAAGGTGGATTTCGTGAGTCGCTGTGGCGCAAATGGTTAAGAGTGCATGCTAGTAATCTAGAGGTGCGGAGATCGAATCTCGGCGTGGCCAAAAATTTCTGTATGTGCGGATAGGAAATATACGAGTATAGAGCCTGCAACAGTATATCCCAGAAGGGGTTTTCTGAAGGCATACTGTTCAGACCTGAAACGAGAAAAAGAAACACAAAGAATTCACCCTCCAGAAATAGTACGAGCATACTTATCTAAAATCACTGCGCACGAATGTCACGTCACCGTCACTAGTCATCAGGAGTCGTCGCGGTCCTTCCAGCCAGGATTATCTGTAATTAGAAGGAATTTTATATGATTATGACACTATTTACAATATCTACCAAACAACAAATACCCACCATTCAGGGACGTAGCTAGGATTTTGTTTCGGGAGGGGTCCAAATTTCTCCGTACTACCAAATTTTCGGTTTAATATTTTATTTATTAGGCTAACACCAGGGGCGGCCTTAGCTTTTGCGCAGACCCAGGCGACAGATTTTTGGATAAAAAAGTAATAAGTAACGACATTGACGTTACTTTTAAAGTCTAATGAATTCCCATAAAACCCCAACCTTCCTACTATATTCAAGTTGAGATACTAACTGAGAAAAGAGATAAAATCCACATTTTATTTGAAGGTCCTAAAGTCTGGACTCTTGCGCGCATGCTAGTTAATTTATGATCATTGTGGGGTATCTTTATAAGTATGCAGTCATGATTGTCACTCAACAACAGTTCCACAAAATTATAAGATGTCGGAATCCTGTTCATCGTACTTTACAGTTCTAGCTCTCCGTTTTCGAAAAGGGGGACAACCACCACACAAGACGTCATATTTCCGAAAATTTCGAAGATAAGGTGAGATTCAAGTGCTGATGTAGAGCATGCTATGTCGCGCATTTCCTGAAATTGCAGAGTCCTGGCTGTCAGAAATTTTCAGCGTTCTTCAGGGTCCTAGTCCTACCGGATATTATTTACTTTAAAAACTGGAAGTGTTGGTAGATGCACACAATTTCATATACAATACAATATTTACCGCGAATTGTTTACAATTTTAGGGGCTAGTCCAGAAGAAAAAAATAAATCAATAAAACTCGAAAGGTCGGCTTCGAAGTCACTGATATTTTGTATGTTCTCACAAAATTTCAGTTAAGGAATATGCTCACATCAAAAGAGCTAAACTAATTTGAATTCAAGAATGTCAAAGGCTGAAAGCGGATCTTTTGGCTCGACTTTCATGGCACTTCAAAAAATTATATTTTACACGAATCCTGTTGAGGAAATTGATTTGAAATACTTTACTTTTGTTTATTATTTTTTGTCCAACTTGCCAGCGCGAGGCCCTGGGCCATCATCCGGCACGCCACCCATTGGCTAAGACCCAGTTACCGTCCAATTTCCATAAAAAAATTATTGTTCAGTGCAGAGTTTACATTTTCCTCGCACTACCCTTTTTCGTAATTTAGGAAAGTCATGACTTTTTCCTGGCACGGACGTACGCAGAAAATTATTCAAGACAGGTTTAAGGAAAAAGCTTCGCAGTTCCATGGAATCCAGCGGGGATGAATTATTCCATAGCCGCCAAACGCGACCAAAGCATTGAAATCGTCAAAGGACACTAAGAAATGTATTTAAGAGCTTCAAAGTGGAACTTTAATTCAATAGTTACGCTCTTTCACTCTACTGATTACGTTAAAAGACACATATTAACTCTGTTTCATTCTAAAGTTCATAGGAAAATAATTTAGAATTACATATGTCAAAATTATCGAGTTGGGATTTTTCTCAGATATAACAGAAAACATTAACCCTGGCATTATTGTTAAGTTTCTTGCTCGTTGGCCGTTAGTTTTTAAATTTATTTATTAGTTATCATAATGTTTGTAGTACTGATGAATAATATCCGGTATGTTTAAACCCCCCAACCCCACGTAGGATCGCCACTGCTTTCACTGGCCTAACTCGAATGAGCCATGATGCGCCACCGTCAACATTTCATAGTTTAATAAAGTAAGAATCAGGCGAGGCCCCAACGGAAGACCTGCTATCTGCAGTGGTGTATTTGTAAGGATAAAAACACTCAGCGGATATCGAACTTGCATGCGGTGCTGTTCGGCTGAAATGAGAGACACAGAGTGAAAAACCTCGACACTTTCACCTAAAGAGCGATGTGTGGTAACCATGTCTAAAGCAGACTTTTATATTATTAAGAATCTGCATCCATTCAGCCCAACTAAAGTTGTTGATTGCGTTCCGCGTTTCTTAGCATCAACACTCTGAACCTCTGCAGCGGAAATTTCCTTAGAGCTTCGTAAGTTTGGAAAATATTTCCAATAAATTATGAAGAAAAGTATGTTCTGAATGAGTATTTATTTTCCTAAAAAAAATACTAATAGAGTTTCGAGGATTTGGCCCCTTCAAGCGACTCAACTAACAACTAAATTTATGTTAGTGCATTCAAAGAGCGAGAAAGTTAGCAGAAGAGTGCTTTTCAATTGGATTCTCATTCATTTCGCGTATAGATTGGGGGGAAATGGTTGGGTGGCAGTATATTACAGTGTTTTTCTAGTGAATTGTATCCGTTTAATGCGCTCATTGATTATTATTGTACGTTTTCTTCGACAAAAAACAAATCAATTTAACTGCCAAATATATTGTCATTTGGTGAATACAATGATACCACAATACAATATGATACCACAGTCTGATGAAAACTGCTGAATTAATATATGTAAGTGCCTTTTTCCAAGTTCAATGATGATAAAACGAGTTTCAATGATTTTTTAAAACATTTCGGGAGGGGTCCGGACCCCATGGACCCCTCCCCTAGCTACGGCCCTGCCACCATTGCCGAATTTCAACAATCAAGGAACGACACAACACGATGACAGCACGATCAGCTGTTCATGCATTGACCTACATTTGAAAGAAAACATAGAATTTATCAGCTAGCACAATTTTGAATAATAGTATAATTATCAAATACTCGAACCATTTGAAACATTTGAAATTTGTTAGTGAAATTGGCCTTGAACTACGGGTAACGTTTTGGGTAGTTCACCCACCCGTAGTTCACAAGGAAAGTGAAGAAGAACAAACGGACACTTCGATTTTGAAACCCGTTCTGTTTAGATTTGATTTACATACGATACGATTTGAATATAGACCGCGATTCCCTTTGACTTAACGATTTTTGATTTATGATTTGAACGTTTGTATTTGATTTGATATAAAGACCGCGATTCCTTTTTTTGACTACGATTTGATTATTGATTTGAACTTTTAGTAATATTGTATTCGTCCGAAGTCTTAAATAAACTTCGTTGTGAAAAATATTAAAAGTGTTGATTAATTTCCTACACATACATTATCCTTCAGATGTAAATGAATGTGGTTTTTTTAAATTTTTAATAAAAAAATTGGATAGTTTTTATCATATATCTGGATAAATACTATTTACACCTTATTCAGATTATTTTTATCTTGTTAGCTTATAAAAACATTTTATACGCGATTAGCATGAACTGTATAGCTTCAACTGATAACTTCGATTAATAAAGAAGCTTGGTATAATTTTTATACAGAAAGTCTATGGAACTATATGTATACCAAAATTTATAAAGTTTATACCATTTTTTTTAACCGTGGTTATTCCAACGGCAAAAGCTGCTACACCCCCTTCGGTTCAAGAGCAAGAAAGCGCTTTAACAATAACAATAATATGATGCTCACACGAACGCACTTCGGACGGAACAGACTCTGCACACACAACTAGCAACTTGTGGGATCAGGCGCGCACAGAGGATGGGGCAAAAGGGGCAATTTGCCCCGGGCCCCGAGTTAGAGAGGGCCCTGCAGGGACAGTGGTCTCGTAGTGCGCATACGTCTGCAAAATTATTACACGAATTGATGTCAGATAAATTTTATTTAAATCTCTATTTATCTTGTTTTGCGTTATTCAAAGCATTTCTAGGACCCTATAGGATTTCCCTTCACCTACTTTTTTCAATTGAAATTGCTAAATTTAAAATTTGCACTGATCTTGATATTTTTTAGGTGTTATGAGATCAACAGCACACTCCAATTAATCGGAATTCCCTTAAAATCTGAGTGTCCTCGAACTATATATGTGTTTTATAGAGAAAGTGTTAACCATGAAACTGAAAACGATGGAAGCCCCTTTAAATGACTATTTCTTATTTAGTTTCCATAAATTTATATTTATTCAAGTCTCTCTCTGATTGTTGTTAACTCATTGTAGTCTTATCTGTAACTATGCTCTCGAACTAGCAAAATTTCTCAACGTTTTCTACTGATTTGGTTTTAGACTGTCGTTCTCCTATGGATCAGTGCACACTCGGTCTTAGTAACGTTTATGAAAAGACAAGCATTTCGATTTTCGCAACGCCATCAGCAGTGACGGAACAAATTCACTCTGGGCCCTCCCGCCAACTTCTTGAGTTAGCCCCTTACACTGAGAAAAAAGTGAAGATAAATCAATCAAAAACACTCTTGAAGGTCGATCCACTCTTTTCAGTCATCAGTCACAGTCATTTTCCATACAAATTAATTGATTGACTGACAATCTGTCAATTTGTATGAGAAATTACTGTGACTGCGACTGATGAGTGAAAAGTGTGGACCGATCTTAATCCAAGCATTTTGAAACATGATTTCGACGTTACAGTTTTTCTACTAAAATTAAGAACATCGTACTTAAAATAGCTTTGCTAAGAGCTACTTTGGCTCTTTGCATTCTTACATTGAGAATATCGTTCTTATTGTAAGGTTTATTAAATTAATGATTTCATCAATTGTTTTTTTTTTTTTTTTTAATAAAAATGCTCATGCAGCGCAGCATTAACCTCTATAGGTGTTAGTGATGTTTAAGCGTAGAAAATTACCTGCGCCTACAATGAGATTCGATCCCGCGAACCTATGATTCGAAGACGAGCGCCCTATCTATCTACCCTAATGCCGCTCTCTCAGGTACCAGCATCCTGTAGCAGGAACAACATTTATAGAGTTTCCAAGGACAAATGTTCTTTTTCTCAAAGGGGCCACTTTTATTTATATGCCCCGGGCCCCGTAAATCCTCTGTGCGCGCCTGTGTGGGATACAGGAAAATGAAATAATGCACAAAAGTATTGTGACACACTCAGTTTTACACAAATGTAGGTGTCATTTTTTACAACAAAATCGTAATATTACATGAAAATATAAACTGAAAATGTGAAGTTACACAGAAATAAAGTAATGACAAATCTTCATACCAAATGTGGTGTAAAATTACACCAAAATAGAGTAATATTAAAAAATCTGTGTAATATTACACTATTTTGTGGGTTTACTCGAGATTTTGTTTAAAAATAAACGTTTACTGTAATTTTGCGAGAAAAAAGGTGTAAAATTCAACGAGTTTTCAATGTAAAATTCAACCTTGTTTTTACAGTGTAGAAAAGTGGAATTGAAATGGGTTCTATCTTTCAAAATCAATGACTTGCTTCTGGTCGTGCAATGTATTCTCTGGGATGATACAGTGAATGAGCTGCACCAACTAGAAGAGTGTCAGTCTAATACACACAAATTACCATCGAAAGTTATAACGAACCCACAAATGAGAACCTAGCTAACTACGGAAATTTGCATTGAAGCACTTCTAAAATGTCCAAAATAGTGTATTGAAGAAAATGATTCAAGAGAGACTATACATAGTAACTATTGTTCCTATAGTAACTATTGTTCCTATAGTAACTATTGTTACTATCCCCCGCAATGGAAGGGACCTTGGCGTGGTGCGGGGGCTTAATGCTCCTTACTGACGGAACAAAGGATTGTCCAGGAGAGAATACTCACAAACGACAGAACAGGACCTAACGGACTAAGATCTTCCAAATCCCAAACCTAAGGTGTAATGCGACCCGTGCCTATGGGTAAATGGCACCAGGGATAAATGGTGTCGCGAACGGAGCTTCTGAGGTACCGGGCGCCAACCATTCTTCACGAATAGCTACCCGGATAAAGGCGTCCTTTACGTAACCTGCGCAAATCTGGAAGCAAAGCACTGGCTGAGGGTTCATCAACCCATGGGAGGGAGCATTCCTTCGCGTGGGCGATGCGAGGAAAGTGGTGAAGAACAGCATAATTATGGTTCGGATTACGAATACGGACATAGTTGGCACTGAGGATCCGAAGCAGATCTTAACATTCCTGAACACCCGGAACCAGGAGCTGAATACAGAAGAGTGGAATGTGGTGACATCCATAAAGGACAAAACCGGCTTAAATCTGGTCACCTGTATCGACGAAACGAGCTGGAGGTCAAAGACCATTAAGGGTACTTTGGTATAAATCAGATAACCTTCAGCATAGAAAAGCGGCAACTGCAACACTAAGCCGTCTCATCGCAGCCGAGGGTTTAGATATAGTCCTCATCCAAGAACCTTGGCTGCATAAAGGCAAAGTAGCCTCCTTAGGAGTGACCGGAGGTAAGAGACCTGCATCTACACTAAGCCAAACGTCAACATAGTGCCACTATATAACTATATTTTCAGGGACCTAATAGCTGTGAAAATTGTACAAAATCGGGTAATCGGGAGCTTTTCCTCGCTGCCGCATACTTCCCATATGACTCACAGATGCCTTCACTAGCACAAGAACTGGAGGAACTGATTCTTAGCAGTGGAACACATACGGCGCAGCTCATCATGCGAGCGGATGCAAACGCACACCATACAGAGTGGGGGAGCTCTGATACGAACAAAAGGGCTGAGAATCTTCTTCTTTTATACTTTTAAATTAAAGAAAACTTTGAAATTATGAATAATTATGAAATTATGAACTGAACCCACTTGTTACAAAACACGACGAAGAAAGGTCATTAAAATAACTTTGGCCACCTACAACATATCTCAACATGGCGGGTCTTAGACGAACCATTATCGGCCAATCGCTAGCCAAATGAATTGCGTCGGACCCCGAGAAAAAACGGATTGGGACCTCTACAGGAAGCGCCTGTCTACCAATCTGACAGAATTTCCCGGACAAATTAAAACTACACTTTGTGTGGAGGCTGTGGCGGATGTACTGCAAGTCGCAATAAAGTCCTCCTTCGAAAAGAGTTGCAGGGTAACAAAAGGACATACCAATACGAAGTGCAAATGGTGGAACTCAAACCCAGACACCCTGCGTAAAAAGACACAAAACTTTTCAACGCGGCGAAAAGAACTGGGGATTGGGACACATACCGCCTCACCCTAACCCAGTACAGCACAGAAATTAGGAAAGTCAATAGGGAATCCTGGAGGAAGTTCTGCGAAGAGATCGAAGATCTACATGAAGGAGCGAGACTCCAGAAGATTCTGGCCAGGGTTCAACAAACCCGATCCGAACGATAAAAAACTCAGACGAAAACCAAACAAAACAGGTAGTGATACCCTGGAAATCCTTCTGGGTCTCACATTCCTGAATCAACCATTAAGAGACGCATAGACCAGTTGGCTGACAACTCCCTGTATTTCAGGGCAAACAAAAACAACTGGTCGCTTGCGAACCAAATAGTAACTAACAATAAGGTGGAGTGGGCAGTCAACTCTTTCAAACCTTGCAAATCACCAGGGCCAGACTGTGTCTATCCAGCCCTGATCCAGCAGGGTCTTACGACTCTGGCTTCACATTTTAAAATAAAAATTAATAACAGGCGCGACAATCCAACATTGGACTAAGGCCGCAGGATCTGTTAGTAACATCCTATTTCCAAGATCTTATCTGCTTTTTTCTGGAGGTAATGAGATCAGCATCACGCTCAGCAGTGTTATTTATCCCCATAAATGGGTACTCGTTTAACATCTGAGTGAGATCATAGTCCGTCACAAGCTCGTGAGTTCCAAAGAACACAATGATCTACGGTGAGATTCGAACTCATGACCCTGTGCACCGAAGGTGCGCGCACTAACCGCTAGACCAGCCAGACTACACATTTACTAAGACTATTTAGAGCCATAGCCTTAGGATACATTCCATTCACTTGGAAGCAGGTAAGATTCCTGGTAAAGCCGGGCGCGACCAAACCCTGGCGAAATCGTATAGGCCAATAAGCCTAACCTCCTTTCTTCTCTAGTCATTAGAAAAGCTCGTCGATAAACATTTGAGGGACAGGTGCCTGTCGCTTTTCCCCTTGCACTGGAAGCAAAATGCTTATCAGACAGGGAAATCGGGTGAATCAGTACTACACCACTAAGTTGGAAAGATTGAGACCACACTAAAAAGCAAAGAGATAGGGCTCGCGGCCTTTCTGGACATAGAGGGGGCCTTGGACAAAACTTCCTTTGAATCTCTTGTACACGGCGCCTTGAGTAATGGAGTCTAACACACCCTCTGTCAGTGGGAAAAATCAATGCTTCAAGGACGACAAGTACATGCAAACCTATTCGGTGAAACCATGTATACAGTCCTCAAATGATGCCCACAAGGAGGTTTCCTATCACCGCTCCTATGGAACCTTGTACCTAGGTGACCGCTTACTGGTCTAGCTAAATAACATTGGCTTCTATACCCAAGGATATGCCGATAAAATCAGCATCCTGATAAGAAGAAAATTTTCAGGGGTTCATTCAGAACTCATGCAACAAGCTCTAACTCAGGTGGAGGATTGGTACAGGAGGGTAGGCCTATCGGTCAATCCCGCAAAAACAAAACTAATAACCTTCAGTCGCAAACACAATTTGGAAGGGCTAAATGCTCCAACCTTATTTAATCATCGCTGACGTAAAATATGACAACAGACTCACATGGAACATACACGTGCAAAACATGATCACAAAAGGTAAACAGACTTTATATGCAACTAAAAGAGTAATAGGGAAAACTTTGAGGTTAAATCCTCTGGATTTACAAAGCCGTGGTCAAACCCTGTCTGACCTATGGCTGGATTGTCTGGTGGACTAAAATCAAACAAAAACAGCTGCAGCAAAGTTGGCATCAGTACAAAGACTGGCCTGCGCAAGCATAACCGGCGCCATGCGCAGTACACCAACTTTCTTCTTCCTTGCCTCGTTCTTTATACCGCTCCATGGTTCCGCGTTGCTCGACCTGCGGTGTAGGCACATCGCCCGTTTTGGCGATAATTTCTCAGCATATTTCTACAGGCAGCTCTATCTTGGATCGTGTCATCGCCGAGACCAATGCGTTGTTGTTGCTTTTTCATTTGACACATCCAGGTGTTCTTCGGTCTGCCTCTGGCCTTGGGTCCATCAAGTGGAACTTCCATTGATATCGCTCTCTTTGCGGGGTTCTCAGGCGGACGCCTTTGAACATGGCAATACCAATCCATTCGTCGGTCTTCGAGCTTTTCGGTGATTGGTTGGTCTATGGACAAGCTGCCTCGGATGTACCTACTCTTGATGTGGTCCCTTTTGGTTACACCAACTGACATGCGTAACATTTTCATTTCAGTCGCTGTCATTTGTTTCGCGTAACCTTCATACATGGTCCAGCATTCTGATCCATACATGAGGGCGGGACGTACAACCGATTTGTACAACTTGCCCTTTAGCTTCAGTGGCATTTTCTTATCGCAGAAAACTCCAGAGTTTTCTCGCCACCTCATCCACCCAACCTTTGTGCGATGTTTGATGTCATCATCGCATGTAGCTCCGCTGTTCACCATCGAGCCAAGGTACTTGAACTTGGTACAAGACTTAAGCTGCTCTCCTTTGACGTACATTTCTGGTATCGGTGCATCTGGGTCTGAGAATGGGCAGCATAAGAACTCAGTCTTTGTTATACTTACCCTCAGTCCATGCTCCTCCAGAATGTCACACCATTTTGTAAGCGCAGCTTGCAAGGCAACGATGTTTGGGCTACTGAGGACTATATCATCAGCAAAAAGAAGAGATATTTCTAGGCCGTCGGAGACACGTGTTAATAAGTAGCACATGATGATGTTGAAGAGCAACGGACTCAATACACTGCCCTGGTGTACTCCAACTTTAAGTCTAGAAAAAACATGTGGACGTCTCTAGGGGTAGGACACTGTAGGATTACAGAAACCATTACAAACCCAATCCTAGATATGGGCAGCGATTATACCCGAGGCAAGTATACCTTATTCGACTCAAACATTCAAACCTCTACAGTTATGGAACACTGGAGTAAATGGAACGACGACCATCTATCAAAACTTATAGTGTGGTACACAGATGGGATGGAAGACAGACGCAAGAACAGGGCAGGAGTTTATACTAAAACCAACAAGTATAGTATCTCCAAACCCCTAGGTCACTATACAACTGTTTTCCAGGCAGAACTTATAGCCATAAACCTTGCAGCAGGGGAGAGTACTCGAAAGGATATATTCTCTCCGACAGTCAAGCTGCCATAAAGGCTATTGCAAAACTATTTTCCCAAAACAAAATTGGTTTGGAATTGCCAACAGAACCTCAAAAACTCAGCTACTCGAAACGGGATACCTACATAATCCCGAAAACAAAATCCCGCCCGTTCATAATCCCGCTTTTTTTTTGCATTATCCCGACATTGCAAAATATCGCCATATCAAAATCCCGCCATTCCAAAATCCCGCCGTTCCAAATTCTTCGATTTCAATTAGAATCGAGCGGGATTTTTAATTGGCGGGATTTTGAAATGGAGGGATATGGATAGATAGATAGATAGATAGATAAAAGGTTTATTCCAAATTCAATATTTTATAAAGTGGTACAAATGTAGTTTACAAACCGATTAAAGGCATGGCATAGCCGTCTGCCTGATTAGACTGATTTAAAATTCTACATTACATTTCAATTTAACAATTATGAATAATTAATACGAATTCATGTAAAATATACAATACACTTTTTTTTGTTATTACTTTGTGTAGCTATTAGTATTTATTTGTTTAGTTCAAGGTGTTTGAGTTCTCGTGTTATTATAACGTGGTTCACGGGAGCCGGGTGATGAAGTTCACAGAACTCCGTATTCTCCATGTTCATCTACCCTAGCCCCCGTATCACGTATTTAATATTAAGCAATTCATTATATTTCACCATTAAGAATTCGACCGCGGTATTTCAAAGCAATGCTACAATATTTGTATACGGTCTCCCAACTCGAGCCATTCAGCAGGTCGTACACTTCCTGCTCGCTTAGAAAATCCTTTCCAGTACATGATCGTCTTGTTTCCATTAGTATGGGACATATGCCAATAAAATGATGGGTATCTTCCCTTGCTCTCATGTTGCATAGTTCGCAGATTATCGGTAGATCTTCACGATGAGGCATGTAGTTTAGCGGTAAAAGCTCTCCCCGCGCTTTATGTATTAGAGATATTTTAGAGACATTAAACTCGTTTCGAAAATAAGTTTGCATCTGGAGTTGATGGTTCAAATTAGCATAAATTTCGCGATGCTGTGTTGTTCTCGTTTTTTCCGCCGTTGTTCGTATGAGCATATTTTTCTCATCAGCTAAAGGCCTGAATAGAGATCGGGCGGAATGAAAATGAAATTTTTGTCCGCGGCGATTTTCTCAATGAAAATGCATACTTACTGTCGTGGAATATGTGGTAAATGATGGGGTATTCCATAAACTAAAATCCGAGAATGGTTTCACAATTTGTCTCTGCCATTTTATGTGTTATTTTTCGATTCCCCGGTCATTAGATAATTTCCGCGATGAACTCGTCGTGGACAGTGAATCGGTTTGACGTTTGCAAAACTCACCACGCCCGACGGAGAATATGCTACAGAGTCGACACATTTTCACGTTGAAAATGCATTCGGACAATGGGGAAATAATTTTTTTTAGTTATTTTTAAGATTATTTAGGACGTAAAACGCCTTTGTATCAATTTTCGAAGCTAAAATTTTAAATTCACCACGGTTTTTATGCCGGTTCATTACCGTCACCACGGTTTTTATGCCGGTTCATTACCGTTTCATTTTCATTCCGCTCGAACTCTATCCGGGGCTTAAGATTTGCAGGAGCGTGTGAGAGTTTTCGCTTGTTCCATCCCAGTTGAAAGTTGTTCTTGCTTCTGCTGCAAGCGTCTCAGGATCCATATAAAATAATGTCCTCGTTTGAACTGCAAAAATTAGCACCTTCTTTGGTAACCTATCGGAACACATGTTGGAAACTTTTGTAAGGTAACGTATGTGAGTTGTTAGCGTTTCAGTAAATAGCGGTAGCAGGCCAGTTTCTTGGATCAACATATAGTTCGGAGTCTTGTCGGGTAGCCGAAAGGTACGCTTCAAAAAGTATCGTTGCAATTGTTCCACATTTTCATGCCATTTCCCGCCCCAAACCTGGGCACCATACAACAACACTGATTGTGACACTGCTTGATAAATTTTATACTTAGCCGTGTGAGATATGTCTCTGTTGATAAAACACGGCTTCCAGATTGAGTTTATTGCCCATTTCGCTTCTTTTAATTTCTGCTTCAAATGCGGATTCATATTTAGATTGTAAGCTATTATTACTCCGAGATATTTATACTCTTTTACTGTTTGAATTTCATTTCCCCTAAACGTCCATTTCTCATTCTGTGCTAATATAAATTTCTTTTTGAACACTATTATCTTCGTCTTCTCCAGATTAACTGTTAGCTTCCAGGTTACACAGTACATGGATAAGTGATCAATCATTTTCTGTAGATCACCTGGTGACTCTGCGAGCAGCACTATGTCGTCCGCATATAGTAACCCTTTTAGTAGCACACCAAATGCATTTGCGCCTCCGGGACAATCATCTAGTATGTCGTTGATGAAGACAGCAAAAATGTCTGGACTCAATTTGCATCCTTGTCGAACACCTAGATTGGTCTCGAAAGATGAAAGTTGTTTCCCTTTCCACACCATTGCCGTTGTGTTCTCGTACATTTGTTCCAGCACATTCCCAAATTTCGATGACATCCCACGATTGTACAGTTTATAAAAGAGACTATTACGATCGATGGTATCGAAGGCGGCCTTAAAATCGATGAAACATGCGTATAGCTTTCGACCATTTTCCATGAAGTGTCTCGCCCAGTTTTGCAATACAAAAATGTGATCGCTTGTCGCGTATCCCTTTCTAAACCCCGCCTGACTCTCTGATATTTTGTGCTCCACATTTAGCCACTTCGTGAATCTTGCCTGCAAAATGGTTGTAAAAATTTTTCCACTAGCATTCAGAAATGAGATGCCCCGATAACAAGCTGGGTCGTCAACGCTGCCTTTTTTGAAGATCGGGAATATGATCGCATCTCGGAACTCGTTTGGTATATCTGCACTATTAAAAATTCTATTAAATTCTTGCCTCAGGATACTTAATATATTTTCATTTGCATATTTAAAAAATTCAACAGGTATCCCATTACTTCCGGGTGCTTTGTTGTCTTTACATTGTTGTAATGCTCTACGTAACTCCTCAGTTGAGATCGCTTCATCAAGCATGTGAACAGTCCAATTTGGTCGTGCATATTGAATCATATTGTTTTTGTCAGCACTTTGTAGCATTTGCATAAAATGAGCTTTAAGCCTCCCCGCAGTTAGCCCGATTCCAATTCTGTAGCTATCACATTTGTTTATGCGGTTCGCAATTCGCCAAAAATCTTTGGAGTTTGTACATTTTCCAATTTGCTCTGCTTGATTTTGATAGAATAGCCGCTTTTTATCATGACACAAGTTTTTGTATTGTCGGTTCGCTTCTATATACGCTTTCCTTTCATTTGTATTCAATCGAAATATTTTGAGCCAAGCAAATGAGCGTCTCCGGCTCCGTTCGCATTCGTTGTCGTACCACGGTTGTTTAAATGTTGTCTTCGTATTGGCTGTGGTATGTGCACTATCAATGATGATTTGATTTAGTTGATCCAAGCTTATATTTGAAGATTCTGCACACTTGTGATTTAGGCTCGCATTGTACTGGTCTGCGTAATCTGTCCTCCATATGATTTTAGGCAGTGGCCTCATATCTTCAGTTGCAGTACATCCGATGCAATCTAACCCAATCGTTGCTATAATTGGGAGATGATCGGAGTACTGCTTGCATGCTACCGTGAAGTCCGTAATGAGAGGCAACCAGGCCCCTCCGGCCAGGCATAAATCAATTACGGAGTGACCTTGCGGCCCTACGTAGGTACAATCTCCAGCACTGTCGCTTTCAGTACAGCCATTGAAAGCTTTAAGACCATAAGAATCTATTAACTCAAGCATTTTCTTTCCACACGTATTCAGTTGCAAGTCTTTGGATTTCATTATTGAATTCTCAAATTGGTTTGCCATCGGTTGCTCAGTCCCAATTCGGGCATTTGGAGGGATATGGAATGTCGGGATTTTAAAAACGGGAATATGATGGGCGGGATATCGTACCCAACCTACTCGAAACAAGGTAACTCTGAACTGGGTTAAAGGACATAAGGGGATCGAAGGCAACGAGAAAGCGGATGTCCTTGCAAAATAGGATTTCGAACTACCCTTCACCGGTCTCGAACCTGCAATCGGAATTAGTAACTCCACTGCTAACACCGTTGTCAAACAGTAGACCGAATAAAAATTCCAAAATCGATGGAGACTCGTTGAAGGGCTCAGACACAGCACGCGTATGCTGGGAACCAACTGGCAAACCAGCTGCGCCGAAGTCCCAACCCCCAGCAAAAAGAACCCCAGGGCAGTGACAGGTCTCATAACTGGTAACTGTACCCTGCGAAGACATCTGCATACAATCGGGATTTACACACAAAACTCACTATGCCGCCTCTGTAGCGAAGACGAGGATGCAGCCTCGCTCTAATCAGCTGGAGACAAACCTTCGTTGGGGCCCAAACTATTAGAACGGGCGCACCCAAAGTAAACTTTCTTCTAAGCATTTTACGAAGTACGTACAGTGCTAATAAACTGAACCTCTTCCTCCCTAATGGGAAATACAATAAGCCAATAGGCTGCATTATTGGGCGTAACCAGCCCAACCCGTCATAGCGCCTAATCCATCCATCCAACTGTTGTTTGAAACTATAGTAAATGTTTCTCCAAACATGATTTTGTAAATTCAACAGTTTGCACATATTTTTCAGTAAAATTTTCTCTCTTTCTACTTTGGAATGAAATAGGAATTCGAACGGACTTTCTCATTTTTAAATCCAGCCATGACATTTTTCATTTATTGATATTCACAAATAATATAAGTTTTCATGGGTTTGTTTGCGGCTGCAATACATCAGCCTTGCGAGATTATAAAACATACCTTTCTGAAAAATCCCCGAGATTGTGTAATGGACTAGGCACTAAGGAAACTTTAAAAGAGGCAAAACTTTCACGTCGTACTTAGAGCAATAAGTCAAACTTGCATTTATGTTGGTTCGTCGTTTGCCACACTACTGAACGATAGCGGTGGGTCAACTTTTAACCCACTGAACTTTCAAGCGCATGCTACAATGATGTGTGAGTAAATTCTCAACACGACACTATGTGGTCACATAATAATTTTGCGGAACAAATTTTCAAGGAATGACATGGACGAAGTGGGTTGCCGCATTCATCCTGGCTTTACTGTATTCGCACACGTCTAGCTGTGTGGCGGTAAAGTTATAAATGGTTTCATTTATGGACAAATAACAATTCGAGTTAAATGCATTTCCTAATTGTTTTAGAAAATAAGTGTCTGCTCTTTAAAGCTTATTCGATGCAATAATTCCAATCCTTTAGCTTAACACTGACTAAGAACATGTAATTCATTAACACCGATTTTAGTTTATATCCAAATACCAGGTGCTTCTAACATATACATAATACATACACACTCCAAAATTTACAACCTCTTACTAAGACGAGGGGATTGAACTTCATATTTTCTGGGTATTCAATCCTTAGTCCACATCGACATTTATTGTCTCCTAACACCTGATATGCTACATTCGCAAATAAATAATAGCCGATGTTCTTGTGAGACCAGACCACCTAATGTGTGTGTCTGAATGCACATCTGCAATAATTGCTCCTTAAACATGTATTGAATCGAAACGATTCGGTCGGAAGTGTGGTATTGTTGTCTTGACCAGAGAGGAGGTGTCTGTAGTCTAGACTGTGTGGACTATTGACTAATCGAAGGTTTAATTTAAATGATGTTACACTAACCATTTAGTGTAATTTGTTGGCCCATGTATCCAATAATTGTCCTGGAACAAGAGTATCCATATACATTTGGAATGTTCATGGGTGTGAGAACTAAGTGTATTGATATTTTGACAATCTAAGTTTTTGCATGTCGAATTATTTTAAGGCAGAAAGACAGAAGGAGGGCACGGAGTAAATTTATTCACTTGGTGAATTGGTATGTAGGGAAACTTACTACAGTCAAACCCCGATAAGGCTAATTGCATGAATTTTCGATGTCCCGAAACATTTTTTCGAACCAAATTTCCATATAAAATTTCGATATAACTCGAATTTTGATTAGCCGAATTTTTCGATGACACGAAACAAGTTATCAGTCCCGAGTTCATTTTGTGACTTTGATAAGACGAATTCCACCTAAAAGCTACCCACGAATCACGAATGCCTGCCTTCGAATACTTATACGTTGTGAAATTGTACAACAGTTCATGCAACAATGTTAGATTTGTCTTGCTGGTCTACTACGGCTAACGGTTTGCAAGAAAAATCTGTTACTTTTGTTGTAAAACTTCATTCTTAAGTTTTCTCTTTGCAAAAATGGATCGAAAACGGTTGAAGTGCCTTAGTGTTGCACAGAAAGTTAAAATTATAAACGAAGTAAAAAAAGGTACAAAGCCAAAGAAACAAGTGGCTCGTGGTTTTGGAATTCCTCCCTCAACTGTGTCTACAATCCTTAAGGATTCTGACAAAATTCTACAAGTCTCTGATGACGAGTCTATATCCAATTTAAATCGAAAAAGGATGAAGGGCTCCACATACGCGGAGCTGGAAAAAGTAATTATGGATTGGCTAATCCAAGTAAGAAACCATAATCTGCCAGTATCAGGACCGTTGATAATAGAAAAAGAAAGTAACAATATTCGCCAAACAGTTGGGAATAAGAGATTTCCAAGGAAGCAACGGATGGCTGGAGAAAGTCAAAACAAGAAATGGATTTGTTGAAAGAATAATATGCGGTAAGCAAAAAATACGTTTTTAAGTTTTACACAGGCTGATTTCTATTTGCTTAGGCGAAAGTGATGCTGTATCAGAGACCGAGTGTGAGCACTATCGAACTATAGTCCTTCCAGGATTGATAGAAGGATATGATCCCAAAGATATTTGTAAAATGGACGAGCTCGTGTTATTTTACAAGTGAACCCCGGGTCGTACTTAAACCTTTACGAAGGATAAATGCTACGGCGGGAAAAAGAGCAAAGATCGCATTACATGCTGTAGTGGCCGCGGCAAACATGAGTGACACAGAAAAACTTAAATTGTGTGTTATCGGGAAATCTGAAAAGCTTTAAGCATCATAATGTCAATTCATTGCCAGTTACCGATAAACACAATAAAAAGGCATGGATGAGCTCTTCGATTTATGAATCTGGACGAAAAGTTTTTTTTGTTTTAAACGGGAAAGTGTTGCTATTTTGGGATAATTATTGTCCGGCACATCCGAAAGTTCTTTCCCGAGAATTACAAGCTTGACACACTTAACTTCGAATGACGCAAATACGTCATTATGACGAAAATTTACCATCATTATCACGAATTCCAAATTACACATTTGGACCATCATTTGCTCAATAATGACAGGGTACGCCATCTGTTGCAAAATTGAAGAACAAGAATGTTTGCAAAAATATTAAATTTGTTATCAATCTTTACACTTTTCTATTCAAATTCTTCAAGAAAAGTGTCTTTAAATTATTGAACAGAATATTCATCAAAATATCGCTGTTATTAGGGACATTTTCATCATTTACACAAACGTCAAAAGTAAATGACGAATCCTAATGACGAAAACATATGTGTCACCTCAATTTCGAACTTCCATCATTATGACGGATTATCGTCATAATGATTTGGATATCTGTCATAGGCATTAAAGGCGATCCCACTACTCTTCCTACCTGTCAATTCGACGTCAATGTTGCAGCCAATGGACCATAGGGAGTCATAAAAAACCTGAAGCATCATTTTCGCAAACGAATAATGCACAGAAACTTGCGTTACCTGGAATCTGCAAAAGAGATAATTTCAATTAATTTACTCGAGGGAATAGAATCCATAAGCAAATCCTGGGAGGCTGTGAGCAGCTTAACAATCGCAAACTGTTTTCGTAAAGCAGGATTCACAAAAGATTAAAAAAATCCTTTTTTGTAACAAAATACTATTATAATAATTTGTATTTCTTCGAATCCTACGAACCAGAGATACAGAAACCTAATGTCGAAGAGACTTCAGAAGAGTGGAGTCAATATCAAGGGAATTTTCCGGAAATCGCATACAGCCAATTTTTAGATGTAGACTTTGATGTGGCGACTACTGCCCACCTGACGAAGGAAGAGATTTTAAGGGCGGCATTCTGTATTACGAATGAGACCAGTAATGACGACGGTTCAGAGGGCGAAAACTCCCATCAACTTCAGTCTGTAACGACTACACCACAAGCAATGGAATCTATAGCAGTGGTCAAAAAGTTTATCCGAGAGCAGATGCGGATGAAATTTTTTCCGCACTAGGTGCGGCAAATATCGTTGATGAAACCAGTGATAACAAAAACAAAGACAATCAAAAATAACCGATGTGTTTCCACGGATTGTTTAATTACATATGAGTATGCATTCGAATATGCCGATACTTTTTTTTCCTATTTCAAAATGTATGTACACGAAATAAAGTTGTTATACTTTTTACAGCCACGGTGTTTTCATTAAAAATCAGGATACCTTCTTTCAGGGTGTTATGAGTTTATATAGATATATTCCATGCAAATATTTCAGCTATTTACTAATAAAACGTCGAAAAAAAAAAATTATAATTATATTTGATATTATTATAAAATTTTCCCTACCACTTCTCTTAAAGTTTTTCGATAAGTCGAATTTTCTTCCTTGACGAGATATCGAGGTTCGACTGCAGTTGGATCTTTATGTTAGAAAACCAAAAGCTTCGAACACGCGATTTGAGATAACGCAGTGCGCTTTGCGATCGGTTATAAAATAATACAAAGATCGCGTCAGAATGAATGTATGTGACAGATCGCCACGAATCCGAGCGAAACTTTGAAATACTCCCCTCTCCGTTCATATTGCGGGCGATGCGATGCTATAAGAAGCATCGAAAGGAAAAATTTTTCTGAGGATTTAAATGGGAACCAGCACGAAGCTGCTTGTACCATTCATACCACTTGCGATGCGACGTCGGGTGGTCGGGTTGTGCGATGAAATACTTTCGCATGACGAAAAAGCGTGCTTTTTCAGCAGCTGGAATAAGCATTGCTGCCGATGAAATCGTCTATGATATACTATGAGTTGAATATGTATATGATTTTTGTTTGGATCGGCTTCGTGCTACTACGATCGTAAATTATCCATGGTTAAGAGCACAAATGTGTTAAGTGCAAAAAAGCTCATTTTACAGGAGAGCAAAAATAAGAAAATGCAATTGATAAGTTGTGAATTCTCTCATTGAAACTTATTTTAGAACTCAGAAAGACACTATAATCATTCTATGAATTATTATTAATATGTTCACTATTTATGTGACACATGTGTCAACTCTGTTCCTTCCGTTCACGTCTATGAGTGACATATGTCTCATAATGTATGTAAATTTTCGAAAGTCCGATGGGCTAAATGACGGCTAAATCTCTCAGACCGTGTTTGGTGAGAGAATTCTTTAACACGTTCACTGTCTATGAGTCACACGTGCTCACAGCCTTCATATCTATGAGTCATATGTGACTGATAATGTATAATGTATTATCCAAGATGAAGAAGGGTCAGGCAGTGGCTTAGAATAAATGTGAATTTCCAATTTTATATAGTTTTTTTTTTTGTGTATGATTTTAATTTAGTGATCACTCACAACGTTTAACATTAAGAGTTTTGTCGTTGCTATGTGAACAATTTATCAATTATGAGTTTTGCCAAGACTACTGACTGAATCTGACATCCGCTAGGTCATAAAGCGGTCTATGAATTGGTTAAGATTAAGGCAAGGTTCCGAGAAAGCGACTTATAATAAGTCGCAAGATCTACAGCAACAGTTTGATCGAGAAGAGGGGTGAATGAATAACCCAGTTTTTAATGCTACATTCCAAGTCGGAAGTGTAGTGTTTGGGACAGGCCGAACATGATAGTCAGATTAAATCGCTTCGGACTTATTTGTACGGGAGAGCAACATAATATTCTATATATGACGGTGTCTGTAAGGCGGCTACGGTGGTTTTACTCTACTAAACCATTCATTTTTCGCTTTATTTTTAGTGAAGTAAAACCAAGTAAGGAATGGCTAAGGCAAACAAACACGTTGGTTGGTTTTTGCAGCTTTTGTTATCTACGTATCCCCCCCCCAAAGGGCGGCATTCAGATTTGACAAGAATAACTGTTGTTATACAAATCTATGAATGGCCCAAAGAAGTAACATTTGTGGAAACACGCAGTGCAGCACTATCCGGTTTGTAGCGTACGCAAACGTATAAGAAATTTTAGGACGGCGTATGCATTTTCAATAAATATTGAAGGTAGCGGTGGATAGGCCAGGGCGGGCAACCCCAAAAAAATTTTCTTGTTTTTTTTACCTCAAATTTTGAATCCAGCCACGCCCACGAGAATTTCCCTGAGAAAGATGGGAAACCATTCTGGGACTTTTCTTGTTTTAAATCTCAAATTTACCTTAGTGCAGTGATTCTCAAACTGTGGGGCGCGCCCCCCTAGGGAGGCGTGACGGCTTGGGAATGGGGGCGTGAGTACAACTTATACATTGCTGTAACAATAAATTTATTTTCATACTAGATAAGAGCCTCTGGCCAAAAGATCGCTGAAAATATTTTAGGTCGAAATCGCTGTACATTGACGTCTAGGCTCGTGATGAAAAAAAAATCTTTTGGTTTATTAGAACACCTTCGGACTCTTATAGCTTCAGTAATAGCACTGCTTTACTTATCTCATCATTAAGCCAAAAATATTTTTTTTTTTGTTATGATGACTTTTTTTTGTCAAAAAATGATTTTAAGTAAACATATTCCACTTGCTTTTGGCTGTACAAATCCCCACCATAAATAAAATTGCTTGCTACTGCCAAACTTCCGAAGAAACTCACGTTGAGTGCTTTTCAAAAATGTCCAAAATGTTCCAAAACTTGGGCTCCACTAAGAAACAATTGAGCTTTTTCTATGCAAGAGTGGGTGACGTGCTTGCATACGAGTATTTGCATTGGACAATGACAATTCGCTGGCTCAGTGGCAGAGATGTCTATCTCTGAGTTGCCGGTGCGTGGGTTCGAATCCCACTGTGACCCATGGATGTCTGTGTTGTCCATAAAAATGCTCCTACGGCAGCCGGTTCTTCGATGTAAATCGTCCCGGAGCTACCCGTTGTTAAAAACGGCCAAGAGCTGCCAAAACCCCCTTCGATTCAAGAGAGAAAAGGAAAATCTCTTGAATCGCTACAATACTTTTAATGTTTCTTGCCACGCCGATTGGACGAAGATGTCCCCGAGAAAACAGGGATGCTATTTTGGAGCCCGCGGCCTCAAAAGAGTGCGCGCACGCTACAAACTGGGTTTCATTGCACTGCATGTTTCCATAAATTACCTGTTTCACTCAATCATATACATATATGTTAACGACAATATATACCAAATTCATATGCCGCCCGAATATTGTTTTCAAACGAATAAGCTAACACATCAAATTTCCACAAAGATTACCTACCTACCTACCACCCATTCATCACTACATTACCTATGACAATCCATTCAATCATTAATCAAGATTCATGGAAGAATACGCATTTTTTTTCTAATAGAGACCGGTAACTTGTTCAACCGTCTAGGACCAGAGCACGTAAAAAACTTGGAGTAACAATATCTTCTGCTACGGGGAATATTTATTAAGAATTCGTTCTTTAACTGACCTATTTGGCTTGCTTGAAATTATTAGAAAATATCTACTATTTGAATACTCCTTAATCCCCCTTTCTTATAAAACACGCACTTAATTCTATATAGCTTGGTTTTTACAGCATTGGTGACTCAAGGATGTAGTCACCTTAATCTAAGCTGACCAGACGTACAGCATTTTGCTGTACAGTACAGCATTTTGAACTATCGTACAGCATTAGTAAATGTACAGCAAAATGTACAGCATTCCCAATACCACAAAAAGAAACCATAATCACTACATAATACGTTCCTCGGTGAGGCATGTGGTCAGTCTTGTCTGTTCGATCGTTCTAAAATTTATCACAATTGTAGAGCTACTTAGCGCTCATATCTTTTTCCATATTTTAAGGTGCTACCTATCCGCGTTCGACAGTCACAGCTGCCCAAATCGCACTTTTGTCTTTTCTAATCGAAAATTGTCCATCGAATTTGTAAATTTAAATTTGCAGACTTGCGGAGCACCGTACTGCTCATATTTGGTGAAAATTTCAAGGCTCTAGCTGTCAAGGTTCAGTAGTTATAGCCGTTAAAAGAGGCGATTTTAGGTGTAAAGTTTTACTCCTGTACGGGCGATATATAGCGAGATAATCGCACTTTTATGTTTTGCAATCGTTCATTTCGTTAACTCTTAGACACTTTGAGCGATCTTTCTGAATTGGCACACTTGTAATTTATAGAACTACTTGTGTTTGAACTAACTTGGTATGTCAAAAACGATGAAATGCAGGTACCCATAAAATATGCAATGATAGAGAACGTATTGTGCGCAACCAAAAGAGTTGCGAGGATCTAGGACACTTTGAGAATTTTAGCTCCAGTGCTGATCAAGTGAAAGATGCTTGTGGAAGGAAAATTTCATCGAATTATAACCGTGCTTCGCGAATATGGTTTTCGCGCAATCCGTTTTTCCTATATCACAACTAAAGGCAACTTTTATCCACGTTTTTGCGGATGTCAGGCATACAGTACCGTCGCCACATTTCCTCCAAATTTGAAGGTTCTACCTATCTGTGCCGGGAGTTACAGCTGCACAAATCGCACATTTGTGTTTTCTAATCCTAAATTGTCGGTAACTATGAAATTTATGAGCGAAAATTTTGAAATTTGGTAGACTTGTCGACTTGTAAAAATTTCAAACATTTGTCATGGTTCAAAAGATCCTGGCGTGGAAAGATGCCATTTTAATTTTTCACGAAACGGTGGAAAAATCACTGTCCTCCATCCGATTCCTCTATCAACCTCTTAAGGACTCTTCAAGAGTTTCCAGACAGAGTTTTCCTCCACAAAATGTCCATCAATTCCAATAAAATGGCACTGGATGAATGCATACTCTCCTCCAGAAACATCGTAACCAGGATAAGCTACCCTTCGTCCGCGTGGTTCTTTTCGGAATCCAACTCCGTAGATGTGACACAAAAGTCGTCAAACGCTTAAGAATTCTCTGCCCAATGAGGGGTCAGTTTATCTATTGCATCAAACGAAACGAAGCTTTTCAATGAGTAGTTAATAGGCCGACTATCACGGTGTTTTTAACTGCGTGTACAATTTATAAAAATTCTCTGCACTGCGATATTAGAAAGCGTGAAAATGCTGGTTGGGCTTCTTGGACGGCACAAAAATGTCCGTACTTCAAATATTTCTGTCTCAGATAGTCAGACACAGGGCAGGAGTCAGAGCCAGGGCATTTCATCATCATCCGCACAATGATCCTGAATGTAATCAAGAGATAAAGTTTAAACACTTGCAAGAAGTCAATTGTCGTTAAACTGTAACAAAGGTCATTCTCAATTATCCTTTCTTAAAATATGGTTTCAAAATGTGCAATTTTTATTCTAGATTTGAATTATGTATCTACCGGTACCCCCTAAGAGAATTCAGGTCTCATAATATTGACAAAACTCCGAAATGTACAGCATTGGGCCTTCGATAGTCTGGTCACCTTACCTTAATCTAACCAGCTGTACAAAAAAAACTTACCATCGTGTAATTTCAGATGTCACTAACACATTTTATTTATGTACTTCTCTTCTGCTCTGACAGCGAGTATTTGCTACAAGAGTGAACACATGAACATTTCATATATTTGATCCAAATGATGAGGATGATACATACTTGTGAATTTCGAAGCTTCATTGTTCTATATAGTTTCTATAAATGTATTTTCGCAAAATTTGATACATGTTGCTAACTGAAGCCATACCCCAAGCAGTCACTCCTCAGGCGGCTTACTGTCAAGTAATGCTCCAAATTCAATTAAGGACATAATTATTATAACCTATTAATAAACCACTGCGTCATTCACTGCAGGCAAGTAAGGAATAACGAAAATAAACTTTTGCCTGTCAGTTAAACTATGGGGGTGGGAGTACTAATATTTACTCGTTACGGTACAATAACTAGGACATGAAAGTTTTTGGCGGAAAAATCTTTAAAAGTTTATTATTAGAGCTTAATGACTTAGTGATTAAGTTTGTCTACTGCACTGCGTTCGCATGTAGAGTTGTGTATACCCATACCCAGTAAGTAATGGCACCCATGAGACATGGTGGTGGGATGATTGATTGATTTTATCATTTTAGCTCTGATGTTCCGAAGGCAAAATAAGTTTTCGTGCAATATGATGAAGGAATGTATGAAGAATGCATGAGTAAAATATGAACCAGAAACTAAAGTATGTGATTTCAGGCGTCTTTCGTGGGATACGTAAGTATGTCCTAAGTATCAAAGATAAGAAACAATGTATGGCTGTGTATTTTCTGGAAATTTTATACTCGTACGTTTCCTCTAATCTACTTGACAAGAGGAAAATTAACCGACTACGACTACTTTCGTCTGTTGGGATATTTTTAAGTTTTCTGGATCTTGACATAGGTATATATTATAAAAATCAATTTTGTAAATGCATAATGTCTTAGATGTTCGATCCTATCGAGGAGCCAACTGCGATTCCGATCACTATTTGGTGAAGACGACGTACAGGTGCAGAATCTCTTCGGTGCACCTAACGAGAATCAACCCTGCCAAGATATTCGAGGTTGACAATTTGATTGATGATGCCACGGCGGCTGCGTATACTACAGCGCTTGAGGAAAAACTGTCGCCCATGCTTGATAACATCAACAATTTAGGCATCCATGAGTTCTGGGAGGACAGCATCAAAGGAGTTGCAGAAGAGGTCGTGGGCTATAAAGGCTGGCGCAGACGAACAGACTGGTTCGACGATGAATGCAGGGCCTCGATTGAGGCGAAAAATGAAGCCTATCGCCAATACACACAACGCGCATCCCGAGCCAAGAAAGAAAGATATAACGAACATCGGCGAGTTTCTAATAAGTTAATTAGACGTAAGAAACGCAAACATTTTGATGAGCAAATGCAGCAAATAAACCAAAGATTAGCCAGTAAGAACACTAGACAGGCGTACAAACGTATAAATAATATCAAGAACCGATTTTAACCCAGGACAAGCCTATGTAAGGACAAGGATGGTAACATCATCAGCGACATCGAAATCGTAAACAAACGATGGGCCTGGCATTTTGAAGAGCTCCTCAATGTACCATAAACATCCCCCACGGACCCAGTTCTTGAACAGTTAGCCGAACCAGGCCCTCCCGTTCAACCCCCAACAGTAGACGAGGTGAGTCTCGCCATACAATCGCTCCAACATAATAAAGCGCCCGGGGTTGACGAGATTCCAGTAGAACTACTAAGCATGGTGAAACGTGCCTGACCAACGCTATACATGTGCTACTGCTGAAAATATGGAACGACGAGGTAATCCCCGAAGATTGGCGCAAAAGTATAATATGCCCAATCCACAAAAAGGGTGACAAGCTGAATTGTGAGAATTACAGGAGCATATCATTAGTTTGTACGGCATATAAGATTTTATCGAAAATTCTCGAAAAGAGAATCAATCCGTACGCAGAACGAATCATTGGCGAGTATCAAGGCGGCTTCAGACCTGGTCGTTCAACGACCGATCAGCTTTCCACAGTGAAGCTTCTACTCCAAAAGTGATGGGAATGTAAAATCGACGTATACCAAATCTTTGTCGACTTCAAGCAGGCATACGACAGTATCGATCGTAGTGTACTGTATAACATTTTGCTGCATTTTGCTATACCGGCAAAGTTAGTGCGACTCACAAGGATGACGATGACTAATACCGTCTCGCAGATCAGGGTGCAGAACCGACTCACTGACCTATTTGAAACTCGTACTGGACTCAAGCAGGGCGATGGGCTGGCGCCAACGCTCTTCAACCTTGCTTTGTTTGGAGTATGTAATTCGAGCCATGAATATTGACAGCAGCGGAACGCTACTCATCAAGTCGACTCAATTAGTAGCGACGCTGACGACATCAACATCATGTCTCGAAGATTGGGTGATACAGAAAGCCTTCTGCATAACCTCAATAACGCCGCAAAGGAAGTTGGACTACATATCAACGAAAGCAAAACAAAGGCCATGATGCAATCGAAAACAAGGACGCCAGCAAATTCAAGCATCACAGTGGGGGAGCTCAATATCGAGTATGTAGACAACTTCAACTATCTGGGTTGTAACTTATCAAAGGACGCCAACGAAAGCGACGAAATTAAGCGACAGATACAACTAGCCAATAAGACATATTTCTCGGTCCTCCCTATAATTAATTCGAAACTTGCGCACAGTAACACGAAGCTCCGCGTGTACAAAACGATCATCCGACCCGTGCTATATTATGGCTGCGAAACATGGACCCTCACCCAAGCTTCCGAAATTTTGCTAGACCGATTCGAACGAAAGGTCCTTCGGCGAATTATCCGGGCCGTTCGCGAGCGAGATCAATGACATATCCGGTACAACCATGAGCTCTATCAATTGTACGATGAGCTGGAAGTATCGAAAATCGTGAAGCTTCAACGTTTGCAATGGGCGGGGCATGTACAACGGATGGACGATAATCGCATGCCAAAGAAAGTGATGACCGCACAACGAATTGACGGAGCGAGGTTGCGTGAACGACCGAGAGCTCGCTGGGAGAACTCCGTGGGTGAAGACGCCCACCAGCTGCTGGGCTTCCGAAACTGGAGAACAAGGTCACGTAACCGCGACAATTGGAGGTCAACGATTCAGGCGGTCAATGCCCGACGTCGGGCTATCGTGCCACATTGATGATGATGAAATACATATTAAAATAATGCTAGAAAACCATAACTTTACAAAATTGGTATGCACACACAAAACGGGAAATCATATCACAAACAAATATATTAAATAATAACAAATATAACAAATATAATGATAAAAGCAAAACATTCACATCCTTTTTCATTCCGAAAAAAAACCTCATCCACCACATCAATATCAAACAAATACTCTTGACGTTTGCATTCACTGTCTTGAGGAAATTAAATTTCACATTCACAGTCTTACCGTCATAACTCTCATATTTCACAAGAGCATTGCTACTGTACACATACGCGACATGCTCGTATTTATTCTTGTGGAATGTAAACAGAATCTTTTCTGTGTTCTAACATTTGCCTTTGGCATGTTACATGTTCGGATTTTCGTTTGCCAGGTACTACACCATATAAGCTTTACAGTTATTTTAAATTCTTTACACGAACAGGACTCGTTCATGACGAAATAATAAAACTCGTCACAACTGACCACAAACTCTTATTTGAACGGATATACAAGAGTATATTAAGTGAAATCCGGCAATGTCCTTTTTATGTCATGCTATATCACATATACGACCGAATGCGAGATTATTATGGTGTGTAGGATATTCATTCACAATCACGGGTGTATGTATTTATGAAGGCTATATGTGTGTACATTTTTAACAATACAGTATTTTACTATGTACCCGGAAATGGACTTCATCTTCTCGAAATATCCTTCCTACAGAGCTCGCTATTTTCCGCTGAGTGGACACAGAGGGCTCTATACGTAATATATACGAGTGTGTTGTGAAGATTTTATATATTCTCAAAAGAAAATGCAATATATGTACATACTTCCTTCGTCGTGTTGGGGTGGATGTGGACATCCGAGTAATAAATAGCATGGCTTTCGCGAGTCTTAATGGGAAATGCAGGCTCTTTTGAAATTTTGCAATGAGAAAACTTTTCAAGTGGATAAATTTTGATGAGAAAAGTACACTAGGAAATAGACATAAGAAATTAGCTCTATTTGAGATAATATTCTAAAACAAAGTTTTATTCTTTGACTATTTTAAAATGTTCAGTAGAAGACTAATGCATATACTTTGCATTCGCTGTGAGAGCTGAAATTTTCATTACCTTGCGCGCTTCACGAAAATTACACTTTGTCACAGTTAATCTTCTCAATTTGTCAATACACTACACAATACACAATTGTCCGGTGTCCTTATAATTTCAGCATTTCAGTCATGCCTCCGCATACATACAGGGTGTCCGGAAACGGCCGCAGAAACGCACCGGATTGTGACTCCACATGTGATTTCCGGCAAAAAATTGTACGGAAAGCTACACTAGCGATAATAGCAAAATAAGATGATTATTACAGCCAACATATTTTCATAAAAAATAAAACTAACGGCACTAAAATCGGATAAGAGGTTTGGTTTTTACAGAGCTTCGAAGTCAAATTTTTGAAATTTGACCAGAAATAGTATGTTTTTCCATCTCAATTTTCTCCATCAAAATCGATTCAAAATTAACCCTACTTTTCTGCATTCAATGCATCAAAACTGTTAGAAATAACGAAGCTAGAATAAAATGATGTAAGAAAGATATGATCGTTAGACTATACGCCAATTTTTAAAAGAATCGTACAAGCACCTCTCCTTGGCAGAAGTTGGAGAAAATTGAGATGGAAAAACATATTGTTTTTGGGTTAAATCACAAAAATTTGATTGTGAAGTTCTGTAAAAACCAAACCTCTCTTAAATTTCTTGGCTGTAACAATCATCTTGTTTTGCTATTCTAGCTAGTTTAGCTTTTGAGATATTGAAGTTTTAGTCGTACAAGAAAATTATTTTTCCAAGTCTTCAAATGCCCGTGGCAGCTAAAGGGTTAAGCTAAGGGGGAATGTTCACTACAACTTTTTTGCTTGAAATCACATGAGGAATCACCATCCGTTACGTTTATGCGGCAGTTTCCGGATACCCTGTCTACACACACCAACAATAAATTCTAACGACGACGAAGTGTCTCATTGTCATGATGACGGACGAGCACTTCAGCATAAAATTTTTGTTTAACGAGGGTCCTTTTTCTGACCCGTACCCGCACGTTATATGACAAAGCACCGTAGTATCATAAATGTCTAAAAACGTTCCGCGGTCAACGCAGACAATATACCCAAAACACATTAAAAAGTTAACATAGTTGCGTGTGCATTTTGGCTAAAGTGGAGTGCTTTGTAAAAATTACGGTAGGCATCCTTAGGGAGGAGGGTTTTGTTTTTCATTGAATAGCGGACACAAAGCACACCGAAAGTATGATAAATGCTAGATTAGAAAAATAAGCACTCCGATGTAAATGGAGAATATCTATATAGAGCACCTAGACTGCATTTTTCATAATTTTCTACGGAAATTATAGAAACAATGGAAAGGGAATTGTTCTCCATTTTCGAAAAGCGTACCTATAGCGCTATAGCAGTAGGCTGAGGTTGTTGACAATTTATTATTCGGGATTTCCTTATGCAGAGTGCGGAGATATAATTTCCTTTTCCAAAACTTAATAAACCCCATTGTAATGAATCAAAATAATTTAAGGACATCCTTTAAATTGTTTTTCAATTTCGTGATCAAAGTGGAAAAATGAAAACCTTTGTGTTGTATTGCCAGGATCGCGTGAGTTAAGATCGTCCGATTTCCGATTGAAATAAAAACTTTCCTTAAACTGATTAATTTCGAGCAGCGCCCTTCTTCAGGGTTTTACCTATTTTTATTTCCATTAACCCGTTGCGTGACAGGTACGTCCAGTGGATGTAGGTATACTCGGCATATAAAACGTTATAGCTCAAAAGCCTTATCCACTCCGACTTTCTGGTTTTCTTCTATTCGTTCACAAATTTGTTACTGATAATGAGGTAAAGAATATTTTGCGATCAGCATTACCCCCTGGCGTGAGTAGCTGTGATTCGCAAATCATATACGTCTATCAGACGTAGCCCGTGATCCGCACTACCTTTTTTTCTGTTCGTCTCATTGCATTTTTGGTTGATTCAGGTTACTTATTGTATGTGACAAATATTAAAATGTACGATGCGATATTCGGAAACTGATTTTCTAGGAATTGGTGTTGTAACTGTATAAAATAACAACAACAACAAACAGAAATTCAAATGGTTACATACTTTTACTCTTTGTGATATACATAATTATTATTGCGTTAATACCTATTTTTTTAAACAATTTTTTATAAAATCCGAAAAAACGTGCATAGAACTTGTAATATTTAAAAAATTAAGTTTGTGTTCTAAAACTATTATTTTATATTTTAGAAACAATTTTTATACGTAGCAATCGTTCTTTTTCTAGTGAAGATAATTTAAGAAATAAAAACCCAAAAAGGCATAATATGTAATCAATTAATTAACCTTCGGGCGGGCGCAATGCATCTGACAGATTAAGTGACCAGTTTTTGTTGCGCCAATCAGCGATATGAAAAGGGAGAGATCTGAAACTCACAGTAGCTTAATCTTTATCGATCAACTACCCAAAGCCGTTTTCAGTTTCTATCTACCATATCTCTGAGGGGCGGGAGGGGGTGAGGTGAAATAATCTCTCAGATGTATTGCGCCCGATTGTGTTATTTTCCCTTTTCTATGAAAATGTCCACTTGTTATACTCTTCACATTGCGAATAACGTTGTGTTGACATTTAGGGTCACCAAATCGTTCAATAGTGTGTTTTTAGTAAAATAAGCTCACATTTTTTAAGCAGTCGAGTTGTTGGAGGCTTTTTAAATATTGAGGCTATTGAAAGCGGAATATTCTTAGACAATTAAAAATGTGAAGGGTATCAAACTTTGTGAGCCAGTATTTGTTTCTAAAATTTCGTAGAACTGTTTCAAAAAGACAATGCAGCAATAAATAAGAGTGTAGAATATACAGAAACTTAGTTTCATCCTATTTTCTGAACTTAATCTGTCAGATGCATTGCGCCCGATCGTGTTAGGATTATTATTGCGCCCGCCGGAAGGTTACAAAATACCGGCGTACAGAGGGCTGCGTCCAAAATACGAGGGTTTTTTAGAATTTTGATGCATAGTGAATATTTTTTGTACATATATTTTATAAGCAATAGATAAGAATTGTGCACAGCATTAATGAACTGCTTCCTGTAAATCTTTTTTTGGATTGGTCTAATTAAAGGTGGAACAGAATGAAAGGCGCTAGCCATACTATTTACCAGTTTGTATAAAAGTCCTCCAAGGCAAATATACAGGCATTTTTCGATTTAAAATTTCGGAATGCCTTCGAGCAAAAAGAAACTCAGGCAAACGTAAGGATGGCTTGTATATGAATTCAATTATTAGCTGTAAATCTACTGCTACTGTTTTTTTTAATCAAGGAAAAGCAACTTATATGAAATGATTCCATTGTATCCCCTGACATAAGAGTCCACGCAAGCTTTCCTATGAGAGAAAAATGTTGTATATCCTGCAGTGTTGATCCACGATGAAATGAAAGTCGTATTTTCTTGTTTCGAACCAATATATTTCGGTCAAAAGACCATCATCAGGGTTCTAATTTTATGAAACAATAAATACAAAACTTAATTATACGGTAATTATAATAAAAAAAGTTAAATAATACCTTTTTTATGTTACAAAAGGGTTACATAATTGAAACAACTATTGTAGGAACAAAAACTGACATTTAGTTTTCATGTCAAGCCGCGAAAATGGCAAAAAATGTAACAGAAAAAAATATTTAGTACTAGTACAATTAGATGTTGAAATTGTTATTTAGTCCAAATTTTATTAGATTATAGTAGGTGTTGGAATAATCCTTTTTGTCGCTTTTTTCGTTGCACGCTATGTTTTCGTATTTAATGATCTGATTTACTTCTTGGATTTGCAATTTTGTTTTATTCCGTTCGCTAGCCAAAATTTTCGGTTGCTCGAAATTAAACTGGTGACTTTGTTTAATTGAATGTTTGGTTAGTGCTGACAAATTATTATTAAGGGCCTTTTTTGTGTCGTATTGGTGTTGCTTAATACGGCTGCCAAGCTTCTGTACGGTTTCGCCTATGTAAGTTGCATCACAATCAGAGCAGTCTATCTTGTAGACAACACCAGATCGATCCTCAGTTGGAATTGTTGATTTCAGGTTCGTATACATTGCTTGGTTTTTCGTATGTGGTCGCATAGCTAGATCGAGCTGCGGAACAAAGTATTTACAAGTTCGTGAGATCGATTCGCTCAGCTTAGGTACATAAGTCAACGACGAAAACGTTTTATCCGTGTTTGATTGATGAGCTTTAGAGTTTTCGTCAGTTGATAAGAACGCATAGCTAGTTTGGTTCACATTTCGATGTTGTCTTACTTCACCAATCAGCTTTTGTATGGTAGCATGTGGATAATTATTCTTTGACAGAATATTTTTAATCCTAGTAAGATTGTTACTCCAAAACTGCTTATGGCTGACTTTGAAAACTTTACGGATGAAAGATTTCGCAACATTGAATTTCATTTTAGCCGGGTGGTTTGAATAATAATTTAGCAGCCTATTCGAAGCAATGGGTTTGTGGTACCAGTTTATAATTTTACGGCAATTGGTGGTATGATGTAACGTTAGATCTAAATAGTCTAATTTGCCGTCTTGCTCGCATTCGTATGTGAAATTAATGTTTTGATCATATTCATGCAGTGCATTGAGGACTTGTTCAATTTTATCTGCAGGGACCGCAGTAATATGATCATCGACATACGACTTCCAGAATAAAGGAACGAAATCCAACTTTAGTAGCGCTTCACCAACAAGATCATCAAGCACACGTTCAACCAATATCGGAGCTAGACTCGATCCCATAAATAATCCCGATTTCATTGAATACAACTTTTCATTGTAACTGAAATAGTTGCAATCAATGAGGCAGAATCTCAGCAGGTTTAAAAATACTTTCTTTGGGATTTTGGTGTGCTTGCTGACGAACCGATCGAAATCTTTCTCTATTAGACGTAAGGCTAGGTCTGTTGATATGTTTGTAAAACAGTTCGTAACGTCGAAAGATACAAGCTTATAATTTGCCGGTATGATGTTTTATATGCCACAGAGTCAACGGTTGAAACAATAGGTCTTAATGTGCGATCTGGTTTGTGTATTTTTAGTTGTCCGAAAATACGTGGAGGGATTGCTACGTAGGTTTTGAGATTTTTCGCTTGTTTCTCATTAATAAACTGATGACATTTATTATGTAAGGTGGAAATCAGGCGGTTGTTTTTCCTTTGTAGATAATCTGTCGGGTCTGCATCTAATTCCACAAAATTATTTGTATCATTCAATAACCAATTCATTTTGCTTTCATATTCTGACTTGTTGGCAATGATGGTGATATTGCCTTTATCACTGTTGGAGTATGAGTATTGAACAAGTATATACTTTTGCAGCTATTCAGGGACACACCCTGTTAACTTGGTCCTATGTACAAACTTCAAAAATATTTGTGGCAAACGCTGACACCATTCTATGCATTTCCTCCGAATTTCATGTTCATTGTTTCATCAAGTTAAAAGATATGCATTGGAAAAATGATTAAAAGGCTTCCCTTCCCACCCATACATAACTCAGGAGCTCGGGAACGATACCGCTCGAATGGTCTTTGTACAGATCCTCGCGATGACGTATCAGGGGCCCCCTTGCGCTGCTAGGTCCGTGGTGTCGCAGCTCAACCGTTGGTTCGTTGTCCCACTACATATGTACAGCCATTTCTGGATGATGTCACAAGGACACCGACACCCCTGCGGGGAGACAGACGGACGGACGGACAAAATCGATTTCATAAGGGTTTTTTGAAAAAAGAATTTCTAAAAAACCCTAAAAAATAAAAAATAAAATTTTCTATACAGGGTCTCCCGCACTAGGTGGTCAATAACGTAAGGGTTGATAGCACCACTTGTTTCAGCAAGAAAATTACCAATACAATCGATTTTTTTTCTACCGTTACCTTGTTATCGCTCTTTTTGTGAAAGTTAACGAAAATCATGACTTATCATGTAAAATCATAATTTGCAGTCCTTCTGATGACTAAATCCCAGATTTGATTTCAGTTTCATAAACTACATAAAATTTCACAAAAACTGAAGGTTTTCCTGTTGCCAACATTATCGCCACTTTCAATATACAGTTACTCAAACTTAATAGAAATTTTAGAATAGATTTTTCATCATAAATGCAAACAGTAATTTCATAACGGTGCTTTGTACGTACAACTCTGCAAAGTTGATAAAAGTTGCTTTCACATGTTGGCTTTCCAACGGTATACACTTTCCATATTTACATTGCAGAATTTTAGGGAAACACGCATTGAATGGTAAAAATCAAGGCTTCAGTGGAATCGTTAACAATTTGTTCCTTTAGCCGAAAAAAGACAAACAAAGAATCTCGCTACATTATTTTTACCAGAACTGTAAGATATTTGAAATTTTGTACATTGTTTGGCAAATGCAACGGTACTTATAACAGTTAAAATTTAATATTTGCTATTTATGGCAAATAAACGGGTGCCCCGATCATAATGCGAGACCTATCAAAGAATATTTGGAAAACGAATTTCCCGGAAAGTCGATTGGCAGATTTGGGATAGTTGCGAGTAGTCCCGACCTTACTCCCTTAGATTTTAATTTATGGGGTAACTTAAAAAACAATTTGTATTCCCAGCGAATTACCTCCCGGGAACAGCTGTTGCAGCGAATTAATGATCCTTGTGGTAACATAAAGGAAACCCCTCCTAAAATCCTTCGGGACGTTTCTTCGATGCCCCAAAGGTGTTGAGTCTGCATACAAAATGGAGGCGACCAATTCCAGCAGCATTATTCCAATCCAATTCATCAAACAGACCCATTTAATCATTAGTTAATATTTTTAGTTGATTGGTTATTTCTCATATTCAAAACTTTACTTTGATTTTTATTGAACAAATTTTCATAACTGTAAACAGTAAAATATAAAAAATAAATGAATAAAATTTCAGTTTGAATAATCCGATAAAAAATAATTACCTTGTTTTTTACATCCAATATGCGTCATTCCAAAATCCCGCAATGTAAATATGAAAAATGATATACCGTTGGAAAGCCAACATGTTGAAGCAACTTTTATCAACTTTGCAGAGTTGTACAAACAATGCACCGTTATGAAATTACTGTTTGAATTTTCGATGGAAAATCTATTTAAAAATTGCTATGAAGTTTGAGTAACTGTATCTTCAAAGTGGCGATAATGTTGGCAACAGGAGAAACTTCAGTTTTTCTGAAATTGTATGTAGTTTCTGAACAGCGTTGCCACTCGTGTTACAATAATTGTAACATTTTGTTACAATTTCCAATTTCTCGTTACAATGTTACATCCCGACCAATTTTGTTACAATCGCGCAAGAGTGGAGAACTCAATTATGTTTTTCTACTATAAGTGACATGAAGAAGTATTTTGAAAAACATATTTCCTATTTTTGTGATTTGTTGACCCATCGATTCAGTAAGGCATGTCAAACTTGGGGCCCACATCGCAGTTTTTTGAGGCCCGCGGCCAGATCGTAGAAAAAAAAATATAGATGTTTGTAAAATTGAAATTTTGAGGTGTTGAACTAAAATCTAAGAAATGTATTTAAACTCGCCAAGAATTCGATAGCTTATGCAAACTTAAATTATGTATTTAAAAATCCTACTCTCTGTTCTAGGAAGCTAGTGGTTGTTCAAAGTACTTTTGTGCAGTAAAAATATAAAGTCCATCGTGAAATCGTTCTCTCTCGAGATTTGTTTAAGAAAGCAGTATTTGGTTTTGCCACAGTTGCATTATAACTCGCGTTCACATTTTTTAGGTACTGAACCTTTTTGTTCGAGCTTAATTATTGTCCACCGAATAATTTTGGCTCACAAGGTTATTTCTGGGTGACTGGTTCGGATTCGGAAATAAAGAATGTGTTGATCGATCCACCAAATTTCGCCCATTTGGCCTAGGTCAGCGTTTAATTTTGATACCCCTGGATTATGTGCCCGTTTTTGCTGGTCCTTCATTGAATCAGGATCAGTGTTCATCATTCAATTGTACCAGCTAAATTGCGCCAAGCCTTTGAGTCAGTTCAAAAAAAGAATGGAACTCCACCTTGACGCAGATTCAAACGAAACATTTACGATAGCCAATGATTTTTCTTGCGATTCGGCAAAATTTGGAATCCAAGCTTCATATAGGCACCAAGTTTCATTTTAAATCAAAAGAACATTTGATAGGGAACGAGATAGTTTAATTCAAATTGATTTGCGAGTGATTTGATGGTACGAGTATTTTGATGAACAGGAAAGAGCAGATGAGCTAACTTGCAAGACAACGTTCGACATCTTTACTTACGGCTCCTGAGCCTTTTTTCGCACTCACTTTGAAAGCTCAAGCATTGTCTGACCTGAGGCACTAGAGGTAGCACCTCATTTTGAGACAGCATAAAGAACTGGGATGCCCGTTCAATCATTCGGAAACTAAGCATCTGTGCAGAGCAGTGTCAATATTAATTGCGAGATTTCTAAACAATTGTATTACATCTGTTCTCAAATTTGTGGGTTCGTTTAAAAAAAATTGTAGAAATTGTGGACATTATGGTTTCTTGTACAAACCAACTGCCCGTGGGTGCCTGTGGTAATATGACATCTACACCCAGCAAAAAACGTGTATTAAAACCAATGAAGTTTTTACTTTACTTCTAGTAAACAGAAAATTTCTTTAAACGTATGAAGTTTGAATATAATTAATTAAAAATGCCATTGGATCAAATACACTTTCATAGAATTTAAAATTTCAGTAGTAATAGAATTAAAGCAAGCCGACATACAACTAATGCAACAAATTACTTAGAATCTAGTAAATCAACTTCATGGGAACTATGATTTTTTTGCATAGCCTCTATGTATAAACATTTTAGTTTTGTATTGCACCGCGTATCAAGTAGTTACGATTTTAGAAACGTTGACAACATTCCACATATAGTCTCATGGCAATGTGAACGGACTGTCACGCAGGCGGACCGGGTTCGAATCCAAGTTTCGGCATAAGGTTTTTTATGAATAAAAAAAAAAATAAAAATTTGAAATAAAAATTAATAGAAAAAAAAATAAAAAAAAAAAGATAAAAAAAAAATATTATTTTCTATTTTTTTTTAAATAAAATCCAATGAAATTTTTACATAGAATCGATGAACAATCTCATTGTTATAATCGAATTTTCACTTTATATTTTCAATGATATTTCTTTCATTGTCCCAAAAAGGCTATTTCATAGGCTCCAAATCATAGCCGAAATTTCATAGGTTCTATGTAATTTTTCTTTAATAAAAGTAATTTTTTTTCTGGGTGTAAGATTAATTGCGAAATTCCTATTTACTTATTTAAAGTTTCATTGCTGGCTATCCACATTACCTTTTAAATTTGTTTTATAGTAACTTACAAATACTGGGTACAACTATTACGTAAATTTTTCGTTAAATCCATGAATTCGCCATAATATAGGGAAATTGTGGAAGAGATTGAATAACATTTTCGGAAAAAGTCAGTCATTTCCAAATCTTTTGTTTTAATTTATAACTCTCCACTATTTGTGCCAGCAATAATTCATTTCGGAGTTGCACAAATTTATTGGTTAATTTGTTCATTAAGACCAATATCTTCAAAATTGTTACACTCAACCTAAAAATGTTCCAATTTTATGAAATAAATGTTACACTTAGAAATCTGAAAACGGCAACCCTGTTTCTGAAACTGAAATCAAATCTTGGATTAAGTCATCAGAAGGGCTGCAAATTTTGATTTTGCATGACAAGTCACGATGTTCGATGACTTTCAGAAAAAGAGCGATAGCAAGGTAACGGTAAAAAAAAAATTCCGATTGTATTGGTAATTTTCTTTCAGAAACAAGTCGCGCTTTCAACCCTTACAGAATTGACCACCTAATGCGGGACACCCTGTATTCTAACTACGTTTTTTTTAATTTGCTAAAATAATGAAAACACCATGGTTAATCATTTGCTAAGCCAAAACATTGAATAAAGCAGAAAAAAATAAGAAAATAAAATAATTTCCCTCATATACGTCTGTCAGACGTATCTGTGATCTCAACCGACTTTTATAGCCTGTGACGCAACGGGTTAATTTGGTCGCAGTTTTAGTGCGGGCTCAAATAATTACATTAATCAATTGTGACGATGCGATTTGTACTTTAGATAGAGCGATAGAGCCATGTACATAAAACCAAATTCACATCTAGAAAGGACACAATGCAGCAATAGTACTTTACTTCAATAGTAGGCATACGTGTGCATACTATAGATCTAGTAGTATATCCATTGACCACGAAATGGTAGTCAGCGAATATAATTAGTCGCTCACTCGCGTTATCAAATCGTCTGGCGTGCCACAATGAGTGCAGTAGAGTACGAGTATATCGAGTCCAAAGGCAAAGGATTCAATGCGAAATTATACATTGCATTGCTCTACTTGTAAAATGTTGCGGCCTATGATGCACATTGCACAGTGTTGTACGATAGTATGCCGTGCCTGGGCAAAGAAAAGCCAGCTCTTTGCGGTGTTGCGGAAAATTAATGCAGATTCCATGTGGGCATGCATTAATTGAAGATTACAATTAGCAATGGTGGAAAATCAAACAGATCACGATTTGAATGCAATACGAGATATTGCGCATACCAATATCTCGTATTGCATTCAAATCGTGATCTGTTTGATTTTCCTATGGTTCATTATACTCGTCATTATGTGAACTTTGTGATGAAGTTTGCAACGTTTGCAGAAGGAAGCACCGCCGACTATGAAAAGTATCAGTGTGGCGCGTCGTCTGTCTGTCCGTCTATACAATCTGGTCCCTCAGTTTTGAAGCTATCGGGTTGAAATTTGGTATGCAAGTTTCTCTTTAGTGTACGCTGTATATATATATGTCGGAACGAATGGATTCGGACCATGGCGTCGTCGGGTTGCCATAGAAACTCGAAATCCAAAATTTCCAGTTCTTCTGAGAAAAAATTTTTTCTTTATAAGCGAATCTTAACCAAACTTCAGCCAAATCTGTTCCTAGTAAAGCCTGAAAAGATATCAAGGAACAGATGGAATCGGAACAATACGTCATAGGGCTGTCATACAAACCAAAAAAACCCTAAAAATTGGGTTCTTCTAAAAAAATGTTTTTCTTTTAAACAAAACTTCACCCAAGTGTATTCCTAGTAAAGCCTCAAAATATACCTATCCAGGAACAGATAGAATCGGAACACGTCATAGGGTTGTGGTAGAAATTATTAACACAAAATAACCATAAGTTTCATTCAAATGTGACGGGTATTCAAATTTCGGCTGGGTCCAAAATTAGCCACGGTCTCGTTTTAATGTTAATTTGTGCCAGTATTGTTATGAATGTCAGCGGTATAATTTTCTGGGGGAAAAAAGTTCATTTTCCCCCAGTACAAATTAATCCTTCTGTCAGCGCCTACTACAATATGCATATTCTACACCCAATAGGTCTGGCTGGACCTACTGAGGATTTTTTTAGGGTTTTTTATAAATTTTTTTTCAAAAAACCCGTATGAAATCGATTTTGTCCGTCCGTCCGTCTGTCCGTCTGTCCGTCTGTTCACTAAATAACTCGCGAACGGCTCAACCGATTGTCATGAAATTTGATAGGAATGTGTAGAATGGTTACAGTCTTTGGCACATATACCTTAGAAGTTGGTAGGAAGAAGACAACAGGGTGTCCCGAGCGTTTGAAAACAGTCGACTTTTTTGGTTTTTATCGGAGATTGACGTATAGGTATTTAAATCAAAGATCTAAACGAGTAGACCTCATATCAGTTAAATTTGTCCAGTTTCGAATAACGGTTTAGACCAATCCAAAAATAGATTTACAGGAAGCATTTCATTAATGTTGTGCACAATACTTATTTATTGCTTATAAAATATATGTACAAAAAATATACACTATGCATTAAAATTCTAAAAAACCCTCGTATTGCGGGCGCAGCCCTCTGTACGCCGGTATTTTTTATTTTTTTTTAGAAAAGGTGAAATTTTTATCGGTAGAATCATTCTATCAATTCCTTACTGCCATTTTTAAACAATAAAAGTATTAAAATCATTTTTGCAGATACACTAGTAAGGTTTTAAAGTGGACATATTTTGAGGTGGTATTATTATAAACATGTTTTTCCCTTATTTTCATCTCTTTTTGATTCTCTATTTTCATGGCATATATCTAGTAGAAAGTTTGTTCGCATTTTTTCAATACCAATATCTTTGGGCAAATATTTGGCGCTTTGTCAGTAGATTTTACCTCGATATTAGTTTGCAGATTTAGGGAAGTAGGTGGAAAGAAATAGGGAATTTTCAAGCGCGAAAATCATTTCATTCTAATTTTTTCGTAAATTTCTTGATCAAATCTATTTAGAAAGACGTTCGTTAGTCTCTCATACTTGGTCCTAACTATTACAAAGGAAAAAAACTGGCTTGAATTTCCTTGAATCAAATCTCAGTTGATTAGGTGATGTTATAAAACGTGATGAAATTAGGCATACTTATTTCCCGAGCTTCACGGCTTTTCAAAGAAAAATCTGAGAAATTCTTATCGTTTATAGTACAAATTGAATTTTAATGACATTCTTATATCATAAATACGAGAATTTTAAGAGAATTTCATATTTGCACCTTTTACCTCAAGAAAAGATTGGGGAGAAAAACTGTAGGTCTGGCCAGACGACCTATGGGGTATCAAAAAGCTCTAAATTGAAAATCATCAAAAACATACTCAAAACTTCAACCGATTTTTTCAAATTTTTGCAAAATGCTTCTAAACATATTATTCTAGGATATCATGAAATATGAAGTCGCTGCGATTTCATCTTCTATACTTTTGTGACCAAAATATAGTGCCAAAGGTCTGGCCAGACCTTTGTTCCGACAGAAGGGTTAACAATCTCTTAATAAATGTAGAAAATCTACCATTTTGCTGAAATTTTGTCACAGTCACCTCCCAAGTAGGTACATTATTGAAGGCATCCTATTGAAAAGTATGCTTACAGAATAAGCCTGCATCACAATGTTAAATGTTACCCAAAACTTCATATGAATGTCACGTTTCAATATACGCCAGGGATTGTCTCGTGTTAACCCGAGGCCAGAACGAATATCGTATACGCTTCAGACATTCACTAAATTCCCTTTCAATATCATCCAATTTTCTGGCAGCTTTTTGATGTTTAAGGGGGCAATGAGAAAAGATCTACTACGTATACCTACAGCTTGGAATCTCTCATCCCCAAATTGAAATATGTTACCAGAATATTGATAATGTTGCTCCGGACCGGATAGAAATTCACAGGACGCACGCTCATTGTATAGTCGTGTCGTGACTGTACTATCGAAGATGAGTTGAAGAGCTGCTGCTGTAACAAATAACCTATGAACATGAGTTGAAGATATTAACGATGAATTTCGTTAAAAAAAGGAAGTAACAATATGTAGCTTTAGTATAAAAATCTCTAAGTAAAACTGCATTCAAATTAGAGAAGTTTTCACACTTGTGGGCTTTTGTGTTTGAATTGCACCTGGAATCATTCCCACAAGCGAACAATCCGTGTCTTCTGGTTTAACCAACAATAAACGATTGCATTTTCTGTGCACTATGGTTTTTCCTCTTTCGAGGGATTGCATTTCGCGCACGTTAGTCAGTTTTTCTTTTTCGCCCCCACATTGGTTTACGCGGCAGTACACTTTCGGTCGAAATATCGTATATGTACTATGATGATAGAGAAGCAACATGCTGGGCGTTTGAGAAGCTACACGGACAGATAAACCTTGAAAAAGCATCAAATTAACGTAAAATTCCTGGCAGTAGTGGATAGAGCATTGGGTTTTCTATGAACGGGTTTCGAATATAGTCCGACCATATTTTTGTTTTTAGCACTACTGACGGAGAGATGCAATCCGTATCCGTACGCGAGTTGTATACAAGAATGTATGGAAATTTAAACAAAAGGATCGTAACGTTTACGTTTATGTATACTTCCCATTGCTTCGAATGAAAACCATGCAGTGAATAATTGAATGTATGCATTCGTCAAGGTTTTTAGAGTGTGTGTTTGTCTGGAAGCGATTCAAGCATACTAGAGATGAATAGTTTTTTCTTGTAAGAGGCTGGATGTGCTACTAGAGGACTTGATTTAATCATTCAGTTGCCGGATGTAAATAACTGTAAAGCTCAAGTTTGTCTAATTTACGATACATACTCTGAAAAAAAACTCAAATTCGCGTGCACGGGCCAAGCATGACGTTGCTTTTTTGTGAGGTTAACAGCCGATCTTGCCATAGTTCCTCAGCTTCTTTTTACAATTTGTAAAATTTCCCAAAACTTTGGGAAATAACACCAAAAATTGAGGAAATTGAGGGAAAAAAGCTTCGTCCCAATCGGGATTCGAACCTCCGACCTTCAGTCACAAGGTCAGCAACTCTACCTACTGAGCTATAGACGCTTAGAGGTCTCATTGCAAAGATTCCAATATGACATTTCCGAAATTGAATAACTCGATATTTCTCCCGCTGGGTCTCTTCTCCTCCAAACAGACAAAGTTCCGCGTAGTTCCCATAGAGCTGGTAAGTTGACATACCATAAATACTACAGACATGCACCGCAGTTGGTGTATAGAATGGAACGATAAGCCAAGATTTCCACAATTAGTTCTTTTTACATGTTGTTTGAAACAAACTTGAAATTTTCAATTGCATAATATAGAATTTATTCGTTGAATAAAAATGTATAACCAATTTTTAAGGAATCATTTACGAAGTAACTGCACTGACAGAATATCGTAAATAAATAACAGGCGCGACAGTCCAACATTTGACTCATGCCACATGTATTAGTGACATCTAATTTCCAAGATTGAACTGCTTTTTCGTTGAGATCAACAGCACGCTCAGTAGTGTTATTTATCCCGATAAACGAGTACTCGTTTAACATCTGAGTGAGATCATAGTCCATCACATGAGTCGAGAGTTCGAAAAACACCATAAACTAAATTCGTTCACGGTGAACCCGTGACCCTAGGCACCGACGGTGCGCGCACTAACCACTCACTATACCAGCCAGACTACACAGAATATCATACGAAAAGTAATTTGTACAAAGAAAAATAAGAAAAGAAATAAATTAATTATGTACATATAAGGTTACTCTGGCGAATATTTTTCAATTTGATTTTCAACACCTATTTTAGCACAACAGCTGGAATAGAGGCTTAGGCCCGTATTTATGAACATTCCTTAACTCAAGGAGACTTTTTTGTCTCCTTTGACCAGGGTTGTGCTTTGTTCCTGATGTCACCGCCGCTATGCGAAAGTCCACAGGTCAAGGAGACCTTGGGTCAAGGATGCCGAAATTCAATAAATTAAATGTCATTTCCCATACTTTTTCATAGAAAAACGAGACCGAGGCTAATTTCGGGCGCAGCCGAAATTTGAATACCCGTCACATTTGAATGCAACTAATACTTCAGGCGATCGGTCGTGAAATCCGGCTTCAGAGTGCATGCCAGACACTGTCTCGGATTATTTTAGAAATAATCTTTGGCATAGCGATTGTAGGTAAAATGTTACAGCGCAGCGAAGCATGTCAAAGTTGAAAAAACAGCTTTACAAATCAGTGCTTTGCAAAGAAGTCTATAACGGTGAATTTTCGCGCAGAAGTTAATACAAATTGACTTGTACCTTATTGAATTCCCTACAATCCCGAAAAAAATTAAGTCGATACGATCAGCCGCAGCCGAGATATACCCAAAAGAAGGTCAGCACTCCGAAGTAACTATGCGTTATACATACTTATAGGTATGTATAATTTGTTGCAGATGCATTTAGGATGGTGAGCTGCGATCTTTATTTGAACTACCCCTGTAGGCTTCGAAATTGGTATGTATGTATGTATATTTGTAATACAGCAGCGGAAATTGAAATAGGTTAACCCCCATAAAATAAGGTTTCCCGACCATCTGACAGTTCGCCAATGGGATAAAGTAATTTACTTTCTTTTTATTTGGATGGCTACGTTTGTATTATCTTCTTCAGTAGAATCCTGAATATGATATATAGATCTACTTGGTTGTGGAAGGGTGGCCCAATTTGGAAGATCATCAGTTTGTATTACAAGAGCACGAAATAATTTTTAAGAGGCATGAAGGGATGATATCTTCCGAAATCATCACAGTCTCCAATCCCGCCTGGGTTCGCTTCCAGCCCAAGTTTTCGAGCCATGGCTGTATTTCGTGGTACGTTCGTAAGGAATGATGATCAGCGGCTGATTCGGTCGGAGGCAAAGCAGCAAGATCCGCTTTAATATTCGTTCCTGCGCGAGCAAAAAATTTGAAAATTTGAAGCGGAAATCGCTTAGAGGTCGTTACGTGTACCTCCTTACAAGGCAATGAAAACATTCTTTACGATAGTGCATATACAGCAAATATACAGGATACTGGGATACTAAAAAAAAACATGATTCGTTAAATAGTATATCCATATTATATCAACAAATCGTTTCTTGTTTCTTTCATTGGCCCACAATGCCTCCTGCCTCATACCTCTGAAGGTTGCTTAAGTAATGTTACGAGGCGAAAATACAAAACCCAGCTCTTTCCGGTCGGTGCGTTTCTCTCAAGATTTGACATCGTTGTGTGGAATTTTTTGAGTAAATCCGGCATAAGGGTCAGTTCTTCTGCTGAAAAAGTACCCCTTTTATCAAAATTTTTGAGCGGCAAATCGAATTCCTGGCGTTCGGAATTATAAAACTCTGTCAAAGGATCTCTTCCCAAAGCTTACTGAACAATACAGTGACCACGTAAAGCTCTTGAATACGCGTGTCCACTCATAATCTTTTCTATGCTGTTTTCGGCGAACATAGTTTGGCGGGCATTTTGTTATCCACTTCCAGCCATTAAGTTCCCAATCGATCCCATGAATCATAAGATGAAATCCACCAAGACAGACATTTTTCAATAGAGAGTGCGAATCGACATTACAAATGATATCCTGAGCAAAAGCAAGTTTTTGACCAATTGCTTGAGTTTTTTCAACAGCAAAAAATAAGGCTGTATACAAAGTATTATGGTCACTCGGTGGAGCGTTGATGAATGGAACTGTGAGAATCTTTCTCTTGTGCATATCTCGGTTGTGGATGATGGTATAGATTTTTTCTGGATTGTAGGGAGTTCAATCAGCTACAAGTCAATTTTTTTAATTGCGTGAAAATTCACCGTTATCGACTTATTTGCTAAAATCTGAATAACAGACGGGTTTTTCCTTTTGACACGCTGTAGCATTTTATCTACTGCTTTGAGATGCACAGTCAGAATACTTAGATGAAGGCAATTTTGTATCGAACAATTTGGTGTCTTTCTTTTGAAAGTCCGACCATCAGGGGCGGAAAAATACGCAATAAAACCAATCAAGACAAAAACCCAGATAAGTACCGTTAGAAAATTTTCCAAGTGGTGGAATCATAAACTTAAGCTTTAGGACTAAGCCCTTACCGATTTCTAAAATAATCTCAGACAGTGCCTGGCATGCACTCTGATTTTATCAAAAGCCTAAAGTATTAAGCTTCTTTTGCATTAACAATTTCTACCGCAGCCCTATGAAGTGTTCCGATTCCATCTGTTCCTGGCTGCGTTGAGGCTAATCCAGGACAACACTTGGATGAATTTTGGTGAGGATTCAAAAAGAAAAAAAGTTTTTCTTACAAGAACCTAATATTTGGGGGTTGGTTTGTATGACAGCGCTATGACGTAATGTTCCGAATTCTTCCATTCCTAGATATGTTTTGAGGCTTTACCATGAACACTTTTGGGAGAAGTTTAGTTAAGGTTGCTTCATAAAGAAAAAAGTTTTTCTTAGAAGAACAAAATTTGCAAGGGTTTATTTGTATGGCAGCCCTATGACGTAGTGTTCTGATTTCAGCCGTTTCTAGATATCTTTTGAGGCTTTACTAGGAACACATTTGGGTAAGGATTGGTTAAGGTAGGATTCAAATAGAAAAAATTTTTTCTTCGAAGAACTTAATTTTCACGGGCTGTTTCTATGGCAGCCCTATGATATAATGTTCCGATTTCATCCGTTCCTAGATATGTCTTGAGGCTTTATTAGAAACGCACTTGGGTGAAGTTTGGTTAAGATTCGTACATAAATAAACAAGTTTTTCTTAGAAGAACCTAATTTTCAGGGGCAGCCCTATGACCCCATGGTCCGATTCCATTCGTTCCGACATATATACAGCGTACACTAAAAAGAAACTTGTATACAAAATTTCAGCCCGATAGCTTCAAAACTGAGGGACTAGTTTGCGTTGCAACAGACGGACAGACAGACAGACAGACGGACATCGCTCAATCGATTTCTCTCGTCACACTGATCAATAATATATATACTTTATATAGTCGGAGGTGCTTCCTTCTGTGCGTTGCAAACTTCATGACAAAGTTAATATACCCTTTCACATAGTGACGGGTATAAAAAGTCTCCTTGAGTTAAGGAATGTTCATAAATACGGGCCTAAGACTCAAACGTGTAAAAGTACTAGTTCAAGTTTGACGATCGACATTATTTCTTTATATCGTGATAATAATAAAGATGATGTCCTTTTACAAGCACTTGCTATCTTAAGTACATTATATAATATCCAGTAGTACATAATATCCATGGCCTAACACGAAAGTCATGCAAGAACTAGTATCGACAAACGCTAAAAACAACGAAACCATATAATTCCTATAGAGGGCCAATGTTGCGTATATTTTCCCAAACCCAATCTCTAGTGCCCTTAATCTTCATCCAATCTATGCCATAACAATAATACACGTACATACTACCCTCCTTATTCAAGGCTTCACAGGAAAATCAATGATTCAATTTTCAATTTTCATTTTTCAATTTTCAATTTTTAATCATTTTTAATCAACGAAGAAAACTAACATCAATTTGTCAGACTCATTATTTAGCCAAGAATTTTAAGAGAATTTGAGATACGTTTTTAGTTAGGATAAGCCGTTACTCTTTTTCTTGATTTGCCGTAACTTCTTAACCCATTTGCTGCCGCACCTCGACGAAGATTGTTTTTATAAATTTTTCTTGTATATTCTTGATGTTTGAGCTTAGATTTAGAAAAAAATGGGTTTTTATTTTTTTTGGGTTTCGCGGATTACTAGGAAAAAATTGTTCGCTGACGAACTAATGGCGGAAAACCATATAAAATACTTTTGGTCAATTTATTTTGCCTGGTCATGCTGTATTGTGATTTTTGGGTATTATCAACATTATCGGTAAGATCGTGTTTATTTGTTAAAAAAATAGCGTTCTTAAACGGCTGTATCTCCTAAACGGTGATAGCTAGGGCCCTCAAAGTTTCACCAAAATGTAGGTCTGGATGCCCTCTTCATCGACTTTTTCAAACCCCACTTTCGCCAAATCGCATAGAAATTGAGAAAAGTGGCATTTTCAGCCCAAAAGGAGCGTTTTGGGGGTGATTTCTTGCCCAATCTTTAAACGGCTATATCTCCTAAACGGTGATAGATAGGGCCCTCAAAGTTTCAGCGAAATGTAGGTCTGGATGCCCTCTCATATAAATTGAAAAAAGTGGCATTTTCAGCCCAAAAGGAGCGTTTTGGGGGTGATTTCTTGCCCAATCTTTAAACGGCTGTATCTCCTAAACGGTGATAGCTAGGGCCCTCAAAGTTTCACCAAAACGTAGGTCTGGATGCCCTCTTCATCGACTTTTTCAAACCCCATTTTCGCCACGTCGCATAGAAATTGAGAAAAGTGGCATTTTCAGCCCAAAAGGAGCGTTTTGGGGGTGATTTCTTGCCCAATCTTTGAACGACTGTATGTCCTAAACGGTGATAGCTAGGGCCCTCAAAGTTTCACCAAAGTGTAGGTCTGGATGCCTCCTTCATGGACTTTTTCAAAACCGAATTTCGTTCAATCTCATAGAAATTGAGACAAGTGGCATTTTCAGCCCATTTCAGCGTTTTGGGGGCGATTTCTTGCCCAATCTTTAAACGGCTGTATCTCCTAAACGGTGGTAGCTAGGGCCCTCAAAGTTTCAGCAAAATGTAGGTCTGGATGCCCTCTTCATCGACTTTTTCAAACCCCATTTTCGCCAAATCGCATAGAAATTGAGAAAAGTGGCATTTTCAGCCCAAAAAGAGCGTTTTGGGGGTGATTTCTTGCCCAATCTTTAAACGGCTGTATCTCCTAAACGGTGATAGCTAGGGCCCTCAAAGTTTCACCAAAATGTAGGTTTGGATGCCCTCTTCACCGACTTTTTCAAACCGCATTTTCGCCAAATCGCATAGAAATTGAGAAAAGTGGCATTTTCAGCCCAAAAGGAGCGTTTTGGGGGTGATTTCTTGTCCAATCTTTAAACGGCTGTATCTCCTAAACGGTGATAGCTAGGGCCCTCAAAGTTTCACCAAAATGTAGGTCTGGATGCCCTCTTCGTGGCCTTTTTCAAACCCCATTTTCGCCAAATCGCATAGAAATTGACAAAAGTGGCATTTTCAGCCCAAAAGGAGCGTTTTGGGGGTGATTTCTTGCCCAATCTTTAAACGGCTGTATCTCCTAAACGGTGATAGCTAGGGCCCTCAAAGTTTCACCAAAATGTAGGTCTGGATGCCCTCTTCATCGACTTTTTCAAACCCCATTTTCCCAAAAGGAGCGTTTTGAGGGTGATTTCTTGCCCAATCTTTAAACGGCTGTAACTCCTAAACGGTGATAGCTAGGGCCCTCAAAGTTTCACCAAAATGTAGGTCTGGATGCCCTCTTCATCGACTTTTTCAAACCCCATTTCCACCAAATCGCATAGAAATTGAGAAAAGTGGCATTTTCAGCCCAAAAGGAGCGTTTAGGGGGTGATTTCTTGCCCAATCTTTAAACGGCTGTATCTCATAAACGGTGATAGCTAGGGCCCTCAAAGTTTCACCAAAATGTAGGTCTGGATGCCCTCTTCATCGACTTTTTCAAACCCCATTTTCACCAAATCGCATAGAAATTGAGAAAAGTGGCATTTTCAGCCCAAAAGGAGCGTTTAGGGGGTGATTTCTTGCCCAATCTTCAAACCGCTGTATCTCCTAAACGGTGATAGCTAGGGCCCTCAAAGTTTCAGCAAAATGTAGGTCTGGATGCCCTCTTCATCGACTTTTTCAAACCCCATTTTCGCCAAATCGCATAGAAATTGAGAAAGTGGCATTTTCAGCCCAAAAGAAGCGTTTTGGGGGTGATTTCTTGCCCAATCTTTAAACGGCTGTATCTCCTAAACGGTGATAGCTAGGGCCCTCAAAGTTTCAGCAAAATGTAGGTCTGGATGCCCTCTTCGTGGCCTTTTTCAAACCCCATTTTCGCCAAATCGCATAGAAATTGAAAAAAGTGGCATTTTCAGCCCAAAAGGAGCGTTTTGGGGGTGATTTCTTGCCCAATCTTTAAACGGCTGTATCTCCTAAACGGTGATAGCTAGGGCCCTCAAAGTTTCACCAAAATGTAGGTCTGGATGCCCTCTTCATCGACTTTTTCAAACCCCATTTTCCCAAAAGGAGCGTTTTGAGGGTGATTTCTTGCCCAATCTTTAAACGGCTGTAACTCCTAAACGGTGATAGCTAGGGCCCTCAAAGTTTCACCAAAATGTAGGTCTGGATGCCCTCTTCATCGACTTTTTCAAACCCCATTTTCGCCAAATCGCATAGAAATTGGCATTTTCAGCCCAAAAGTAGCGTTTTGGGGGTGATTTCTTGCCCAATCTTTAAACCGCTGTATCTCTTAAACTGTGATAGCTACGGTTCTCAAAGTTTCACCAAAATGTAGGTCTGGATGCCCTCTTCGTGGCCTTTTTCAAACCCCATGTTCGCCAAATCGCATAGAAATTGAGAAAAGTGGCATTTTCAGCCCAAAAGGAGCGTTTTGGGGGTGATTTCTTGTCCAATCTTTAAACGGCTGTATCTCCTAAACGGTGATAGCTAGGGCCCTCAAAGTTTCACCAAAATGTAGGTCTGGATGCCCTCTTCATCGACTTTTTCAAACCCCATTTTCACCAAATCGCATAGAAATTGAGAAAAGTGGCATTTCCAGCCCAAAAGGAGCGTTTAGGGGGTGATTTCTTGCCCAATCTTTAAACCGCTGTATCTCATAAACGGTGATAGCTAGGGCCCTCAAAGTTTCACCAAAATGTAGGTCTGGATGCCCTCTTCATCGACTTTTTCAAACCCCATTTTCGCCAAATCGCATAGAAATTGGCATTTTCAGCCCAAAAGGAGCGTTTTGGGGGTGATTTCTTGCCCAATCTTTAAACGGCTGTATCTCCTAAACGGTGATAGCTAGGGCGCTCAAAGTTTCACCAAAATGTAGGTCTGGATGCCCTCTTCATCGACTTTTTCAAACCCCATTTTCACCAAATCGCATAGAAATTGAGAAAAGTGGCATTTTCGGCCCAAAAGGAGCGTTTAGGGGGTGATTTCTTGCCCAATCTTTAAACGGCTGTATCTCCTAAACGGTGATAGCTAGGCCCCTCAAAGTTTCACCAAAATGTAGGTCTGGATGCCCTCTTCATCGACTTTTTCAAACCCCATTTTCACCAAATCGCATAGAAATTGAGAAAAGTGGCATTTTCGGCCCAAAAGGAGCGTTTAGGGGGTGATTTCTTGCCCAATCTTTAAACGGCTGTATCTCCTAAACGGTGATAGCTAGGCCCCTCAAAGTTTCACCAAAATGTAGGTCTGGATGCCCTCTTCATCGACTTTTTCAAACCCCATTTTCGCCAAATCGCATAGAAATTGGCATTTTCAGCCCAAAAGGAGCGTTTTGGGGGTGATTTCTTGCCCAATCTTTAAACGGCTGTATCTCCTTAACGGTGATAGCTAGGCCCCTCAAAGTTTCACCAAAATGTAGGTCTGGATGCCCTCTTCATCGACTTTTTCAAACCCCATTTTCACCAAATCGCATAGAAATTGAGAAAAGTGGCATTTTCGGCCCAAAAGGAGCGTTCAGGGGGTGATTTCTTGCCCAATCTTTAAACGGCTGTATCTCTTAAACGGTGATAGCTAGGGCCCCCAAAGTTTCACCAAAATGTAGGTCTGGATGCCCTCTTCATCGACTTTTCAAACCCCATTTTCGCCAAATCGCATAGAAATTGGCATTTTCAGCCCAAAAGGAGCGTTTTGGGGGTGATTTCTTGCCCAATCTTTAAACGGCTGTATCTCCTAAACGGTGATAGCTAGGCCCCTCAAAGTTTCACCAAAATGTAGGTCTGGATGCCCTCTTCATCGACTTTTTCAAACCCCATTTTCACCAAATCGCATAGAAATTGAGAAAAGTGGCATTTTCGGCCCAAAAGGAGCATTTAGGGGGTGATTTCTTGCCCAATCTTTAAACGGCTGTATCTCCTAAACGGTGATAGCTAGGCCCCTCAAAGTTTCACCAAAATGTAGGTCTGGATGCCCTCTTCATCGACTTTTTCAAACCCCATTTTCGCCAAATCGCATAGAAATTGGCATTTTCAGCCCAAAAGGAGCGTTTTGGGGGTGATTTCTTGCCCAATCTTTAAACGGCTGTATCTCCTAAACGGTGATAGCTAGGCCCCTCAAAGTTTCAACAAAATGTAGGTCTGGATGCCCTCTTCATCGACTTTTTCAAACCCCATTTTCACCAAATCGCAAAGAAATTGAGAAAAGTGGCATTTTCGGCCCAAAAGGAGCGTTTAGGGGGTGATTTCTTGCCCAATCTTTAAACGGCTGTATCTCCTAAACGGTGATAGCTAGGGCCCCCAAAGTTTCACCAAAATGTAGGTCTGGATGCCCTCTTCATCGACTTTTTCAAACCCCATTTTCGCCAAATCGCATAGAAATTGGCATTTTCAACCCAAAAGGAGCGTTTTGGGGGTGATTTCTTGCCCAATCTTTAAACGGCTGTATCTCCTAAACGGTGATAGCTAGGCCCCTCAAAGTTTCAACAAAATGTAGGTCTGGATGCCCTCTTCATCGACTTTTTCAAACCCCATTTTCACCAAATCGCAAAGAAATTGAGAAAAGTGGCATTTTCGGCCCAAAAGGAGCGTTTAGGGGGTGATTTCTTGCCCAATCTTTAAACGGCTGTATCTCCTAAACGGTGATAGCTAGGGCCCCCAAAGTTTCACCAAAATGTAGGTCTGGATGCCCTCTTCATCGACTTTTTCAAACCCCATTTTCGCCAAATCGCATAGAAATTGGCATTTTCAGCCCAAAAGGAGCGTTTTGGGGGTGATTTCTTGCCCAATCTTAAAACGGCTGTATCTCCTAAACGGTGATAGCTAGGGCCCTCAAAGTTTCAGCAAAATGTAGGTCTGGATGCCCTCTTCATCGACTTTTTCAAACCCCATTTTCACCAAATCGCATAGAAATTGAGAAAAGTGGCATTTTCGGCCCAAAAGGAGCGTTTAGGGGGTGATTTCTTGCCCAATCTTTAAACGGCTGTATCTCCTAAACGGTGATAGCTAGGGCCCCCAAAGTTTCACCTAAATGTAGGTCTGGATGCCCTCTTCATCGACTTTTTCAAACCCCATTTTCGCCAAATCGCATAGAAATTGGCATTTTCAGCCCAAAAGGAGCGTTTTGGGGGTGATTTCTTGCCCAATCTTTAAACGGCTGTATCTCCTAAACGGTGATAGCTAGGGCCCTCAAAGTTTCAGCAAAATGTAGGTCTGGATGCCCTCTTCATCGACTTTTTCAAACCCCATTTTCACCAAATCGCATAGAAGTTGAGAAGAGTGGCATTTTCGGCCCAAAAGGAGCGTTTAGGGGGTGATTTCTTGCCCAATCTTTAAACGGCTGTATCTCCTAAACGGTGATAGCTAGGCCCCTCAAAGTTTCACCAAAATGTAGGTCTGGATGCCCTCTTCATCGACTTTTTCAAACCCCATTTTCACCAAATCGCATAGAAATTGAGAAAAGTGGCATTTTCGGCCCAAAAGGAGCGTTTAGGGGGTGATTTCTTGCCCA